>OZ010594.1:6378700-6438700 GCA_963932145.1 Acanthosepion lycidas | reverse complement strand
TATTGCTCATATTAATCATAACGCGGATGATGATGATTATGATGGTGGTGATAATGTTGATGATGATGATGATGGTATAGTCATAATGGTAAATATAATGATGGTGATGTTGATGATGACTCTGATCGTTATTATGGTGAAGACGACGATGACGATGATGATGATGGTAAATATAATGATAATGAAGATGATGATGATGATGACTGTGATGGTGATGAAATTGAAGACGAGGATGATGATGATGATGATGACGGTAAATATAATGATAGTAATGATGGTGAAAATGATGTTGATAATGGTAAATATGACGATGGTGATGACGATGATGATGGTGGAGATGATGATAATGATGATGATAATTTTAAATATGATGATTATGATGATGATGATGATAATGTTAACTGTGATGACGGTGATGATTTTGATTATGAAGATGTTGGTGATAATGGTAAATATGATGATGAAGATAATGATGATGATGGTAATGATGGTGATTGTGGTGGCAGTAGTGGTAGTGGCGGTGCTGCTGCTTATGGTAAATTAAAAACAGGAGTCATTATTTTTACTGTTGCTGTTATTTGAATTAAAACCAGAATAACAACAACGATGGCCCGAATATCTACACGCATTTATAGCGATGTTAACAAAATGGCAAAGAGCTTAATATGGACAGACGTCATCATTGCAGGAAAAACGACAATGTTTTTGGGAATTTAAATCAAGGAAAACAAAATTGTCCGCTTCATTTGTGACTATTATTCTTTATCAAAACAACAATGCTGCTCGTGGCAATGTTAATGGTGCTAATAAATACAACAATAATTGGGAAAGTGATGACAATAACAATGTCAGTCATCACAAATAGAATAACAATGCAAAGGAAAGTTAATAAAAAAAAAACGAAATTAAGCAACAATAAAGGCATATAAAATAACGGACCGAATTGATGAAGGGATTTGGAAGCCATTGACCATCTGTGCAAATTTTGAGCGGTGGCGTTTCTTTCATTATTATCTCTTTTCTTTCTTTCTTACCTTCTTTCATTTTTAAGTACTTTAGACGACAATTTATCAACAGCACCCTGTATATCTATACGTGTGTGTCTGTGTGTGTGTGTGTATACACTCACCAAGCAAATCTATCCCAAATATTGATTGAAATCCGACAGAATGATAGGATAAAGAACACATAGGAAACTTTTATAAATTTAACATGTTTCGCTTTTCTTAAAGCTTCATCATAAAATGAAATATTTCGTTTTCTGATGAAGCTTCAGTAACAGCGCTACATATTGTAAAAGCGTGAGGATCTCGGAACATAGCAACAGGAATATTTGCTGATATATTATGGAATCTCCTGTTGATTCCAACATATGAAGATCTGACAACCGCGTTCAGTTTTATATTTGTGCCGTATGTGACACTACAGTCCCGCTAGTTACCTGCATACAAGTCCACATATTGTGCAACAGAGAGGATCTCGGAACATAGCAACAGGAATATTTGCTAATATATTATGGACTCTCCTATAGATTTCAACATATGAAGATCTGACAACCGTGTTCAGTTTTATATTTGTGCCGTATGTGACACTAGAGTCCCGCTAGTGACCTGCATACAAGTCCACATATTGTGCAACAGAGAAAAACTCGTAACATATCAACAGGAATATTTACTCATATATTATGGAATCTCCTGACGATTTCAACATATGAAGATCTGACAACCGCGGTCAATTTTATATTTGCGCCGTATATGACACTATAGTCCCGCTAGTGACCTGCATACAAGTCTACATATTGTGCAACAGAGAGGATTTCGGAACATAGCAACAGGAATATTTGCTGATATATTATTTAATCTCCTGTCGATTTCAACACATGAAGATCTGACAACCGCGTATAATTTTATCATGGTGCCGTATGTGACACTACAGTCCCGCTAATGACCTGCATACAAGTCCACATATTGTGCAACAGTGAGGATCTCGGAACATAGCAAAGGGAATATTTGCTGATATATTATGGACCCTCCTGTCGATTTCGACATATGAAGATCTGACAACGGCGTTCAGTTTTGTCTTTGTGCCGTATGTGACACTACAGTCCGGCTAGTGACCTGCATAGAAGTCCACATGTTGTGCAACAGTCAGGATGTCGGAACATGGCAACAGGAATATTTGCTGATATATTATGGACTCACCTGTTGATTTCGACATATGAAGATCTGTCAACCGCGTTCAGTTTTATAATTCTCCCGTATGTGACACTACAGTCCCGCTAATGACCTGCATACAAGTCCACATATTGTGCAACAGAGAGGATCTTGGAACATAGCAACAGGAATATTTGCTGATATATTATGCACTCTCCTGTAGATTTCAATATATGCAGATCTGACAACGATGTTTAGTTTTATATTTGTGCCCTATGTGACAATACAGTAGCGCTAGTGACCTGTATACTAGTCTATATATTGTGCAACAGAGAGGATCTCTGAACATAGCAACAGGAATATTTTCTGGTATATTATGGACTCTCCTGTCGATTTCAACATATGAAGATCTGACAACCGCCTTCATTTTTATCTTTGTGCCTTATGTGAAATTGCAGTCCCGCTGTTCACCTCCATACAAGTCCACATATTGTGCAACAAAGAAGATCTCGGAACATAGCAACAGGCATATTTGCTGATATATTATGGACTCTCCTTTCGATTTCGACATATGAAGATATGAAAACGGAGTTCAGTTTTATCTTTGTGCCTTATGTGACAATACAGTAGCGCTGGTGACCTGCATACTAGTCTACATATTGTGCAACAGAGAGGAACTCGGAAAATAGCAACAGGAATAATTGCTGATATATTATGCACGCTCCTGTAGATTTCAATATATGAAGATCTGTCAACCGCGTTCAGTATTATATTTGTGCCCTATGTGACACTACAGTCCAGCTACTGACCTGCATACAAGTCCACATATTATGCAACATAGAGGATCTCGGAACATAGCAACAGGAATATTTGCTGATATATTATGGACTCTCCTGTCGATTTCAACATATGAAGATCTGACAGCCGAGTTCAGTTTTATATTTGTGCCGTATGTGGCACTACAGTGCAGGTAGTGACCTGCATACAATTCCACATATTTTGCAACATAGAGGAACATAACTACAGGAATATTTGCTGATATATTATGGACTATCCTGTCGATTTCAACATATGAAGATCTGACAACTGCGTTCAGTTTTATATTTGTGCCGTATGTGACAGTACAATCCAGCTAGTGACCTGCATACAAGTCCACATATTATGCAACATAGAGGATCTCGGAACATAGCAACAGGAATATTTGCTGATATATTATGTAATATCCTGTCGATTTCAACACATGAAGATCTGAAAACCGCGTTCAGTTTCATTTTTGCGCCGTATTTGAAATTACAGTCCCGCTAGTGACCTGCATACTAGTCCACATATTGTGCAACAGAGAGTATTTCGGAATATATTAACAGGAATATTTGCTGATATATTATAGACTCTCGTATCGATTTCGACATATGAATATCTAACAACCGCGTTCAGTTTTATATTTGTACCGTATGTGACACGGCAATCGGGATAGTGACCTGCATACAAGTCTACATATTGTGCAACAGAGAGGATCTCGGAACATAGTAACAGGAATATTTGCTGTATATTATTGACACTCCTGTCCATTTCAACACGTGAAGATCAGACTACCACGTTCAGTTTTATCTTTGTGCCGTATGTGACACTACAGTCCTAGTGACCTGCATAGATGTCCACTTATTGTGCAACTGAGAGGACCTCGGCCCATAGCAACAGGAATATTTGCTGACACTTTTCTTCGTTGGATTTCGTCTCTTAGCCTGTTAATACAACAGATTTTGAAATTTCTGATACCCTTCTGCCATAAATATCTCCTGTCATTTCTATCCTAACTAATTTGCTCGAAGTCAGTATGAGTTATATTGACAGCTGAGAGGTTAGTTTTTAGCTTGCCTTCATACCTGTTTTAGCCATAGATATTGCTTGGAAATCTTCAATGTAAACAGAAACCGACTATCATCACTGTTTTGTCCGTGTACTGCTTTATATAATTGTCATTTTTGATAATGGCTTATGTAAGCCGAACGCTTAGATAGAATTAAAAAATATGTGTCAATATTGTGATTTTCTTTCTTCGTTTAATGATAATATTATTAAGCTTATCAGACGATATGAAAAGAATTTACAGACAATAAATTGACAACATTTGTTTATATTATTTAATGAAACATGCATTAATATATATATATATATATATATATATATATATATATATATATATATATATATCGTCACCAGACACCACCCATCACCTTTGTCAGGTGTGTCCGATTTGTCATTTATGAAAGATATATTAATTAATAATTATTATTTACATGATAATAATTTTAGTAATAAAAACACCCTTATTAAATAGGAACCCAATATAGAATTGGTTCGATAAATACCAAAACCCTTTTTAGTACTTTGACAATAGCTCGAGTCTAAACAATGGTAACTAATTAATTTCAAGGCAAGCACTGCAGTGACTTTATTAGTAGAGCGTTACATTTCTGAAGTCATACTAAAGAGTAAAACATATGGGTAATTATAAACAATGTCATCTTTTTTATGTATGTTTCTTGTTTATTTGTGGATAAGTTTTGCCACATTAAAGAAAAATAAATTAACATTTGGATGATGTCCTGATTCGAATGTCGCACTCCAAGATTTAATATTAGAGATTAAATATTTACTAACATTTAATTTTATATTAAGTCAGTGGATCAGTCGCTCTCAGGGGTGTAAAACTATTTCCTTATAATCCTCAAATATGTTGTTTTCTTTTTGTCTTTCTATCCTCATCACTGTTGCTTTGTTGGTGGCGTTACTGTCAATCGATTCTCTCGCCCTCCCCTAGTGAAAGACCCTAATAATTTCCATGTCACTAACCACACCACTCATTAGAAGTCGCAGTATTTGAAATGTGGTGAGCGTCGTTAGATGATTGTAATTAACAAGATAGAAAGTGGCGTATAAACTAAGCCAGATTGACAACAACACAGAAAATCACTGTTATTTCATCGCACAAATAAAAATACAGACAATGTTACAATAATTCAGTGGACCGATAGCGTTGAAGATGGTTGCTTTATAAATTAGACTGACGTTTCTTTCTGAAAGCTTTTACAATGTCTTGTTAACATACCGACTCCTCCTATTAGTTTCATGGTCCGGCCATTCTATGATGTATTTTTGTCAGTGCAAATCTTTCAAGCAGATGATTTTTAGAATTGATTCAAGCATGGAAATACTAGAAATCTGAGTTGAATTTAATGTCTTAATTTAAGAACCTTTGATATCAGCAGAGTTGCCTTGTGCTGGTCTAAATACCTACTGGGTTCAACTTAAGAAATAGCGAAGTAACATTTGTACTCGGCGTCACATCAGAATGTCAAAAGAGACAGATGCCTCAAGAGGTGTCCTCATAGCAACCAAGTACAAAATCAGTTCGCCGACACATATAAAGTTTACCCAGTCGAACAAGAACTATACACACGCAAGACAGTTGGGTGAAATGCCATAATCATGAGAGGGAAGTCTAGCAGGTTGATGCTATTGGCCTGGGAGTGGCCGTCGAGGTACCCATGCGACTTCTTGTAGCCAAGTGTGAGAGTTGGATATAGTCTAGTTTAGTCTAATGAATTCTGGTACGGGAAAGGTAAGGCATTCTATTTCCGAGTAGGCAAACGCTGAAGGTTTTCCAGTGGCAACAGTAGCAAGGAGATAAGCAAGAAGATGTGGACTCTTAACAGGCATCAGTTGCATAGGAAGAATAAACTTGACCACTAACACTGATAAGCAGGAGATCATTGGATGTAGTAACATCTTAATTAATCACTAGTGGCGCTGAACTCACAAGTTAATGTATTGTATATGGTACACTGCATTTGATAGTGTTTTATATTCGTTTCTCTTTACCAACCGATGTCTCAGGAACATCCTCATTATCAGCTGTACGCAAGTCGTCTGCATCGAAAAACTGTGGGACAGGACCAGACAAGCCCCAATCGAGATTGACATCAAGAAACGGAAATAGAGATGGATAAGCCACACACTGTGCAAGCCTGCTTCTAGTGTCACCAGGCAGACCCTTGACTGGAATCCACAAGGGAAGTCGTCTGCATCGACAAACTGTGTGACAGGAACAGACAAGCCCCAATCGAGATTGACATCAAGAAACGGAAATGGAGATGGATAAGCCACACACTGTGCAAGCCAGCTTCTAGTGTCATCAGGCAGACCTTTGACTGGAATCCACAAGGGAAGTCGACTGCATCGACAAACTGTGGGACAGGACCAGACAAGCCCCAATCGAGATTGACATCAAGAAACGGAAATAGAGATGGATAAGCCACACACTGTGCAAGCCAGCTTCTAGTGTCATCAGGCAGACCTTTGACTGGAATCCACAAGGGAAGTCGACTGCATCGACAAACTGTGGGACAGAACCAGACAAGCCCCAATCGAGATTGACATCAAGAAACGGAAATGGAGATGGATAAGCCACACACTGTGCAAGGCTGCTTCTAGTGTCACCAGGAAGACACTTGACTGGAATCCACAAGGGAAGTCGACTGCATCGACAAACTGTGGGACAGGAACAGACAAGCCCCAATCGAGATTGACATCAAGAAACGGAAATGGAGATGGATAAGCCACACACTGTGCAAGGCTGCTTCTAGTGTCACCAGGAAGACACTTGACTGGAATCCACAAGGGAAGTCGACTGCATCGACAAACTGTGGGACAGGAACAGACAAGCCCCAATCGAGATTGACATCAAGAAACGGAAATGGAGATGGATAAGCCACACACTGTGCAAGCCTGCTTCTAGTGTCACCAGGCAGACCCTTGACTGGAATCCACAATGGAAGTCGACAGCATCGACAAACTGTGGGACAGGACCAGACAAGCCCCAATCGAGATTGACATCAAGAAACGGAAATGGAGATGGATAAGCCACACACTGTGCAAGCCTGCTTCTCGTGTCACCAGGCAGACCCTTGACTGGAATCCACAAGGGAATTCGTCTGCATCGACCAACTGTGGTACAGGACCAGACAAGCCCCAATCGAGATTGACATCAAGAATCGGATATGGAGATGGATAAGCCACACACTGTGCAAGCCTGCTTCTAATGTCACCAGGCAGACCCTTGACTGGAATCCACAATGGAAGTCGACAGCATCGACAAACTGTGGGACAGGACCAGACAAGCCCCAATCGATATTGACATCAAGAAACGGAAATGGAGATGGATAAGCCACACACTGTGCAAGCCTGCTTCTAGTGTCACCAGGCAGACCCTTGACTGGAATCCACAATGGAAGTCGACAGCATCGACAAACTGTGGGTCAGGACCAGACAAGCCCCAATCGAGATTGACATCAAGAAACGGAAATGGAGATGGATAAGCCACACACTGTGCAAGCCTGCTTCTAGTGTCACCAGGCAGACCCTTGACTGGAATCCACAATGGAAGTCGAGAGCATCGACAAACTGTGGGTCAGGACCAGACAAGCCCCAATCGAGATTGACATCAAGAAACGGAAATGGAGATGGATAAGCCACACACTGTGCAATCCTGCTTCTAATGTCACCAGGCAGACCCTTGACTGGAATCCACAATGGAAGTCGACAGCATCGACAAACTGTGGGACAGGACCAGACAAGCCCCAATCGAGATTGACATCAAGAAACGGAAATGGAGATGGATAAGCCACACACTGTGCAAGCCTGCTTCTAGTGTCACCAGGCAGACCCTTGACTGGAATCCACAATGGAAGTCGACAGCATCGACAAACTGTGGGTCAGGACCAGACAAGCCCCAATCGAGATTGACATCAAGAAACGGAAATGGAGATGGATAAGCCACACACTGTGCAAGCCTGCTTCTAGTGTCACCAGGCAGACCCTTGACTGGAATCCACAATGGAAGTCGACAGCATCGACAAACTGTGGGTCAGGACCAGACAAGCCCCAATCGAGATTGACATCAAGAAACGGAAATGGAGATGGATAAGCCACACACTGTGCAATCCTGCTTCTAATGTCACCAGGTAGACCCTTGACTGGAATCCACAATGGAAGTCGACAGCATCGACAAACTGTGGGACAGGACCAGACAAGCCCCAATCGAGATTGACATCAAGAAACGGAAATGGAGATGGATAAGCCACACACTGTGCAAGCCTGCTTCTAGTGTCACCAGGCAGGCCCTTGACTGTAATCTACAAGGGAAGCGAAAAGTAGGTCGACCAAAACAGACTTGGCGCAGAAGTGCTGACACTGAGGTGAAGGGGATCGATCAGAACCGCGTCCGTTGGAAAGTTGTTGTTGCGGCTCTATGTCCCCTAAGAAATCAAGAGGCATAAGATATATATATATATATATATTGATACCAGCACATTTGAGCAAGTTGATTTTTCATAGTTTTGAGAAAATCAATATTGCATTCGATGTGAAAGCTGGAGTTTTATGTAATGAGTAATGACATCAAATATTAGAGTCGTGGCTTCTATCAAGTTTTAAGAATTAAGTTTTAAATATTGTATGAAAAATGTGCCGAAATACCTAATTTCCACAGTTTTTTGCTTACAAACTGACTTCAATATTTTCTTATTTCAAGAATAAATCAAAATAATGTTGATATATTTTGTATTAGATAAATATTTTCACACCAGAAGTCCAAGTATGAATAACCACAAGCAAAATATGCATTTTTTTTTACTGTTTCGATTCGTAAAAACTAAAAAATTGTAAAAGATTACAAAAAAGTCTACTGAATGAATATGATTTATTAAATCATTTGTTAGATAATAATTGATAAAAACAAAAACTAGATAAAAGTGTATATAACAGCATAATACTGTTGGGCACACATAAGACAAAATGTTTTAAATTTGCATTGTTTATTGAAAATCACACTAAAACTACTGCACTGTCTTATATATTACATCATAATATAGCTAAATTATTCAGTATAATCTTTCTTTGAAGTAAATGAAGGTCTTATTTGATGGCACAATGATTTAGTAATAATGTGTTTGTGCCATGCATCTTATCCATATAGAATTTGTAAAGCTTCAGTAAATTTATACATTTTATAAGCTGTGTTATAAAGTTTTTACCGATCATTGAAATGAAATTCCAATGCTATGATTTTGAACCTAAAATTAATCTTTAAACTTGTCTCTTCAAAAAACGGTAACGATTTGGAAAAGAATAGTTTGTGCCGTTATTTATCATGTCAAATCCCAACTTTTAAATTCAGTGCAATACCACGGTTCCCAAACCATCCGGTCGTAAGAGGGCATCAGTGCTTCTCATCTATTAATTCCCTGCAGCCACTTAAAACAAACATAAATTAGTTATAGTCAGCCCATGAGTTTGCCTGGATTGATACCCCCACACAATGTACGTTTTAAAACTCATTGCCCCCAAGCAGAGCGATAAAAAGCGGGGAGGTTCTGAGAGTGAAGGGAACCTCGATAAAACGTTAATGAGAAGAAAGAACAATAAAAAAAAACAGTATTCACGGAGACAGAAGTTAACAATCGGAGTTTTATTTAATATTTTTAAGATTGCAGTTGACAAGAAAGCAAGAAGCTGGAAGAGAGTTTCGCAAGAGAGTAGTGTGAGTGAAGAAAATATTGGCATAGAACTTACGGTTACACTTAGTAATATGAACAATAAAATGATGAGACCTGGCTGCCAATCTACTGGTGTTTAATGGTTTATTTGTTATTTTACAGTTTATCAACTCTTTATGGGTTATTTAAAACCAAAAAACTTGAACTTTAAGAATAACTCTTTTTTCTTCCTTGCGAGTGAATATTGCATTAACAGTTTTTGAGGAATAAGAATGTTTTATCAGATACGAATCCTACTATTTAACCCATAGCTGAAGGAGGAGATGTATTTTTACCTTTTTCAATGGTATTTGCGTAACGAATATAACGAACCTGACTGGAATTCGAACATAGTTCTCCAATTTTTTATTGCGAAACATTATCGATTAGACCACCCGCACATCTATAACAGCCAATCAAGTACGGCGCTTAAATTCATGGAATCGAAGTATCAAAGTAGAAAGCTGATCAGAACAATTACCATGAAAAGGCGGAGTGAAGCTACGTTATGGCGACGAGTAAGTGAATGAAACAGAGATGCCAGGTTCGAATCAGTGACATTGCAGATTCTTCTTAGGATGTAAACAAGAGTCTCTTGACACATAGCAGAAGCACCAGAGCAAATGTGGCAACAGCATTCAATTCCTGCTCAAATGGTAGACTTCTCAAGTTGCGAGAAAGGTGAAAAGAATTGTTTAGTAAGACACCGTGATTCAACTTTTTTTAGCAGCAAGATAAACAATTAACTCGTTATGTATCAGTGAGAAAAAAGTTAGTCTCCGGGGCGGGGGGCATCAGCCATGCTGAAGAAAGGCAAACAGGTTCTCTCAGACGAGTACTTGATCGACTTCAGGCAATCTCACGGAGCCGCCATTATTTAGTTAAGGAGAGAAGGTACAGATTATTATCTATTTGTAGTTTTTGACACCTATTTTATATTCATAGAAATAATATGAATAAAATTTAAATACTAAGATCTGAGCAAACTAAATGCCCCTTTTAAATAAATTATTTTTAGAAAAGCATGTTCGGGTAGCGAAACGGTTATTAGCGCGAAAGTCGAATCGCCGAGTTGAGTTTAAAATTCCAGTCTTCATTTTTGTACTAATTCATTTATTTTTCCTCCGGCTATCAGCGTAGACTGGGGCTCTCAAGCCTTATGAGAATAATGAATTCAAAACCATACAGAGGGAAACGGGAAACCACTCCACTATCTTTCCTAAGGAGTCATGGAAATTCACAAATAATAAAGAAATCTGTGAGAACCATTATTGCTCATGTTCCGAAGAGACAAGGAGTTTTTTTTAATTGAAAGCATAGGTTCACCTATCGCTCTGTTCAGACGCCTTCCTCGTTTTTTGAATAGGAATAGAGGTTTATCTTTTGTTTCCTGTTTAGTATTGTATTTACAGGTTCCTTCTCCTAAAGTCTTTTCTTTCACCTTCAGTAATCCTTTGCATCTTAGTGGCATTATCGCCTTGCTTGGTGTGAAATGTTAAAAAGAAAAGCTGAAGTTAAAACCGAAAGAAAATTGTCACCGTATTTTGAAATATTTTATTGATTCTGATGAGACACGTGACCCAGATTCACAGATCAACTGAATCTTCATGGAACCACCATCAACAACCTCCTGAAGGTAGATAACATTAAAAACAAAAATAAAACAAACAAAAAAAGAAAAAGTAAAATAAATTGTCTGATGGAAATGGTTCGAGGGGGTATCTTCTGTTGTACGCATGCGCTGCCTATGGAGATGAAGATCCGAAAGTATTTTTTGTCATCGCACCGTCACATTTGACTAAAGGCTGTAACATGTATAATACAAGTTGAATTTCTTTTTAACTGAACTGGCGGTACAGTGTGTTTCTAATCCAAACATTGTCGATTACTGACATACGTGAATGTGATCAACCAGTCGTAGAGTTAGATTTGGATTGCTATACACACATATAATTATTGTGTCACCCAGACGGATGAGGATAGGATCAATAATTAAATACTTACTAACATATTAACAAAAGAATTGATAAGAGAAAAACCTTTTCTGCTAACGCATTTCGTTCCTTGAAGATCTTTATCAAGGCAAGTGTAGACATTTTATTGAGAAACCTGTATCTATACACAGAAGTAACGTGGAAGAGATGTCTCGATTTAGAGGTACACTGCAGATTAGTGTTGATTTCTCAGCAACTTTGTAAGGAATTATCAATCGACTACAAACATTGCAAACTCACAAAACTGCCGCGGATCTTCCAAGTCCGTCAAAGTTTTTACAGGATATCATAAAATTTTATTAATAGTTCTTTTAAAGTCGTTGTTCATTTAACGTCTATGGATGTTATTCTTCCATTATATATTTGGTGATAAAACCGATTCCATAATAAGCTATTGTCTGTTTCCAAAGTAATTCATTTGTTCTGTGTAATTGATATCAAAGTTCTTTTATTTTGCTTTCTTGGAAGCAACATACTTCAATGTTATAATAATCAACGTCTAGAGAAAAAAAATCCTTCTTTTTCTTTTTTACAAATCTTGTGAATGTCTTAATTGTAATATACATTGTACATATTGTTTGTTTTTTTTTGTTTTTTTTTTATTGATTCATTTTTTACGGCCTGTCAACCATTTGCAGGTTATTTAAAGTAAAAAAATATTTTTAGATTGTAAGAATTTTTTTACGTAATACTTGTTTAGTGATACAACTCTTGCTAGTTAACCTATAGCTGGGTGGATTAGAGGTGGATTAATACCTAATTAGAATTTGGCATACAAACGAGAAATTATAATGTGGATATAAAGTGGGTGATCAATTCTATATTACAGTGAATATATAAACTGATCCCTCAATTTTTGTCTACAGTAGTTTCTATAAATTCATATTCCAGAGGATGTAAAATCAAAAAGACATGCCTGTGTAGCTAATCAGTATTTGATTGATTGGTTAATTCGTTTTTATACGGCTTATCAACCTTTTGCAGGTTATTTAAAACCACAAAATATTTTTTAAACTGTAAGAATTTTTTTGAGATAATAATGATTTAGTGATATGTCTTACTAATTAACCCATAGCTCGGCTTTAAGGAAAGGTAAACTATGGAAGACGCTAAGTGAGATATTTTTGGCATATTAAATGAAAGTGAATGAATATTGCTACTATTTTTATTGCTTTAGTGGAATTATGAATTATTTATTCTTATATTTATTTCTTATTTTATATCTGAATTATTTTTTAAAGATCAAGAGTTAACTGTTTTATTTTAATTAAAAAAAAAACTTTTACGGTCATGCTTAATTATGTCAGCTTGAGAAGGAAGCATTTCTTTTAAGAAAGGAGATATTTGAAACATTATTTATTAACATATGCGTGCCCTGTGTAGAGCTACTTTTGTCAATTTACTCTTCATTCTACATTGACACTAATGCTAATCGTTATTTTGTTTGTTTGTGGTATCCATCGGTCTCGAGAGACCCCATGGATCTGTGCCCAGAGAGATGTGCCTTAGCTATTGATGGCAATACAGCATCTGTTATGGCTGTACAGTCCCACATAGGGTTGATAGTATCGGTTACAACAAATACATGTGAAGACGCTCTCTACTGATGTCGCCTTGTGTCTTTTTTTTCCCTGGCAACAATCCTCATGTCCCATTTGCAGTCGTTCCTGAAGCGAAGACGAGTTCGACCTCGTGCCCTCTTGCCGGTGGCTAGTTCCCCGTACAGAAGGACCTTCCGAATCCTCCCATCCGGCATACAGTGTACATGTCGAAGCCAGTGGATAAGGGTGCATAGGCTGGGTCACCGGGCACAAGTGAGAACTACGATATCAGTGACCCGGTCGGACCAACTGATGCCCAGAATGCGTCTCAGACAGCGAACATGAAAAGCTCTGTGGCGTCTCTCCTGTCTGGAGTAGAGCATCTAAGTCTCATTGCCGTAGAGCAGCACGCTGACAACGCATACCCTATAGACTGTAATTTTGGTGATCGTAATAACCTTTCTGTTCTCCCAGACTCTCGAGGTCAGCCTGGCAAACGTGGTGACGGCTCGACCGAGCAGTTGAACACGATGCCTAGGGAGTGAGTGTCTGAAACGGCGGAGCCGAGGTATGTAAATTCAGGAACCACCTCCAAGTCGTACACCCTTTGTGCAAATTAACCGAAACAACCGCTTTAGTTTCCTTTCGTTTACCATACGCTCAGTTTTAGAATCACTGGTGTGACAGCGTGTAATCAATTTCTATTTTTTCCTCAGATTAGGTCATTTGTAGTGGTGTGAAGTCATATGAATCTATTTTCTAGGTGTATGATGAAATTTATTTGGCCTTGAAAAGTATTGCGCCATCCGTGAATGCACCAGATTTTTATCACGCCCAAACACTACTGTCTTGATTGTCGATTAGTTGTCCTACAGCAATTGTCTGCGATGGATGTTATTCCAAGGGAGCGTACGAAAACTGTAACGCTGCAAGCTTTACTAGTGAGCAGTTCTATAGACTGGCCCGGAAACTCTTAATTTAAATCCAGTCAAGAATCTGTGGTCAATCAGCAAAGAACGATTTTGTAGAATGGACATACGAAGTACTAACATGTGCACTGGGCCATGTTTCATTGGAAAAATATGGGAAAAAAAGTAAATAATAACGGAGTTATTTGTTTTGTTTCAATTAATTTGCACAAGGGTGTAATTGTTGATTTTGATGTCGGGAGGTTGTTCAACAACGCCTTGGCACATCAAATTGGTTTTATTTAGACTGATGATCAGACTTAACTCATGGCAGGTTTTTGAAAAATTGTCTGTGTGTGGCACTGCAGTTGCTCTTCAGAGTATACTGAAATTAAACAATATGTTCGGGTAGTGCAGAAAGTGGAATGAGCGTGCTGAGTTCAATTTCTAACCACGTCTGTTAAGTTCATTTAGCATTATTGCCCTTGGGAAGGGTATCATTTTTTTTATTTTCTTCAGTTCAGTTAAATAATTGGGCAGACTGGGATTTCTTGTTTTAGATGGCAACCAATCTAGAAGAAGGAAAGCTATTAATTCAGACCGGCGCCGTGAAGTGTGCGAAGAACATTCCTTGAATCTTGGTCTGGTCATTCGCTGTTTAGGACATCGCCTAGGAGTCCGAAGGGGATGTCAAGAGGGTACCTGATTGACTTGTGCCACTATTTACTTCCCCTAAAATCCACTCATTCACAAGCTGTTCCTTCTTCAAAGGAGCCATCCTCATACATATCGTCTTCATGATTTTTAATTATCTTTATTAACTATAAGTTGAACCTTCGACAAATTTTCCTTCTCCACCTGAATGACATCAGGTCTACACCACAACTTCCACCAAAAAACGGTGTTTCTACTCCGCTTTTTTATTATTTTTTTTTAGCGACCGTTTTTGAATTCCAAATTGTCTTTTTCCTAGACCTGTTGCCAGCCAAAGCTAGAGAACCCAAAACGCTCTATTATTTAGCCCATAGAAGCGAGAAGTTATAGATTATTGCCTTTCTCGTGGTTATTTTTTGTGCAAGCAATGTAAACCCGACATGCCGACTCCATTTACGGCGGCGATAACGCAGAACAAATTCCAGAATGACAAAGGATTTTCGCAAAAGAGTAAGTATTAGAGCAACATATGACAACAAAGGACAGCAATCCTCCAATTTCCTTTCCTTCTTATTTCTCCATCTAGCTCCCTCTCTTCTTGATATATATATATATATATATATATATATATATATATATATATATATATATATATATACTTGTATCCGATTTTTCATGGATTTGATCAAGTTATCAACAATAGTCTGATCCATATTTTGCCACTCCATTGGCAATTTTTCTTTAAGGGTTGCCACTGATGTGATTTTGGCTGCACGCTCTTGAAGTTTTCGGCCAAGGTGCTCCCAAACGTGCTCTATTGGATTCATGTCAGGATTTTGGTCTCCCCATGGCAGTGACTTGATTCCATGCGATTCCTTCCAGGTATTTGCTTCTTTGCTCGAATGATATGGCGCACCATCTTCTTGAAAAAGGTAGACATTCTTGTCAATCTGATTAGTTTCAAATAGTGGGAGTAATCCTTTCTCTAAAATTTGACAGTATTTTGGACCATTCAACCGCTCGTCAAAAAAGAATCAGCTCAGATTTTTCTGTAAACCAGACACCATTACTCCGATCCCTCCATGTTTCACGGTCGCCTGTAGACATTCAGTGTTCCAAGTTTCATTCTGATTTCTCCAAATATAAACCTGTCTCGAATTCAAATATTGGCAGTATTTACTTACTTCTGATCAAATTATGGACTGTCAAAATTCGTAATCTTTGCTCTCGAATTCTCTCGCCCAGTCAATACGAAGGTTCCTGTTAACCTCTGAAATCAAGGGCAACTTGCAACTCTTCTTTGATAGCCTAGCTCTTTCAGAATCTTTCTCACCGCATATGGTGACATTTCCATGCTGTTAGCGACATCTTTGACGCTCTGATGACGGTTTCAGATGACTTCCTTATTCGACGCCCTTTTCGTTCACTCAGACACGATGTTTGGTCTTGAATGTTGTTCCACACAACAATGGCCTTCTTCATTAAATTTCTTGACAATATTGTTAACTGTTTGATGATTAACCTGAAAAAAACTAGCAATTTCTCTATTTGACTTGCCACACTGATGTCATCCTATCATTTGTCTTTGTTGAAATTCACCAATTTCCTTACTTCTGCGAACTTTCATTGCTTAATATAAGTCAACTATCGTTCATAGATTCGAGTAGCTTGATACTAACACATTGTTATCTGAAAAAAAGAAGAGATGTTATTACACAAAGCAAAATTGCTGTAATCCAGGGTGACTAAAAACTTATCATAGCCCTCTGTACGCCCACACACCGTTGTGTAATATGCATTTTGAATTTCAGAGAATCGTATTGTCCTGTCGGAAATAAAATTTTTAAAACGGAAAGACAAAACAATAATAAAAGTGAAAGAAATGTCATTTTGGAAATAAAAGAAAATAAATGTAAGGAAAGAAGATAAAAAAGAAGATATATAAATAAGAGAGGGGGGAAAAGAGTAAACGGCAGAGAAAAGAGTGGGATTGATTTATTTTTTACGGTTTATCAACCCTTTCTGGATTAACATAATTCGGATCGTAGGAAGTTGCTCACAGCACCAGGTGTTCCCAATCGGTCCCCCATCTAAGTACTCACCGGACTCGACGCTGCTTAACTTCATTGATTAAAGAAGAAACGGTGTTGTCGGTGTGCTTTTACCGTAGGCAGGAAAAAGCGAGAGAGAGGAGGTAGGTAAGAACGGAGAGAGGGAGAGGGAAAATGAAAGAGAGAAGGAAGGTAGAAATAGAGGAAATGGAGAAAGGGGAGGAAAAAGACAGAGAGGGAAATGAGTTGGGAGAAAAGAGAGATAAAAGGTAAGTGGTGGGGAAGGACGAAGAGACGGGAGGGACAGGCACATCGGCAGCGGGGGGAAGATTGAGAAAATAATTAACAAAGAAATCAAGATATAAAAGGCGAATTGTGAAAAGCGTTTTTGATTTTGTTTGGACATCAGCTGTTTGTACTGATTGACCCTCACCCCACCTACCAAAGCGCAGGTGACAACCATAGGTGTGTCTCAGGTGTTTGTACATATCCACCTGCTTCGGAATGTTAGCAAAATCTTCCATCTAATTATCGAATGTGCATTTAGTTTGTCTTTATAAACGACCCATTTATTTGTTTGTGTGTAGGGAGTGTTGGCGGGGGGGGGAGGGGTCAGAAAACTTCAATTCGATAAAGCATTCTTTCTATTTCTGGTTTTTTCCTTTCATCTTTCCGTCTCATTTTTTCTTTTTTCTTTATTTGCTTTCGTTAGCTTTCTTTTTCTTTTGCCTTTGCCTTTTTCGCTTTCCTTTTCTTTTTCTCTTTCCCTTTTCCCTCTCATTTTCGCTTTTCTTTTCCTCTTTCCTTTTTCCTCTTTCCTTTTTTCTCTTTCCTTTTTTTTTTCTCTATCCGTTTCTTTTTCTCTTTCATTTTCTTTTCCTCTTTCTTTTTCTTTTTCCTTTTCCTTTTCTTTTTATATTTGCTTTTTCTTTTCTCTTTCATTTTTCCTTTTTTTTTCTCTTTCCATTTCCTTTTCTTTCTTCTTTCTTTTTTCTATTACTTTTTCTCGGTCCTTTTCTTTTTTTTCTCTTTCCTTTTCCCTTTCTATTTTTTCCTTTTCTTTTTCTCTTTCCTTATCTTTTCCGCTTTCTTTTTCCATTTCTTTTTCTCTATTCTTTAACTTTTCCCTTTCTTTTTCTTTTTTCTTTCCTTTTCTCTTTTCATTTCCCTTTCTCTTTCACTTCCCTTTTCTCTTTCTTTTTCTCTTTCTTTTTCTCTTTCCCATATTTTTTCCCTTGACTTTTCTTTTCTCTTTTTTCCTTTCTTTTGCGCTTTTCTTTTCCTTGTTTTTCTCTTTCCTTTTTCCTTTGTTTTTTACTTTCTTTCTCCTTTCCTTTTCCTTTGCCCCTTTCTTTTTCCTTTTCCCTTTCTCTACCGGTTTCTTTACGTCTTTTCTTTCTCTCTTTCCTTTTCTTTTCTCTTTTCTTTTCGCTTTCCTTTTCTTTGCCTCTTTTCTTTTTTCTTTTCTGTTTCCTTTTCCTCTTTACTTTTCTCTTTCTCTTTCCATTTTCCTTCTTTTTCTCTTTCCTTTTCTTTTCATAGTTTTCCTTTTTTTCGTTCTTACACCTTTTTAGATGCCGTTACCTGTAATGGCAACGACAAAAGTAACAAGAAATAAAAGCAAAAAACCTCATTAATTTAAATTCAGTAAAAGAAAGCAGCCTACCAAAATGAAGGAGAAATTAAATAAAGAATATTTACAGGCGGGTGTGAGTCTGGTGTCAAATTCCGATTTTAATTCACAAAACAAAATAATCAGCCATAAACAATTTGGCGGCCTCTCTGGTACAATACAAATTCAAAATCCTTAATTGAACCATAGCTGACATTAAACGAATGGATGTCAAATTGAGAAATCTTACTTGTCACCGAATGCATCCTGATGTTGATGTATGTGCCCAGATCCGGAGGAGGCAGAGGATTAGATCAACTAGAACTGTTTTACAAAAGAACAACAATCGAGCTTCAATGATACCTGAAAACTACAGAAGACTGGATGATCTGTGTCAAAGAACATGAATACATAAGAAACTTTATTTAGTAATAAAAGAAGCCAACAAATAATACAACGACTGTAGCGGCAAAGAACCTAAAAAAAAGAAAGCAAAAGCAAATTAAGTGTACCAAATGCAAAACGATGGCAAGATAAGCTTCTTCATGGTCAATACTCCGCCCGTACTAAACAAATGGATGCAGACAAGCCCTGTTACCCATTACTGGTTACATAGAGCAGGGTTAAAAGATGAAATCAAAGGTTTCATTCTTGCTGCACACGGCCAATGCTTGCTAACTTGAAATTACCAAGCTCATGTACTGAAAAATTGTGTTAACCCCAAATGAAGATTCTGTGATAAATATCCAGAAACAAATGACCATCTTGTATCAGGTTGCAAAGTGTTAGCACCAACTGAATATAAATTTTGGCATGACAGAGTGGGCCATTATCTGCATTGGAAAATATACAACTTTTACAGGAAGAAAACTGCAAGGAACTGGTATGAAGATCACCCAGGACTCCGTTACAGGGACAGGTCCTGCAAGAATTTTATGGTACTTTACACAGGCAGATCAATAAAAGCTAATTGTCCAGACATCGTGATCTAAGACTACAAAAACAGAATGTGTTTTTTAATGACATGTCAGTCACTGCAAATTGTAATGGATCTTGGAAAATCTTCAGAAACCATCAAAATGCAAGGATCTTGAAGTGGAATTCTCAAAAATATCGTACATGATGACATCAATGATTCCAGTGACAGTTGGAGCCCTCGGATTGATTGGAAAAGGTTCGGATAGACACACTGAAGGAATTCCAGGTTAGCCCAGGTCTTAAAGAAATAAAAAAAATTGTACACACAAGTACAGCTTGCATATTACAAAGAGCTTTATCTATGTAAAATATGTGTGGTCTCAGGTTTTGTTGTTTTTTTTTACAAAAAATGAACAGTGGAAAATGTCATGAAGCAATTTATGAACTAAGGTTTATTGTTGGGATCCGGAAGAAATATTAATAATAATAGTAATAATAATAACAACGACAACAACAACAACAACTACAACGACAACAACAATAATAATAATAATAATAATAATAATAATAATAATAATAATAATAATAATAATAATAATAGCCCAACTTTCAAAAGCTAAGGCAATTAAGATTTGATCTTAGCAATCTACCTGAAACGGGAGTTAAAAGTAAAAAAAAAAAAAAGAAAAAAAAAAGAAAAGATTTTCTATTTTTGTATTTGCTTATTGTATTTTTAAGTTAATTTGTTTCTTTATTTTCTTACCCTTTTCTTCTTCATTGCTCGCCTTTCCTTCTTTCTTTTCTTTTTTCTCTCATTGTGTCTTTTTTCTTTTCCCTCCTATTTTTCTGCACGAATATTATTCGACTTCCTACCTTTGTCATCCTCGTCAATTCATCACCGCGAATCATCGATTCCGCTCCCCCTCCTCTTTCACCTCCTCTTCCCCCTCCTCAACAAATCGTTTGCCCCCCCCCCCAACCCCCCGAAACCCTTTACCATCCGAATCCCTTCACCCCGACCTCGACATTTCTCCACTTCCACCGCATTTTTTTGTGACAGTAACCAGCGTCAGATGGCGGAAGCAAAAATGAGACGGATTGAAGTGGGATCCACCTCTTTGATATCGACTTCCATCTCCACCCTCAGCTTGATGGTAGCAACCTCGGTGAAGACAAACTCTTTTGTCTTTAACCGGCTAAGAGGTAACGGGTACATATGAACAGAAACACTATCAGCAGCATTTGTAAGAGATGACTGTACAGGAGTTACGCTTAGAGCAGTATTAGTAGTAGTAGTAGTTTTATAGTTTTATAGTTACAATGACCGTCGTTTGATAAAGTACAATATGTACAATATATATATATATATATATATATATATATATATATATATATATATTATAATAATATTTTTTGTTTAAAAATATGATTCCTTCGCTACATAAGAGTTCTCATGTTTCAAAAACGAGAGCCGAAATCATCCAATACTAAGGAACCCCGGATTATGCACCCAACGTGTTCTTTTCTATTTTCTGCATACCTGCACAAGGATACATATATATATATATATATATATATATATATATATATATATATATATATATATAGCCTTTTGTCTCTTCTTTTTTCATATTGTTCTTTTGCAGATACACTCTATGTGAAATTTTTACACACATATATGTACATTATATATATTAGGATTACGACTTTTTGTAAAATAATTGATTTCCTCTATCATAATTCGATGAGCTTTTGTTAAAAAATAATGAAGAAGGGTTTAATATCATCCCAAGAACGAATTTTTAAAAGAATTTTTAAAAGCATTACGTCTGGTTTACATCACCTCTTCTGGAATCAATGAATGATGTAGAGCTGTGGATATATATATATATATATATATATATATATATATATATATATATATATATATATATATATATATTTAAAGTTATCTATTTGGCAGCAAACACTTTTTAATACATGTTTCTTTGAAAAAACTGACAAGGTAATTTTGTTTAGTTTTTTTTATTATAATTTTCTTCTAACATCCGTTTTCTTTTCTAGATTTAATGACTGTAAAAATGTTCAAATATGTGTTGGTTCCGTGTGTTATTGACTTCACGGTTAAAGATACGCCTTGTCCAAAAAATACTCTTTGGAAATCGTTAACAAAATGATTGATTGGCCAGGAAAGTGATTCGTTGGTGTTATCGGTCTGGAGATACGATCTAAGCGTGTAGCAACATTGAGAATTGCCTGAAACACCATACCACCGAAGGTCATAAATGTTTGCTAGCACGAAATCACAAGTCATCGTGACCGAGGGTTTGAGTGTACTGGTCTTTTTCAGATTATTGATCCTGCCAGATTATGTGCTCTCTCTTCCAGAAACTGTAATCAAGTTGCGTTTTGTGGGTGCCGAGCAAGTACAAGTGTATTTACAACAAGGATTGGCTGGTAACCTTAGCAAAAAAGGTGTGCCCGGAAACGAGTAGCCGGCTGTTACATATGGCTTAATGGAAGACTATATAGATAATCAAACAAAGCTTCAATATTTTCGTTGATGTCGCTTATGTGGTAAATTGTTCTTTATTCTGTAACAATTCATACAATACAGGTTAGAGCACTTCGATGTGGTATAATGGTTAGCAATAATGTCTTGCTAGATCAATTATAACTGAATAGTTAGTTCGATCTTCATTGGGTGCTCCATACTTTTAGCCTTGTGCCACATTTAAGCTACGCTTGAAAATCAGCATACAATACAGGTCAAGCTGAATGAGAGATATATAAATCAATCAGCAGTGCCGTACGCGATACACGAATGAGAGGTCAATTCTCCTTCGACTCATGATTGACTAGTCAGAAGATTTCCCCGGTGTAGGCTGCCGTTTCTTTCAGAGATAGACAGTTTGCCAACCAAGGCTATAGGACACAGTCTGTCCTTCTATTTAACCCATAGTTGGGAAAGGGGAGAAAAGATAGATTCGTACCTTACCTAAGGTTATTTACATGTAAGTGAATGTAATCAACTCGACTGAAATTCGAACTCTCTCTCTCTCTCTCTCTCTCTCTATATATATATATATATATATATATATATATATATATATGTGTGTGTGTGTGTGTGTATATATATATATATATATATATATATATATATATATATATATATGTATTAATCCGAAAGATTGTTTATAACTTTAAACGTCAGTTTAATGGATACTTGTATTTGAGTAGACGACCCGTTTATTTATTAAACAATATATTTATTTTCGTCTACCGCCCTGAACAAAATTAATGTAGCGTCCACGAGGATCCACTTAATATAATGCTTAAAGTGATAAACAATATATTTTGGCTGTACTGCTTTGCTTCGGTAGATACCGATTAATATATATATATATATATATATATATATATATATATATATATATATATATATATATATATATATATATTATAATTATATTTATGCTCTACTTTTGTATCGAGCACTATTTTTTTAAAATAATAACAAAAATACTAAAGAACTTTTGAACCTAACCAGTTCTTTCCTATTTTCTATATATTTTCACACACACACACACACACACACACACACACACACACATATATATATATATATATATATATATATATATATATATATATATATATATATATATATATATGGGAGAGTAGTAGTAGTAGGAGAGTGTCGAAAGACAAAATGACGAATGGACAAAATGACGAATGGACAAAATTCGAAGAGACAAAATGTCGAATGGACAAAATGTCGAATTGACAAAATGACGAATGGACAAAATGTCGAATGGACAAAATTCGAAGAAACAAAATGTCGAATGGACAAAATGTCGAAGAGACAAAATGTAGAATGGACAAAATGCCGAACGGAGAAAAAAAGAGTCAAATTGACTAAATGACGATTGGACATAATGTCGAAAAGACAAAGTTTCAAGAAGACAAAATGTTGAACAAAGTAAAAACGAACACATTGTCATGATTTTAAAAACTCGGTTCAAATAATCAATGAAGCCATTCTAAACTTTTTATTGATTAGCTTTTACATCAGTCAGCGGTTCGATTTGGGGGTGGGGGTATATGACGTTCTATTTTTTTACCAAATTGAATTGAGAGTTTTCTCATATATATTCATTAGGGACTATAAATTTAACTTCCTACTGTAGTTTATAAACTTAACTCCCTACTGTAGTTTGAATGCAGATCCTTGTTTAAAAAAAGCTAGCAATTATGTAGAAATTTTGTAAAAATTATTTACCAACAGGATACTTGCATACTAAGTAAAAGGTATTCTAATGTAGACACATTCCTGACCTTCCATCATCTAGTCAGTTCGACTCTTTTTTTTCCGTTTGGCACTTTTTTTTATCTTTAATTCTTAAAAATAAATGACTTCTTGGGAGAACATTTTCCCATTAAAGCCGTTAGAATTGTTCGCATACAAAACAGAGTTTGAACTGTTTGCAATTAAAACCTCTAAAAAATGTATGAGAAAAATTTTTCGACCCCTTTATCTAGTGCGAAGACATTTCCAACCAATGAGTCGTTGAAATGGGACTCTTTGCTTCTGACACTGATTGAAGTGTCACTATGTCTGGGGAAGAGTTACTAGAAAGTAATGTACTGTAAAGTGATTTGAGAAGAAAAATCTTTCTTAATATTATATTCAACCATTCAGGAGGACAGAATTTGAAAACTGAGACATTTTTACATTGTAGCTTAGTAAGCTGCCAAGTACAATATAATGGAAACTATCGCTCTATTTAATCACTATTAATAACGTTCTGCTCTTGATTGAGTAGCCAAGGAGAAATGAAAACAGCAAATCAAGTTACTTTATAAGCAAGTTGAGAAAAGAGGATGCTGGGTTCTGAGATACCCTGTGACCCACAAGAAAGTCCTGGACAGATAATTTTGGACATGTTTGTCAGAAACAAACACACAACCAAACCGAGTTTTCTGCAATAATACGAAATCAACTTACCCTCATTCTACAAAGCTGTATCAACTTATGAAATTTTACCACAAAGTACATTCATTCTGCAACTCCTTCCCTTCAACAAACGGACGCTTTTGCTTCACTGATTACTATCAACTCCCGAACAACACTATGACAATACTTCGTGCATTTCGCTAACACTTTACACTCTCTACCAAGGACTTTTATAACTCCTGCTACAGTAAGTTCTTACTTTGTTATGAACATTTTAAGTTGCTTAATTTTTTAAGCACTCAAAATAAATTTCTGAGCAACCCCTACACGAGTCTTCCTTATCCTATAAAATATTTTTTTATAAATAAACAATTTATTTCAATTTCAATTTAATACTGACTAAGAGTCGGGTTTTTTGTGTGCTTAAAGACGTGTTAACTTATATTTTTGTATATGGAGTATATATCCATTAACTTTAATGTCATTTAAACTCGAACTTCGCAAGTGATTTGTTAGATATAGTTATTAAATTCTTCGTATACGATCATGGCCTCTTTCGTTTAAGAAGTGTTTATTTAATTATTAGCAAATAAATATACTGTTGACAACTTGTACCGCATAAGTTTTTTTCTAAACAAGAAAACACTTTTCCCCATTTCAGCCATTTTTATTAAATCAATTTTATGATCATAATCTGTATCTCGATGTGGAATGTCAAGGCTTAGAATAAAAACAGTAATTTCAAATTTCAAATAAGCACTTAATAACCATTCAGGGTTTGCTTTCGAAAAAGCACGTAACTGAAAACATTCATGAATGCGGCGACGAAATCCAGTTTCAAGCTCGGTACAAGGCAGTGGCAAAAAGAGAAACAAACTGACTCTATTCATATAGGAGAAGCCATAATTGGCATTTGGTGAACATATTCAACTTTGGCTCAAGTCTTAAGCACTCACCAAGCAATGACCTCACTTAATTAAATGAGATTATCAAGAGACTTTCGTGCACCCGAGATTAGAAGAAATAAGACCTACAGAAGAGGATTTTATCATTCTCCTCCTTTTCGTCATTTCGATTAAGAGTTGTAGTAATGATAGTAGTAGGTGGAGTAAAAGGAGGAGGTGTGCAAGAGATAAAAGCCAGAGAAATGTCATTAAGTGACTTAGTTGTTACCACATTTCATTATAAATCAGGATTAACAGAAAATCATGTATTGCATTTAAAAAAAAATTTCAAAGCACGAAGCGACACCAACAAAACACAAGCGGGGGAATAAAAAATAGTTGCAGATAACGAAACAAAGGGTAAGATTTGAATGAACTAAAAAGTAGAATCGCGCATGCGTAGTAGTGCGAAAATTGGAAAGACGAATGAGATAAAGGGAAAAATGATAGTAACAGAATAAGAAAGGAAAGAGAGGAACTTTAAGATAATGGTGGAGCAAAGAAAAGTAGAAAAAGAAAGCAAAAAGGAAGAAAACAATAATAAAGCACAATCAGAGAATAGAAAAATAGAATGCGCAAAATTAAGGAAGGAAAAGCAAGAAAGAAAAAAAATGGAAAGGTTCTCTTTAAATTATGAAGAAAAATGAAAGAAAATAAAGAAGTTTTTGTAATAAAGTAAAGGAAAATGAAAATAAAAAAAAAGCAGGACGATTTAAAGAAAGATTTAAATAGGAAGAAAAAAAAGAAAAAATGGAAAACAAAGAAAAAGTACAATAGAAAGAAAAAAGAATATAAGAGAAAAAGAAGAACAAGAAAAATGAAGCGGGCGGGGGGAAGTGACGAAGGAAAAAGCAAGAATAAAAAAAATCAAAAAGTGACAAAAGAAATATCAAGAAATAAAAAAAAAAATTAAAAATTAAAAAAAAAGCTACAGAAAGAAGGCCGTCTTACTATGGAGCAAAGATTAACAAGGTAATCTCATAGTCTGTAGTGAATTCGACCATCATTGAGTACTCTACACAAATGGCTCCGTGCCAGACGAAACTTGCTAAATATCGAAAGAGAAATACAATGTGAAAAGAAAAAGAAAACAAAAAAAGAAATAGCAATAAATAAATAAATGGATAGAGATCGAAGCGCTTGCAAATCGCCATTGTGTTTTTTTTTTTTTTTTTTTGAATTCTCTATTTTCTTGTCTATCTCGTTATGACGTATCATTTCCGGGAAGTAAGGAAAGAAAAGACGCGAAATGGAAAAGGGAGAATCCCTTTCTTCTACACCAAAGAGCACCCTATGGTTCTTCAGGGTAGCCCTGGATTCGTTGCTAGAAACATACGATATTTCAGAACGTACAATTCTTTTTTTCAAAAGAATAAATTTAATTATTGTTAAAATGCACCATTTGCCACAAATACTTTGATGTTTTATTTTAATACGCATTTCTCTCAATTTTCAATTCGGGTTCTGTGACCAATTTTGTCAATAGAGTTTCTTTTCGTCCACGTGTCATCATTCATGTTGTTTTGATGAGGAGCATCACCAACGCTCCAGAGACCAGTGTATCGCCGACGACAAAGGGAGCTTTACCGATGGTATTGACATTCATCGCTGGGATATGAATGGTTTTGAACCTACCAAGTGTTCCCATAAATAGATTTCAACCATTTCCAAAGCTCAAATACGATCTGGATTTAAAAAAAAAACAAACAAACAAAAAAAACTTATTTCACGCAATACACGGTTCATGGTCACTCAATGTAGAGTGTTATTGAGTGAGATTGTTGTAAAGACGTAAGGTGGAGTGACAAAAAGGTGCGTGTTATGAGGATATCTAGGGTAGGTGTCGGTTGATTTGAAGGCGTTAAGATTCTAATAATGGTCAGAAAAGCATCTCCTCGGAAGTTTGCTCCGCAAAGTTTTAAGAAAGAAGCTCTTTTGATTTGGCGAAAGCAGTGAGTCCGTCAGGAAAAGTTTACGACGTAGAGTTAACAAATACTAAACACTTTAAATACCTCAGTGTATGGATCAGTTACAACAAATTTAGTAGAGGAGATAAAGAAACTGAACATAGAATAGGCTGCACTAGAGATAGTTTTGCCAAAAATCGCAAGTTGCTACACAACGAAAATATTAATGAGTCTAGCACTTTAATAGTCTCTTCCGATGTAGACATTCATATGGATGTCCTGAATTGAGCCAAACTTGTTTAGAAATATCTAATCAATGGGTAAAGGTGATTTCGAGCGAATGAATCCTGTAGGTCTTAGCAAGGATCATCCTTTGAACCTGACGCTACATAACCACAAAAAATGTTTCAAATAACAAAACCATATCACTTGAGAACTTCCAACGGTAGCGACATTTAAAACTGATAGCACATGTAACTTGAAAAGAAAATAATGAAGCTTTCGGCGGCATACCAATGTATTCAGAGTGTTGTTTAATTTCAAATCCCTTTTATGTTAGTATATTCCTTCTGTGCCAAGGTTAGTTTTGCCCAGTACCGCGAGTTTTCACAAAGTCAAAACATTAACCTAAGAACTGGCGCTAAAGTCTTAAATAGCCTCGTCAGATCAAAACTTTCATATGGTTATCGTGCATGAAACCACACTCGTTCAGAAATATCTAAACTGTCACTTTCAGCGAATGAAGCCAGTAGGTCTTATCGAGAACCAACTTTCTTTGTATCTCGTGGGCTGGCGTTACAAAACCACAAATCACTGTACCAAACAACAGAATCCATAATACTTAAGGACTTTCAATAGTAGCCGTAAATAAATGGATAACACAGGTAACTCGAAGAGAAAATGATGACATAATCAAGATGTTGACGTACCACACTGCTTCAAAAAGTTTTAGAAGGAAAGCCCCCATGAATACTGGGAAGTGCGATAACCGTTACGGAATATGAGAAACCTATTTTCTGTAAAATTGTTTGAATAGAAGGATTTTTATAAATTTTAATCGACAAAGGAACTGGCTATTCCGACAATGAATGCCCAATTTTTAAAAGTAAATGACCAATAATATCGCTGCTGTAACTATTAAACAAATAGAAACTTGACTAATTAAAGGACTGACCATTATAGGTAAGAAAATCAAAATCGATTTAAGAATCAGTACAATTAGCGCAACTTCCAAACTACTACATACATGTTTTAACATCCCTTGACAGGACAAATATCTATAAAAAAAAATTATTTCTATATTGTAAAAAATAAAGTTTTTAATATCTCCCGTAGAAATAAAGTTTAAGTGTCTCAAGTAAAAATTTTTTTTAATATCTCTCGTAGAAATAAAGTTTAAAAGCTTCAAGTAAAATGTTTTTAATGTCTCTCGTAGAAATAAAGTTTAAATGTCTCAAATAGAGGAAAGTTTTAAATGTCTCTCGTAGAAATTAAGTTTAAATGCCTGAAGTAAAAAATGTTTTTAATGTCTCTCATAGAAATAAAGTTTTTTAATGTCTCTCATAGAAATAAAGTTTAAATGTCTCAAGTAGAAAATATTTTTAATGTCTCTCGCAGAAATAGCTTTGAATATCTCTTGCAGAATAAAAGTTTCTCGTAGGAAATATTTTGAATCTCTCTTGTAGAAAAAGGTTTGAATGTCTTTCGTAGAAAAAGATTTCAATATCTCAAGTAAAAGAAATTTTGAATGATTCTCATAGAAAAATATTTGAATGTCTCTAAAAATATCTCTGGTAGAAAAGTTTTTAAATGTCTCTTACAGAAAAATCGTTTGTAGGAAAAAATTGTAAATGTCCTTCGTAGGACTTTTTGAATGTCCCTTGTAGAAAAAATGTATTTTCCTCGTAGAAAAAGATTTGAATGTCTCTCTTATAACAAGAGTTTGAATGTCTCTCTTATAACAAAGGTTTGAATGTATATCGTTGGAAAAAATTGAATCTCTCTTGTAGAAAACGGTTTGAAGTTTTCAATGTTTCTAGTAGAATAAATTTTGAATGTCTCATAGAAATCGTTTTCAATGTTCTGGTAAAAAATGTTTTGAATGTCTCTTGAAGAAAAATGCATTTTTAGCTTTCATACTTTATTTTAACTTAATTTTTTCAATCCTTCCATAGGTTAATGTTTTTTTTTTTAATGAATTAAAATATATTTAATGAAAAGACTTATAAAATTTATTCACTGAAGAATTTTCGATTCAACTTCGACAGCCTGTTTTTTTTTTTTTTATCTCAATTTCGGAGCCCCGTTCAGATTCTAATCAAGTTATTGATATTATTTTTGAAAAGATATGCAGGGCAAACCATTGTCTTCACAACCAGCATATATGGGTATTTATTCGCACGACCACACGGATGGAATATAACATAAGAAATATAACACGTCATTTTTTTTCAAAGCTCAAATGAAATCTAAAACGTTGACAAAAGTCACTGGGAAATAAGATTCATTTTGACTTGAGGTGAACTTCAAGTTCGTATTTTGTAGAAATGTCACTAATAGCAAAATACTTGCTGAAGGATAATGTTAAAATGGTCAGTTCCATGCATCGCCCCAGAAAACACCCCCACTCCCTCCCATCATGCACTGTCCAGACCAGTCCCAAAATGGATCATTGCTGTCGTATCTAGACTGCTTCTGCCCAATAACTGTCCAGCCTTGACAGTGTTCAAAAGTGTCTAGGCGGCCTTGTGGGTGATAAATTATTTTCAATCCTACAACCTCAGACGAAATGTCGCAATCCTCTCTCTATTCTATCGCTATTTCCATGGCAAATGCTCTGATAAGCTACATTCCTTAGTTACACAAATTCAGACATTCAAAACTAGAACGGAGCCATGCCACTTACACAGAGTCGAATCATTCCCTTCGTATTGTTTTATCAACAAGGAAGCTCCATTCTTGCAGCTTCTTTCAAAAAATTGCCACTGACTCGAGAGGATGATTCTACAACTTCTTCATGTGTAGTGTCAACCTGTCTTAATAATTAAGTCTTCTTACCTCCTCCGCTTACTTTCATACAGCAACCGCATTCAGTAATCATCTACCTTGAACGGCTCTTGGACCTTACATTGGGTGAACAATAACGTATTGAATTTACTTTCTTATAGCTGAGTTTGTTGCTCTTGCCAGGCAGAATGTTGCTTAACTTGGGAAAATTACAGTTGCAATTTGCGCCCGTGAAAAAATGTCAGTCATCTAATGAAATGATGAACTATTTTAATCAATGTTAATTTTCTACGCGTTCAATTATCGATTATCCACACATGCACTTAACGATAATAATAAAAAAGTTCATTCTCACAAACATACACAAAAAATAAATGAGATTTCCTGAAGCAAGAAGAGTCTTGTTCACTATTAAAGACAGCAGTTTGGTTTGAATGTCATCCTTTATTTAAACCATTCTGTAATGTTGCTGATATTTAAGGCGATTACATTAATAATGGTTCATTTCAACTGGCAATGCTGCAAATGTCTTGTATAAATTTTACCAGTTCTACAGAAGAACAAAAGATGAGACTGAAATGAGTTTTACCGATATTGAAACGAAGAAAACATTTGACTGCAAGAAAATTGATACAATACTAATGACAAATAGAAGAGTCAACAGATGGTAATGGTCAACAGATGGTAATGGTCAACAGATGGTAATGGTAATATTACGAGGGTCGTCCAAAAAGTTCTAAGCCTCATCCAGAAAGAAAAGACATTAGTGAATATTTTTGTTGGGGTAACACACTTCTTCTTAATGTGCGGTGTCTCCTCAGGACGTAGGCGATCATGGCTCTCCACAACTTCTTCATCCTTGTAGTTCTTAATAAACTTTGTCTTTCCGTTATTTCTCCTAAGCTCTGTTTCGCCATCCATTTACTCAAGCGCATTATGTTATGCATTGTTTCCCTCTGTCTCTCTTGCCCTCTATCTGTCCCGTGAGTATTAGATTTTCCAAGCCACCCCGCCCTTTCCCATTATGTGCCCCAGAAACCACAAGTTCCTCTTTGTTTTTTATTTTATCCCAAACTTCGTCGTCGTTACTCACATGTTCAGTTCACGTTATCTTCAGCATTCTTATGTAGAACCATATTTTCTGTTGTTTCAAATCTCGTCTTCATCTTTGAGGAGATCGTTTAGCACTCACTGCCATGCAGGAGGAAAGATATCGCATAGCAGTTTAGTACTCATTTCCTTATTTCTAGCGAAATTTTTCTATTTTCTCAGTACTCTTTGGCTATCCCAATACGTCTTCAGATTTCAGTGTCGTTCCTCCCGTCCTCCACTTCCCAGATTTTAAATCCCCCCGCCCCGTGTTTGATTTTGCTGTCTCCGATTTGCAATTCGCATTCTGGGCCCATCCTTTTGCTAACAACCATACTAGCACTTTTTATAAAACTAGAAAAACCGATTTCTGTCTTAATTTCTGTGTAGGTGAGGCATATAAAAAGTGAGAGATTTGTGACAAAGCTAAAAATGGACAAAACAAAGTCCCGAGTAGTCATAAAGTATCTGCAAATGCAAAGAATGACAGTCAAGGAAATCAATGGAGATATGGTAGAGACACTTGCTGAGGACTCCCCTTCTTATGCAACTGTGAAGAAGTGGGCTGCGGAATTCAAGCGGGACAGGGAAAGAGCAGAATATGACCCTCGATCAGGTCGTCCAAAAAACTTGATGCCATTCACTGTATGGTTTGGGATGACAGACGTCTTACTGTCCAGCCGATAGCTACGTCCATAGGCATTAATTTGGATTCCGTCCATACTGTTTTAACTGACATCTTGTGGATGCGCAAGCTGTCAACAAGATGTATCCCAAGGATGCTGATACCAGAGCAGAAGCTGAAAAGAGTTGATATTTACAAGACAATTTCTGACTCGCATCCAGGTTGACGCTGAGAATTCCCACTGCAGATTGGTAGCTCAACATGAAACCTGGACTCACCGCTTCGAACTTGAATAAAAGATTCAAAGCAAACAGTGAAAACACTCTGGTTCTCCAACCCGAAGAAGTTCAAGCATCTGTTGGCAAATTGATGGCTTCTATTTTGGCGGGATACTGATGGCATAATCGTGATAGACTACCTGGAAAAGGGTAAAAAAACTATTATTGGGCAGTAGTATGCATCAGAATTAAGACAACTGAAGGAAGGAATCATATCGAAACGCAGAGGGAAGCTGAGGGCAAGATAATGCGCGCGTTTACATTGTTCAGGTTGCAGTTTGTTAAGCAGCCAACTGTGGCTTTGAGTTGCTACCCCACCCACCTTACTCAATAGATCCAGTTGCATCTGACTTCGTTATTTCCTAAACTCAAATTCCATCTACGTGGATAACATTTTGGAAACAATGATGAGATCATATGTGCCGTGGAGGAATTTTTGGAGACCAGGATGCCACTTTCTTCTGTGATCGGATTGTAATGTTTAAGCATCGTTGGAATAAGTGCACTAATGTCAAGTGTAGGTGGGGATTATATTGAAAAAATATTGAAAAACTGTCTTGTTTCTCCAACTTCTTCTGAGTGAGGCTTAAAACTTTTTGAATGATTCTTGTATCTTGATTCCTTGACCCGGCAGCCAAAGCTACTGCCACTTGAAATCTTTCTTTTAAAACATTTTTTCAAGTAAATAGGTTTCTCATGTTGAGCAGCTGGTATCAGAATTAAGAGTTGCTTCATTCCGAAACTTTTCTTCGAAGTTGTATAGAAAATCAAAATCTTGATGATTATAAATTTCTCTTCGATTTACATGTGTTATCCATTTTAGTTGTTACTGCTGTTGAAAATTCTCAAATAATGTGTTCTCTCTTATTTGGTACAATTCTTTGTGATTCTGTAGCGCCAGTCCATAAGATTCGAAGTTGGATGGGCATCGCTATGTCTTACAGCTTTGATTCGCTGGACATGATTTCTGTCATTGATCTGAAAAAAAGAGTTTATATACAGCTGACAGTTAAGATATTTCTGAACTAGTTTGGTGCCATGCATGACATCTACATGAAGACCTCGATCTGATGAAAATATTTAAGAACATGACTCAAGTTTTTAGGTTAATATTTTGGGTTTGGGAGAATCAGTATTGAACAAAATTATTCCAACGTAGTTTATTTTATTTTCAATTTACTTATTAACTAAATTTATTCTAACTGATCCATACATGGAATTATTTGAAGAACTTAGTGTTTACTATAAATAATTCCACATCATTTAGTATTCGTCGATTTCATTCCCTATCGTTTATTATTCAAACGTTTTTTTTAAACAACATTTGTCTATAATTTTATTCTTTTATCCTTTTTTTATTTACTGACTGTAAGTAACATTTTTATTTGGACGAATTTTCAAATTTGTCGGAAAATGGTTTCGAGTCATAACGTTAATTTTTATTGGTTTAAAATCCAAAATATTCAATTTTATTTTTAACAACAAAAATAATAAATAATAAATATTCTCATATATTTGAGGATAATTTTATACTTTTATTCTTTTCTTATTTATTGATTTTTATTATCATTTAAATCCTATATAATAATAAATTCTTAAAGTGGTACATTTGATGACTAACTGTTCAATCCGATATCTAGTGTAATATATATATATATATATATATATATATATATATATATATATATATATATATATATATATAATCATGGACTTTTTCATTTTTAATATAGACATTGAAATCGGACATGAGTTTTGCACCAACCTGATATAGATATGTGGCCATAGGGGGCTCTGGACAGAGGTGGAACTTTTGATGTCAGGCATGCTGCACTTTCTGGATGACGGGCATAACGGGTCCTCAACCATCTCTTAAATCTCCCACGTGATGGCTCCAAGTTGCCATATCCCTGTAAACGGTTTCAGCTGGCGGGCTAATCTCACGTAAAGGGGTTGTGTTAATAGGACACCAATGGCAGAAGTGATCCTCTGATGAAGTACAACAGCCACGTGTTTGTGACAAAGGTGAACCACACAGTTGGAGGACATCGGCTGATGTCTAACCTAGAGTGGGATGGCATTCGCCAGGTTAAAATGCTTAAGACATGCCACAAGATGAGCAGACCAAGAAACCATGCGTGGAGACCCAGGTTCTGGCACATAACTGCGACAGATAGAGGAGACTGGTGGATAAACTCAGAACGTAATCACCCTAATGACCCCTCCTAGGGTTAAAGGCGAAAGAAGAAAAAGAATTCCATATGATGGATTCAAGATAGGTGCCATCACAGCTTTTATTCCGATTTCAGATTATAGATTCTGGCCGTACGTTTTGGAATACTTGAGAGATGGAGGGATGTCAAATAAAGAAGAAAAGAAAGCATTTGAAAACATGATAGACTGGATTCTAAACGGAAAAGAGAAGAAGAAAAGAGAAGAGAAGGAAAAGAGAAGAGAAGAAAAGAGAAGAGAAGGAAAAGAGAAGAAAAGGAAAAGAGAAGAGAAGGAAGAGGGAAGAAAAGGAAAAGAGAAGAGAAGGAAAAGAGAAGAAAAGGAAAAGAGAAGTGAAGGAAAAGAGAAGAAAAGGAAAAGAGAAGAGAAGGAAGAGGGAAGAAAAGGAAAAGAGAAGGAAAAGAGAAGAGAAGGAAAAGAGAAGAGAAGAAAAAGAGAAGAAAAGGAAAAGAGAAGAGAAGGAAGAGGGAAGAAAAGGAAAAGAGAAGAGAAGGAAAAGAGAAGAGGAGGAAAAGAGAAGAAAAGGAAAAGAGAAGTGAAGGAAAAGAGAAGAAAAGGAAAAGAGAAGAGAAGGAAGAGGGAAGAAAAGGAAAAGAGAAGGAAAAGAGAAGAGAAGGAAAAGAGAAGAAAAGGAAAAGAGAAGAAAAGGAAAAGAGAAGAAAAGGAAAAGAGAAGAGAAGGAAGAGGGAAGAAAAGGAAAAGAGAAGAGAAGGAAAAGAGAAGAGGAGGAAAAGAGAAGAAAAGGAAAAGAGAAGGAAAAGAGAAGAAAAGGAAAAGAGAAGAGAAGGAAAAGAGAAGAGAAGGAAAAGAGAAGAGAAAGAAAAGAGAAGAAAAGGAAAAGAGAAGAGAAGGAAAAGAGAAGAAAAGGAAAAGAGAAGAAAAGGAAAAGAGAAGAGAAGGAAAAGAGAAGAAAAGAAAAGGAAAAGAGAAGAGAAGGAAAAGAGAAGAGAAGGAAAAGAGAAGAAAAGGAAAAGAGACGAAAAGGAAAAGAGAAGAGAAGGGAAAGAGGAGAGAAAGAAAAGAGAAGAAAAGGAAAAGAGAAGAAAAGGAAAAGAGAAGAGAAGGAAAAGAGAAGAGAAGGAAAAGAGAAGAGAAAGAAAAGAGAAGAAAAGGAAAAGAGAAGAGAAGGAAGAGGGAAGAAGAGAAGAAAAGGAAAAGAGAAGAGAAGGAAGAGGGAAGAAAAGGAAAAGAGAAGAGAAGGAAAAGAGAAGAAAAGGAAAAGAGACGAAAAGGAAAAGAGAAGAGAAGGGAAAGAGGAGAGAAAGAAAAGAGAAGAAAAGGAAAAGAGAAGAAAAGGAAAAGAGACGAAAAGGAAAAGAGAAGAGAAGGAAAAGAGAAGAGAAGGGAAAGAGGAGAGAAAGAAAAGAGAAGAAAAGGAAAAGAGAAGAAAAGGAAAAGAGAAGAGAAGGAAAAGAGAAGAAAAGGAAAAGAGAAGAGAAGAGAAGGAAAAGAAAAGAGAAGGAAAAGAGAAGAAAAGGAAAAGAGAAGAGAAGGAACAGAGAAGAAAAGGAAAAGAGAAGAAAAGAAAATGAGAAGGAAAGAAAAAGAGAAGAAAAGTAGAAGAGAAGAAAAAAGAATGAGAAAAAAATTAAAAGAGAAGAAATGGAAATTTGAAGAAAAAGAAAAGAAAATGAGAAGAAAAGGTCATTAGTCACAGGATGAAAAATAAATAAAAATGGACTGAATAAAATAACAAACCAAAATAAATAAGTGAAAGTGAAAAAAATTCGTTTTCATTTCTAAACTGCGCCATTTTCATTGAATCCATTTATTGTTGGCTTTTGTCATAACGACTGTCAGTTCATTAGTGTTCTTCAGATCAAGAAGACACTACACGTCTCATATAACCATTGGTTGCTATTTTTACCTGAAAAACCTTTAACTCTGTGGTAATTTGGCAGAAAGGGTCAGAGGTTAGAAGGTTAAAAGCCCGGATTAATCAGCACACGTGTCAGCCAGCATTCGGAATGCCAATTTGGATTGTTTGCATTTTTTAAACCTTTTATTATTTGTTTATTCAACAAATATCAATACTAATGTCTCGGTACTGAGGAAGACTCACTGTGATTCTCACCATAAGGTCTTGGTTCATTTATATTAAGTCCTACCATACAACCTTCTGTAAGCAAAAAGAGTGGTTGTTATGCTTACCACCAGGAATTTGGTGCTTTACATTTTATTTGATGTGCATTTTTTTGTCTTCGATTATTCTCTGATGAGAGAGGATCGATAAAGTGATTAAGCAGATTTGTCATTTTTTTTAATTTCGACATTAACACTTGACAATAACCTAAACTTATTTTTGGTCTTCTTTTTTGTAATTATTTCTTCTTGTTTCAACGTGTCCATAGTAATCACAATTATTAAATTTTGTGTGTTTTCTAAATATTTACGTTTCTTAAATATTTTCCTCGGGTTAAAAAATTTATAGGTGTTAAAGCAGACATTTGTTAAAACAAATACCCTGTCGAAAATAGGGAAAAAAGCTGCTTACCGTAGACTTTTTCCTTTTTTCTTTTCAATTTACTGCCTATGGCAACTAGGATTTTCAAAATTGTTCTCCTTTCTCTGTTTTAAAAATATTATATTTAATGGCTAGAATAAAACTTTTACATTTGTTTAAAATTTGAATCTCAATATCTACAATAATTATTTTTAGAATAAAAATATAAAATTAACCGAAAACATTATTTATTCATTATTTAAAAGGTCTTTTTTCCTTCTGTTTCTCGTTTCTGGGGCCATAAAACTTTTGCAGATACATTGTAAGGATCCTTTTGACTGTAATTGCTTGTGGCATGACACACACATAGGGATGGTCACTCAATTGCAAATGGCTGTTGCTTTCGACCGAGTTTTCGTTCAGAGATTTGCTCAAGCCTCAAAACCAAGAGCAAACTGTGACGGTTTCCACGTCAGCGACTGACCAACAAGCACGAAACACGAGGCAAATATTCAAGCAGAAACGAGACCATGCCAAGCAGTTTACAGATTTCACCAAACTGGAACTAAGTTCTCGGTTATTTGGGTAGAAATCCATTGATTTGCTCATGCGCAAATGGCGGTGTTTTTTCTAATACAATGGTTCAGTACAGGAAACTGGTGTTTGAAAGAATTTACACATTAATGACTTTATGCACATACGAATCCACATCAGAAAAAGAAAAAATATGTACAGATTTTATTATTATTTATAATATTATTTATAATTTTTTTCTCATTATTTTGAGAAATTTGTGGTTTTCTGTCTATGTTTCTTGATACGGGGTGTTCTCAAAAATGGACATAATTTAAGATGTGATTATCTGAGTAACTACATGTCCTACAGGCAAACAAAAATTAAATAGAATTCATGTTGAACAATAAAAGATTTATCGATCGAAATTCGAACAAGATTTTAAAAAAGATGTAGATTTTATAAACGATTTCATAAAGCTTTAAAATTCTTCACATTCGTAACATTCTTCAGCGCCAAAGTGTTGTACGAGGAATCTGGTTTTCCATAGTTTCTCTTCTTACAAACTTTCTGAGGCTTCGCGCAGTTGTTCCCAAATTGACGACATCTTCCGATACTGGTGGTCGCCTAGACTCCTTTGCTCTGCATAGACAGCCTTCCTCTTTGACATTTTGGGCAATATGTCCAAATCTACTTTCCAGTTGGTGCATTTTTCTTGAATTTTCCCGAAAATCTCCGCTTCCCACTCTTGTTTATGTTGGAGAAAATTCGAACACACAAAAGGCCTTTTCATTGCTAGTGAACATCATTCTTCACCCTGAAAAAAAAAAGCATTTAACTTAGTTTTTACACATTTTGGCAACAAGATGATTTCAATTTTTTATGTGGCGGGGGGACGTCCTGTAATTGTTAAATTCAAATCAATCTGTAATCGGGATCAACGATACAATGGGGACTGATCCTTTCATAGTATATGCTTTTGAATTCAGAGGGTTTTTTCTTCTCCTAGAGCGGTTGCCACCCATGGCTATAGAACCCAATCAGCATGACTGATTCTAGACTCATGGAAAGCAAAATACGGCGCCATCTTAGCCTCACGTTTTCAACTGACTTGAAGTGGAACGACTTCATTGAATCAATAGCTGCATCGACCGCAAGGAAATTTGCTTCAATGTGTCGTGCCAGAAGGTTTTTCTCTTCCATCTTACACGTATACAAATCAACCATTCGTCCTTACATTAAATAATGTTTTGCTTTATCTGGTCTGGTGCTCTTGCTACTCATCTCGAGGTCCTTGGCAAAATCCAAAGAAGGATCTGTGATGTAATCGATCCTGACTTGACATCTCGACTTCAATCACTTTCTCATCGACGTGACGTGGCTTCCCTCTGTCTTTTCTACAAATATTTTCATGGCAACTGATCAGACGAGTTTTTTTTTCCCTCGTGTCCGAACTACGTGAGTTTAAGTGTGGCATTTAGGGCCAAACATTTTGCCGTCGAAATATTTAAATGTAACCGCCACGTGTACTCCAACAGTTTCTTTTCTCGCACTTCCCGACAGTGAAACTCCCGTGCGCTTAACTGATTTCCTGATAACTACAATTTTCAAAAATTTAAATGCAACGTCAATCGCCATATTCTATCTTCTTGAACCCCGGTCAGCTTTTATCCTTTCCTCGGTCCCCCCTATACACAGTATTTTCTCTCACATTCATCCTCTCCTTGTGTACTAATGGTATTCCCATCTTGATTGGGGTGTAATGATTTAAAAAATAAATAAATATGCTACCAGTTATCAGACAGCAATACTATACCCCTTTTGAGTAAAATTCCGCAGGTTTTGCTTTGAAAAAGTTTTCGACAATCTCTTGAATCTGTCAACATTCGAGAAAATCCTTTCCCATGAAATAAACTCATCTGTGGCTAATAGGGCGAGTGGGACAGAACAAAGCGCCACAGATCAAAAATACTTTTGTGTTATTCTTGCTGTAGGCTGTCTTCCGTTGTCATGAATAGGACGATAAAAACATCTAACAGCAAAAGGCCTCTGATTGGGAGGTTTTCAGGAGTATACAACCACTTCTTAATTGATGTTATGCTCAGACCCATCATTCACGGCATTGGCAATCACGGCTCTTCACAATTTCCTCTTATTTGTATCTCTTAGTAAATTTTCTCTTTTATTCTATGTAATATAGCAACGAAGCTTTATTTGACTAATTCAGCTTTAGTACTGAAAATGTTTGTTTTAACTTCCAGTGTCAGCCATTCATTTTCTACTTGTCCTGGGTATGACGATGAACTACATACGGCAGCAAGGTCTCTGATCTGGAGGAGTCCTGGGTATGACAATAAACTACATCCAGCAGCAAGGCCTATGATCGAAGGGGGTCTTCGGTATGACGATAAACTTCACCCGTCTGGCAAGCCTATGATCGGGAGATTGAAGGTTTTGAGAATCGTGGAACCACATCTTAATAGTTGTTGTTCCCAGGTCCATCCAGACCCGGAGGGGTAACATCTGTTGGTGTCTCAGCTATGGGCCAATAATGAACCCCCCAAACAAAAAAACTATGAAATTTTAAAAATAAATTTATAGTAAAAATACCAGCAATATATTTTTATATAAAATAATTACTAACAATACATATTTATAGTAAATGGCCCACAAGAAATTTTAAAAGGAAAATAACCAACAATACATTGTATCTTTCAAAATAAATTTAGTTGAAGACATAAAATTTTGTTGAAAATATTGAGATTTTGGCATTAAATAACCCATAGAGTCTTTTATGCCGTTAAACAAAATCAACCAAAAAGAACACTTTCATGACTTTAATCCATATAATATCCTACAATATCTTAAATCAAACTGTATTCCAAAATATAACTTCAACAAAACTACAACTTAAAAGAGAAATATTACCGCCTCTAGTCATTATGTCTACACAAACATGTATATGCATAAAAACTGAGTATCATTTACCGTGTATTCAATTGTGAAAGCATATTTTTATTACTTCAAAACTTCCAACAAAATTAAATTTCGGTATTAAACTACCCATAAGGAGTTGCTATACTGTTAAACAAACAAATCGGTCAATCAATTCTTGAGTTCTTATCGAGGAGAACATTCGTTTTCGTTTCGGCAAAATATTTATGAACACGTTGCACCTGATGGACGTATATATGCGCATTTAATAATTCATTGCATTTTAAGAATTCTAAATGAATAATACATTGACGATCTCACCACACTTAAAACGATATATTTCATGTCAGTTGGGGACATTTATCCTTGTTAATCCAATTCCTTTTGCGTTGGACATTGTTGTATGCAACCCATTTTTCATCGCCTCGTATGATATAATTAAGGAACAGAAATTGCTTATGGTTCAATCTGATAGACAAAACATAAAAATGCATGATGGGAATTATTCCTAGCCAATAAGATAGGCCACTTCTCAATCTCATCTGACTTAGTTCTGTTATTTCTTGTCTTGAAGCTAGAACGTTGCGATCGCTTGTCTGTATCCCCTTTTTTGTGTTAACACCATTCTTAGTTTATAAACTTTTTTTTGCCTAATTACTTTTGTTTTCCCTTATTGCTACCATACTGCCTTGTTTGCTTAATATTATTTCTTTTGCCCTCTTCTTCTCTTTACTTCTCTTGTTAATTTTTTTCGGACATTTCTGCCAATTGCATATAACCATGTCCAATTATTCTCCTTGTTTTATTGGGTGACTTGTAAAACACACTGCCCAATATATATATATATATATATATATATATATATATATATATATATATATATATATATATATATATATATAGGTTTTTTTTGTTTAATTTTTGTAATTTTTCTTATAAATTTTTCTTTTCTTTTTAGGTCACATTTAAATACACATTGAGATCTACCAAAGTTTGTCCTCAATATACTCATTGATAATACAAATACAATAATGGAAGTATTACTAATAAAAAAAGAAAACAACAACACTCAATAACATCAACTATGAACAAGGCCATAATCTGCTGATCATGTTTGAAAAAATAAAACATTCCTATAACTTTAGATACATGCATAAAACAATGCATACAGTTAAAAGTAAAAATAAAATCATCCTTTATAATGGCTAAAAGAATAGCCGAAAGAGCTCGGATATACAGAATATTCGCACAATTTCTACATAATTTATGTCCAGAAATGAAGAATTTTATAAGAACACAAGAGAAATGATATAAAATAACTTAACCGCAGTACCATGTCAGTTGTTTTTAATGAAACTTGTGTGAATATATATATATATATATATATATATATATATATATATATATATATATATATATATATATATATATATATATTCAAATAATATGAGAGTCAGATTTATAATCCAGAGTTCTTTAGCATTTATTTTTATTTAAAAAAACAAAAAAACAATGCTTGATACGAAGTAGAGCATAATATTATAATAATTTAAAAAAATATATGTCTCCATCGCAACAATTAGCATGTTTCGAAACTGAAACTTAAATCTTAAAACTTAACTTTAAAATTTAAACTTAAAATTCGGAGCTCGGTTCCATTTTCAAGTGATGCTAAGAATAACTTACGAAAAAATGTTCATATACTCTTTTACTGTCTGGTTTATTTTATCTTCTTAAGGTTTATGTTACAATATAATTTGGCATTATTTATTTATTTTCTTTTTTAAAATTACATCGAGATTTTCTTAAAGGGGTAATCAAATATGATTTAGTCATATCATTTACTGTTTGCTCCAGATGTTTTTGGAAGTAATTTTTCTTTTTGTGGAAAGAGATATTGTTTACTATATCAAGTAAATCCATTTCGAATTCAAGCAACCTTTCAATAAATTGTGCTGTTCTTTTGCTGTTGAAATCATAAACTTCAGATAAAAATCAGTAAAATTAGTCAAAAAAAAAAAAAAAAATCCTTGAAAGGGTTAACAAATAAATAAAGGATTACCTGGGATTAACACTCTGGATCAATACCAAAGAATACATTTTGATATTGAGGAATACTACCCATCAATATCAAGGAAACTTTTCACGACTGCCCTGGAATTTACTACTCTATACTCTGACCTAACAGATGAAGGAAAAAAACATAATTATGAATGCAAAAAAATCTGTCCTCATTCATAATGGAGACTAGTAGATTAAAAATTCTGAAAACCATTTTGATATATTAGGTTGGTGCAAAAATAATGACGTAATAATGTCGTTTTTTGACGTTAAAAAATACGTCAAAAGACGACATTATTACGTCATTATTTTTGCACCAACCTAATAATAATGGGATCATTAGACACTGCAAGACCTTGTTGGTCTACGCGGTCAGATGTGGCACAAAGCATAATTTAATGTGGGGTATCCGAGCCCGTAGCCTCGGCCAAAAATTCCCCGTAGACTTCGTATAAAACGGGGTTCGGTAGTTGTTTCCCGAGACGAGACTCTGCTCTTCGACTTAGCCTCGTCCGAGGATCCTCTCTGCCCGGTGGCAGAGAGTTTGACTTGCTCAGCTGTAGATGAATCTCCGACTGCAGACCAAAATATATATTTACTACTGTATTTACGTGAATGGGGACATACCCATTATCGTCCATAGGTATTCTGCCTCGTAGATGATGAAAAATATGACACGGTAATCAAAAGAGACATTCGAATAGCAAAATATGCTCTCCAAAAGTTAAGCAAAGTAATAAGAAAGAGAAAAAAATCGTTCGAAACAAAGTATGTGTAATATGAATCTTCCTATATGACAGTGAACGGACATCCTCACAGATGAAGAAGAGACTTGAGGATATGGAGATGTGGTTCTATAGAAGGATGCTGAAAATACAATGAACGGAGAAATTAAGCAACGAAGATGTCTTTAGGGAAATAGGAAGAATTAGGAATATATTTAGAATCAGATAGAGACAGTTGAAATTTCTGAGACGCATAATGAGCAAAAGTCGTGAACAATGAAAGGCAAGAGGGCAAAGGGAAGTAGAGATTAATCTATTTAATGAGTTTGCAAAATAGAAAAGCGGACAAACACTAAATCTAAGAATTATTATGGGGCAGTGGGAGTAAACTCTGTCTGGCAGTCAGCCTAATGAGCCACATAACAAAACTTATCCGAATTCTGATGAATACAACGCACAGCAGAATTAGATTCGATCTTTTTAATCATTTCACTCCAAGCAAGGCAATAAAGCCACTAAAAGGCAAGAGGTTACAGAGTGTTAGAGAATATGAGAAAAACTACTAGTATTAAGAAGAGAGGACAATAAAAGAAGAGAAATTAAGAATACAGAAAATAACGATTGACATTGCATTTAAATTTTTGAAGAACCAACTTGTCTGGGAAGCAAGAAGCCGGAAGAGATTTCCATAAGTGAGAAGTGCGAGAGAAGAAACTATTAGCATAGAACTTACGGTTACATCCGACTTATTTGTTCATACCTTTCATGCAAGACACTCAAATACCTGTTTCTTTTAAGTGATCGGCTTCAACATCAACTTGGTCGTGAAATAGGTTTGGTCATCGCCGTTTTCGTCGTTCTGTTGTTAATCATTTCCTTCCCCGATATATTTCTATTTCATTTTGATGGCACGAGTACACTATTTAATAATAAAAGTACTTCATCACAAAATTTAAAACAAAACCTTTTTTAAATTGCAGTCTTATTTGTTCAAGCCTTTCAGATGAAGCACTCAGATACCTTTTGTCTATTAAGTGATCATCTTCCCTCAACTTTGTCATTGCTGTCTTTGTCGTTCTATTGCTAATCTTTTTCTTCTGAGAGATATTTCCATTTCACTGCTATATTAAACACATAATTTTTAACATGAAAAGATATTGAGCAAAAAGTGATTTCTATAAAACCAGGTTTAATCAATGAATCAGATACCATTGAACATAATTTTGTATAATTTTATATATCAACAAACTGTATTTAGAAAAGTATGACAAACTAGAAAGTTTTTTTTGTGACGCGTTAGCAGTTCGTTTAAATCCTAACGGATGAAACGCGTCACAAAAAAACATTGTGGATTGTCATATATATATATATATATATATATATATATATATATATATATATATATATATTAACCGACAGTCGTTGCGTTATAAAAATTCTTGTCTTCAAGCAATGAAAAATTTCATTGCCTGCTCCATTATCATCAGTTTTTCCCAACTTTGACGGCGGTAAACATTTTCTCGCACCTTATAGAAAATGTATCTTTACAAAGAATCGTTGTTTTAGTCAGCAGAAGCTATAAAGATGCCTTGAATAAGATAAGGACTGAAAACGTTTGAAAAATTGTCGAAAAGATGGCGGAAAAGAGTGTTTTAATGTAAGACGTCATAATTCAGTTCTTTTTTTCTTATTCTCTTCGTTCACTGACATTTCCATCGTGCGGTGTTTACAATGGATCACTTTGGTAACAATGATACAGGCACTTATTCACTTGCTAATTCACTATCAAGTTACCAGGTTGTTAGAAGTGGACGTGTAAAAAATATTATTACCCAACTATCATTGTAGACAACTGTCATCACAAGTCATACTCAAGAAAAATTACTTCCTGTCTCTCCAGTCACAATGCTTTAGATCTTGACTATAAATCCTTCTGTGTGATTGAAAAACCCTCTCCAAATATAATAACAGCTCACACAATTATTTTTTTTACCTTTTTTTACTATTGTTCACCCAAGAAAAGGCCCAAGAGCCACTCAAGCTAGAAAGTTACTAGATAAGTTTGTTTTAAGAGTGAGCGTGTAAGATAGATACCGTCGACTTGAAGAGGTTAAAATTGTAGTGATCGAGAAAGCACCCTCTCGGGAGTCCGTTTCATAATGCAACAGTTCTAGGAAGAAGCTTTCCAAATGGAACTTCCTTCTCAGCAGTGGATTATGAAATAAATGAGGATGTGTCGTCTTAGTGTCCGTGGTCTGGCGGTTCCAAAAAAGTATGAATGGGGAGAACCAAGGAGTGTAATGCGAACATAGATAGAGTAGCGTGCCGCCAGCAAAATCTTATCTGCGCCGAAGGAGTTGTAAGCGGGAAACAATTCATCGCCCGCAAAGGCGTGTAAACGCTAATGAACTCTGTCGAGTTTAGAAAGTGAGGATTAGGCAGCTCCAGCCCTAATGTGGCAGCAACAACAACCCCAACCTGAGTGAGTATCTTCGAAAATTAATCAGGATTTATTATATTAACTAGAAACTTAAATTAACAGAGGAACAGATCTTCGGCTGTGCCACGTCTGTTTCCCAGGATTTCATTGAGATCAATCTTCCACACTAAGTAGCATTCATCTCGAACCTCTAAATGATCCCACTCAGAAACAGGAGTGTCACTCTGTTACACTGACGAGCTAGTAACCTTAGGATGAGTGAAAACAGTGAGTATGCTCTATTAACCGAAGTTCCATTACATCTCTGTGAAGATTTTCCTTATCTTGGACACCCGACCAGCACCTAATCCTCAGAAAAAAATAATAGTAGTAAGACACAGTCAGATTATAACATAATCACCCGATATGTCGACGTACAAGGCGACCTTTTAACCATAAAATAATCCCCCAAAATAGGGGGTCGTCTTATACTCCAGGTATAAAACGTGAACATTAAATCCTGTGGTTTAGAGTAACTTGTTATCATGGGAGATAGTGCTATCATGATAGAGTAACGGTAGATGATGCTAGGGGAAACGGTATGTGTAGATTGTCGCAGTTAATTGACAATACATCACCTCCTCCTTTTTTTCGATGGTGAACAAAGATACAACTGAATCATGTGGTCGCAATAAGCCATTTAAAGATCGCATTCGAGAACAGTGGAACGTCTGGATGGTTAGCGGGAAAATGTCATTCAGCCTACCAAAAACACAACACCCACTCATGATATATTGTAACTTGTGGTAGTTAAGTTAATTGACAATATCACCCCACCGTTTTTTCATTAGAATTTCAGTGAAAAGAAAGTAATTATTTACTGAATTTATTTAATAGATTCAAGAAAATTTTAAAATACAGTTTGGGGTATGGGTGTCTTGTACGGAGAATATATCTCGAAAGATACATTTTAACTTGAAAATTTGGAGGTTGTCTTATACGCCCAGTCGCCTTGTACGACAGCATATACGGTAGTTGGTCCCCTCTTCAAAATCCCACTACCATGGTAAATTTAGTTATAGCTTCGAAAAGCCACTGTATTGAGGCTGATATGAAAGCTATATTCTTTCAGCTGGTGAATGTGCGATCGGTGTAAAGTATAGCTGCTTGATTTGAGAAATTGAGCCAAGTTCGAATTCCAGGTGAGTTCGTTACATTTACTTACTCCAAAATATCCCTGAGAGGAATGAATCCATCTAATCCGTAATGCCCCAGGTTTGGGTTAAATAGTATAATTTGGATATGAAAAAAATCATTAATACAATATTTACCCATCAAAAATATAAAAAAAATAATTATCCTTACAAAATAGGATTTGGCTTTTTAATAACCCACAAAGGGTTGATAAGCCGTAAAAAAACAAATCAAATAAAAAAAATCAGCTAAACTGCATGTTTAAACACGCAACAATACGTGAATCATGCAGGAGCATGGACAAGAGATGAATTATCGTAATAGTGAAACCATCGCTTTTGTCAAAACATTGTCATTCGGGAAGCGATGTTAAACTAATAGGTTATTCCGCTGACGTAACAAGGATCCTGAAATGGACAACATTGCATGCTTCCTCCTGCTATAGTTAAGTGTCCGTTAAATGAACAATGGCGCATGTACTCCGCCCACTTTATTTCAAGTCACGGACGTTGTAAAATTAGTCTGACGCAGTTTATAGCCTTACATGTCTTTTCAACAGGCATTTTGTTCTCAGAACAAACCACTAAAGTATTATAAAGACATTACGAAAAATCCACAAAAATTATAAAAATTACATTAGTGTATAATTACTTGTGAAATATATTTAATACCTTTGTTCCTAAATTGAATGAAATTTTATTGATATTGGGCCATTTAATAATAATAATACAACAATTAAGAGAAGAAAAGATTTAGAAAAAGAAAAGAAAAAAGTGACAATGTTAAATAATATTTCGACAGTATGTCTGTTTTATCTATCTATAAATATATAAAAGGCAGTTGTCTGTACGTGAGCGTGTGTTTGTGTGTGTGTCCGGTTAGAACTGAAAAACTGCAATAGTAATGACAAAGTAAATATGTGTATAGACTCATTATCACCCAAGCCAGCTTTTTGTAGAAAAATTATCATGGTATGATTTGTATTTACGAAGGCATTGTAAAATTATTATTATTTTTTTTTAAATTAGAATTAAAAAGTAAAAACGAACGGTAATATTTTGAGGATTACCATTCGTTTTTAATTTTTATTCTGCTAAACGATATTCATGTATGCATTTTTAAAATTTCTATTTTCTGGAATTTATTTTCCCATCTATAGTAAATAAATTTTTAAAAAAATGAATCTTAAAACAACGAAGCAAATTTAAAAGAAGAAGAATATTAAATACAATTATTTGACAAAAAGTTTAATATTTATTATTATAGCATACCTACGGACGGTAATGGGTACATCCCCATTCACATAAATACAGTAGTAAATACTGTATGTTGGTCTGCAGTTGGAAATTTAGTCTCCAGCTGTACAGGTCAAACTCTATATCTCCGGACAGAGAGGATCCTCAGACGAGGCTATGTCGAAGGGTAGATTCTCGTCTAGGGTAACAGCTACCCGACTCCGTTTTAAACGGGGTCTACGGGAATTTTTGGCCGAGCCTACGGGCTTGGATGCCCCAACTTAAATTCGGCCTTGTACCACATCGGACCGCGTGAAGCAGTTAGTAGATATCCTGCAGTCGGAGATCCATTGAGGAATTCACTTGACTCACTTCTAGCAGTTGGCTACTTCTACACCCCTCTGGCGAATCTTATATGTGTTGTTCTTGTCCTAAGTATTATCGTTCATTACCAACCTTCGTGTGATTATTCTATTCAGTAACTTTCACTAGGTTACAACATTTATTTATTCACATATTCAAGTGAGTATGGGTGTGTGTCCGGCTAAAACTAAAAAAAAAATCTACAATAATTAACGTGTGTGTTTGTATGTATATGTATTATTGACTTATTAATACTTTTCAGCCAGCTTATGAAAAATCAATTTTTATTCAATCTTTAAAAAAACAAATATTCAACACAACAAAGGTTGACCGTAACTAATGTCTGTCTCTGCTAATTTTTATGTAACTAAAGTTTTTTCATTTCAAATATAAATATTACTTAAAATTTAAACATAATCGCTTTTCAAAACTAAATTCTCGATGTATCTCGCTTCTGCTTTCTTTCAAAATACTTAGTAATTAATGTTTAAAAGTAAAACTTTATTTACTTTAAAAAAAGTCTAAATTCCCCTCCAAAATAAATAGTAAATAATTATTTTTCGAAGAAGTAAGGCTTGCTATAGTTTTGCTTGAAAAAATGATTAAATTATATATGCGTAAATATATCTTAATTTAAGTTTATTAACGTTTTTTATTAATAATAATTTGAAAAAACGTTAATGAACTTTTATTTAAGTTTGTTTGAAACAACATTAACAGAGTATTTATGTTAGTATTTAAATTTAAAAAATAAAATATCATTCTTGAATAAAAATATGAGCATGCTCAGTCCCCTAAGACTAGGCGTAGTATTGGTAGTGTGGTATTTGCCTAAATTTAGTTATTTTGTAAAAATAAAAAAAAACAATGAAGTTTATTTTTTAAAGATTGAATAAAAAAAATATTTGTCCATAAGATGGCTGAAAAATATCAATAGATTGTCAATAATAAACTATTATTCAGAGATCTTCCGAGCAACACCCGGTATCCTCGCTAGTTCAAGTTATATGTAAAAAAAAATTTAAAGTATAAAAATATATAAATTTGCAAAAATTATGATAATAATTTTTTGTAGATTATATATTTTTATACGTGAAATATTTTTTGTCTATATTTCTAAGATGTATTGTAATTATTTACATTATTTACATTTGTACGGACTGTTGTCCTCATCTTTAAAGACATATTCATGATGTCCAGTGGATAAAAGCGTTGATTGAGTAATTCAAAAAGTGACTTAACCCAAAGACTTGGGAGTTCAATACCTGGCCACAGCAGAGGCGAACAAAAACTTGGAGAGTTGAGTTACTAAAGGGAATTAACTGAAACTGAGATATCCCCAAAAAAGGCATGGCATGTGGAATTAGAACAATCTACTCTTATAGAAAAAATAAAGGGTTTAGTTCGACAATCCAACATATATCATCTCTGAAGAAGTTCAGAAACGGCCGAAACGTCGTTAATATGGTAATAAAGATGAGGACAAACGGCTCTTATATATATATATATATATATGTCCGCGAGATTAGGACAAACGGCTATATATATATATATATATATATATATATATATATATATATATATATATATATATAAGAGCCGTTTGTCCTAATCTCGCGGACAGACACTCTCTTGAGTCTGCATTAGATGTCATAAGATCTTTCCTACATTACCTGATAAACAGCAACTCTTACCTCCTCCTCTTACGCCCATACAAGAACTTCATTCATTCGCCCTCTACCTTAAGTGGCTCTTGGACCTTGCATTGGGTGAACATTAGTAAAAACGTTACCTATTCTACACATCCTCAGAATCTACCCTTACTTCTCTTTCTTTCGTCCATACAACAACCTCAGTTAATAAACCTCTACCTTGAGTGGCTTTTTTCGCCTTGGGTGAGCAACGAAAAGAGAGAATGAAAATATGGAAATAATAAAAAACAAAGAAATAATTATTTAAGTTAAAATCAATTCTCGAAGGATACAAACGACATTCGATCATTTCTAGAAGGACGTGTAAGGAAGCAAGTACATGAAATGGCGGATGAAGAGGCTAATATGAATGACAAAAGAAAGTAAAGAAGAGAGAAAAAGAAGAAACAGAAGAAAGAAGAAAAAAGTGAAATGAAAGAAAAGTAAATCGTTAAACGATAATGAAAGATAACGAAGTAATGAAAGGGTTCCTCGACGTGGCATAATGGTTAGCAAGCTGGTCTCGCTAAAACAGTTACAACTTTCGGCCATGTGCAAAAATGCTTGGAAAATCACTAAAATGAAAGAAAAAAGACGACAACGTGAAAGCGAGAGAGAAACAAAAAGAGAGGAAGAAAGAGAAATGGATAAAGAAAATCTAAAAGTAAAATGTAAAGAGAAAAAAAAAATAAAGATTTAAAAAACGGAATCACGAAAGTTGCAAGAAAGCATTGCAAAAAGAAACCATGAAACCATGTCGAAATAAATTCATTCCTCTTTTTTCGTTCTTTATTTTTTTTCGTTCTTTCTCGTGTTCTCTCGACAAGCTCTGAACGATGTTCCAACTAATTTCAATCGTCTTATCTTTTCCCTTCTTCAAAGTAATTTAGCAACTTTTTATTTGAGTACACACGGTCGGTGGTCATGTGGCGCTCTCTCAAGATTCTTACTTTATTGGGTAAAGACTGTCGAGTATGCAAGAAGACTTTCACAGAAAATGTTCTTGCTTTTGTTGTCAACATTGTAAATGAAACAGGTAACTTACTTTCGGTGATTTTGAGAGGACGACTCAGACGGAAGGCGATGGCCCGATTATCCGAGGGGGGGGGGGTCTCGTGTGCTTCCAAGTTTTTTTTTTTTTTAACTGGTTTATTTTCAGTTGTAATTTTATTAGCATCGATTTCCATCGTATCTTCAACAAACACAATAAATATAAATGATGTGCTAAAAACTATATGCCTGTTCATAGGTTTACTGATCGAGTGTCAAAACTTGCTCAAAATCTAGATGCTATCTTATAGACTTTATAGTTCAACGAAAATAATAAATGTAAAAGACGTTTATCGACGAGGAATTAGTGAGAAAAAAGAGATGTCTTTAGGTTAGGCACCTCTGCTAATTCGCCGAAAAAAGAACATACTATGATGAAAAAAATTCCAAACTTGAACAAAACTTTTATCGTCGAAATTTTTGTCATTATTAAGGTTTTTTTTTTTTTTTAATATTCAAAATTTTGATAAAAACGCCTTGTTTTTCTTGCGTCAGCTGATGGACTATAAATTAGCAAAGCAAATTTTAGCATGTTTTTTTTTTTTGTTTTTTTGCGGTGAAATACACATTAATCTGGAAATTCTTGTAAAAATTATAATTGCCGCATTTTAATGAAAGTTTCATGAATTATTTACAAATAAATGATATTATTTCTTAAATGTTTCCTTTTTTTAGAAAATCTCGGTAAAAATATATTTTTACGTGCGTTTCATTCCACGCAGTTAATTTTATGAAAACTCGAGAAATTCAAGGAGTAATTTTTAGCGACTATATTAGCAGAAATTTTGGAGAAGTTAAATAATTTTCGTAAAATTGGATCCCGTCTTACTGAAAATTTGCTCTGAATCTAAAATAAATAAAAAAATAAATAAATAAAACTAAGACATTATTTAATTAGAAATCTTTTAATTGCTTTTTTGAATAATATATATTAAGGGTAATATTGTCTTAAGAAAAAAATACTTCGATGAATAATTAATTTTTACAAGATTTGTTTTCATTTTTTGCAATTTTAATTAGAATAATTTATAACTGTTAGGAAATATTGTTATTAAGTAAAACTAGATTTACTAATAATAAATCGTAAAGCTTACTACAATCTGAGGACACACAGAATTTTGAAAAATAATGTTGAAGTGTTCTTGCATGTGTATAAAAGTGCTGAATTTTTTTAGATGCGGTTGTTAATACAAGATATTGTTCATGCACGACAGGACCTACAAATTTGGATTTCTAACAAGCTGGAAAGCAAGAAGCGGCGAGGCGTTAATGATAGTGTTTGGAGGCCAGTTCAGGGGCACATTTCCTTATGATATTTGCAAAGACATACCATCAAGTCCGCAAGCCTTGTTTGTAGATGGTAGCTGAAATCATGGGCGGAGTTATGTACCTATCACTCAGTTGAGAATCCGTTCTAGGGTGAAAATAATGTAAAGATACCCCTGAAGAGTCGATAGTAGAATTGGAAGAGAATTTCCGAGCAAAGCATCCTGCTTTGTCAGCAGTCGATAACAATACTTCAGACGAATTAAAGAGAAAAGGGATTGGGGATTTAGTCTTGTTCAAACCTTACAGGACCGCCAGTAATTTCTAGAACCAAACTTGTTAGAGGCTATACGGTATCTTATTAGCGAATAGTGACTTGGCCATATTGAGGACACGCCTACAGCCACTGCGAGAGGATATAAAGATGTTATGATCCGAACTGTCACGTTGGTATAACCGGAATTACTGTCTGCTATAGCGGCTAAACCGGCAGGAGTGAACCAACGTGAAGATTGGGGTTTCACGATATTTCCATGTTGCCACGAAAGCCTCGATACTGGCTTTCACCCAGGAACGGGTTTCATTCTGGTAAAAAGGCTTTAGCAAACAATAATTGCTTAATTCAGAATATCATTCAAGACTTATGGTTGTGGTCTTGTGTATAAGTTCTATTCAGATCAGTCGTATGCCACTATCTGCTCTAATACAGTCGATATGCATCTGCTTTCGAACGGTGCATACTATACATGACAATGAAGTTTCTGATCCTCATCCAGTTGATCACATCGAAAGGGTAAAAAATAACGTATTGCTGATGTGTTAATGACTTCACATTCAATTTTGCATTTTATTCCACCTTATTTATCGCTTCTAAACTTCTTCTATGTGTTGTGTCCCTTCAAAATAATGTCGGCCATGGCTATTCACAATTGTCAGTCCTTTATATCTCTTAATAAATTTTGTCTTTTCTCTCCTCATTCCTGTTCTGCCAACCATTTACAAGCTCATTCATCTTCTACATTCCATGTTACTTCAGGTCATGAGCGATCATGACTCTCCACAATTTCCTATTCTTTGTAGCTTTTAATAAAGTTTGTCTTTTCACTATCTCTCCTAATCCATGTTTTGCCAACCATTTAAACATGTCCACGAGGTAGATTATACATTGCTTTCCTCTGTTCCTCTTGCCTTCAGTCTGTCCTCTGAGTATCAAATTTCCCAAGCCTTCTTTCTTTATTATGTGTCCTAATAATTTCACCTCTCTCTAATGTTAAGTATAAGCGTACATTTTGTTTCCATTTTCTCTACAGCTTCGTCGTTGCTCACATGTTCAGTTTATGGTATCCTCAGCATCCTTCAGTAGAACCACATTTCTGTTGCTTCAAGTCTCATCGCTTTATTTCAGTTTTGCATGTTGGATTTTTTATCTTTCATCCATGAAAAGATTTTTACATATTTCTTCTTCAAGAAGAAACGGATAATAATTCGAATATATATTGATTCAGATTTAAAAGCTTTTAGTAAGAACTCAAGACTTAGTTAACAATGGCTTCTCATTATTATTGACGGCATGGGCAAACTAGTATTAATATAAGATTCTACTGGACATAAATTGGGGGATCGGTTTTCTATTGTTATTAAGTAATAAACTGATCACTCAAGACTTACTTAACAATGGCTTCTCATTATTGTTGACGGCATGAGTAAACTAGTATTAATATAAGATTCTACTGGATATAAAGTGGGGGATCGGTTTTCTATTATTATTAAGTAATAAACTGATCACTCAAGACGTAACAATGACTTCTCATTGTTGATGGCATGGGTAAACCAGTATTAATCAGATTCTACTGGACATAAATCGAGGGTTCGGTTTTCTATTGTTATTGAGTAATAAACTGATCACTCAAGAATTACTTAACAATGACTTGTCCTGATCATGTCCAGAATATATACATATTGATATAATAATAGAAAAAATATATTTAAAGATTTATGTATGACAACATTCTAAGTTGGTTTACTGTGTTGTGCAAGACATTTTTTTCATCAGAATCTATCTTACATATTTATAAATCTACCATTCGTCCTTGCGTTGAATATTGCTGCCATATCTGGTCTGGTGCCCCTGCTATATATTGTACTGCGGCTACAGGACATGGGGTGATCTTACGACCCTAAGACTTCGTGATTGTGATATATTTATTATAGAGAGTTTTGTGTATTAACAACTAATGTCAAGTGTAATGTAATGTTTTACAAAGAATCGGGTTTCAAATATTTTGAAGCAAATATTAGGTTGGTGCAAAAATAATGACGGATAAGGAAAAAGTGTTGTAAAATCTGCATTGTTTAACTAGTATGCCTGATGACGTGATTCTAAAATGAGTCGTCGATCTGATGGAATCCAGTTCTATTTCTCTGACTAAGCAGACAATGGCTGACCTATTTCAAGTGGGGCTTAATTAATAGGTGCGCTCTCGATTACACGAACAGTTGACCTGTAAAGTTCAATTATAGAACAAGCGTCCTTGTTAATGTCTTCATTGGTCTGGTAGCTAAATAGATGAACACAACAGAGGATGTGGGACAAAGCACTGATTCTCTTTGCTCACAATGCAGACCATCGATTATTAGATGACGACATATTCCGATCAGCTTAAGTCTACTAATTTTCAGAATATGGTAATGATAGTGAAATCTGTATTAATTATATGCGATTTTTGTCCCTCGTATCTTTATTAGAAATCATTTATTAATGATTGGAAGTGAATTGCATAATTTCTTTTCCTTTGATTTAACGCAGAAATTAACAATAGAGAAACAACTCTACATCGTAATGCAATAGGTTCGTTCAATATGGCGGCTATTTAGTTGCTAACGGGAATCAAACAAAATTCATAACACGAGGTGCAGTATGTATTTTCAAATATTAGATCGTTAATTTTGTCTTCATCAATACACAATTCCTGTATATAGAAATGTCTGGAACGTGTCTGAGAATCCTGTTATCTTTTTTGCTGGTTCCTTAGTTCGTAGATAGGTTACGTCTAATGAACTGTTCCATTTTGATTGATAGAAAAGACTGAAAATACATACAAAAACGTTGGTTGGTGTGAAAGAAAGAAAGAAAGAGAAGATATAAAAAGCGATAATGCTCTCATAGGTTTAACGTCTACTTCAGTGAAATGAAAAATGTCACTCTTATATCTTTTTATTTGCATCCTCTTACTTCTCTAAATAATGATCTGCATTCATGCTTATGGTGATTTTCGAAGCATAGCTTAGCCCAAGCATGGAGCACCCAGTGAGAATCGAACTCACTATTCAGTTGTAATTGATCTAAAGAGACAAGCTTGCTAACGATTACACCACGTCGTAATTATTATAAGCGTTGTTTAACTGTGGCACAAGGTCGAATGTGCGGAGCACCAAGTGAGGATCGAACTCACTACTTGTAATTGTTCTAGCGAAATAAGCTTGCTAACCATTATACCACGTTGAGGTGCCCAACACGGTGATTTTATAAGCATAGCTTAGATGTGGCACAAGGCCGAAAGTATTGGGTACCCAATGAGGATCGAACTCACTACTCAATTGTAATTGATTTAGCGAGACAAGCTTACCAACCATAACACCACGTCGAAGTGCCCCTGCATGTATGCTTATTATTGTTATTGCAATATTTGGTTAAATGTGTTACGTTCAAATATCTACCGATGCAATAGGAGAATAGCCAAGGGCATTTTGTATTTGTGGAACTCGTAGTGAGCTTATTTATTTATTTATTTTTTTAATATTATGATACACCAGAAAATTCAAATAGGAAAAACGGGAAATATTCTTGAGTATTACTAACAAAATATAAATTCGTTACGGGTCATATCGGCAATCCATTAAGATAATAATTAGAGAAACTTTTAACACTTATAACATAAGATTTAGTAATTTAGCCTAGCAGAATACATGGCGTAATAAAAGAAGTTTAGAAGATTATGCTGCGCCAAACTACCCACGTGAGGGGTATTTTCCTAGAAGGATTCAAAATCCTGCAGTTCTTATTTGAACTTAACGACCAACTTTTGTCACAGAATAAAATCCATAACAATCTTTCTCCAAAGCAAATAACTAGATATTATTGGATAGACGTTGAGAAATAAAAACTTATAGACAAAGGGATACATCCTCAAATTGGTCAATTCGTGAATAATTCTCCTTAAAAAGAAATCTGTGATAATATAATCTGTTCAATAAGAAAATTATACCAGGTGATTTCCCGTTGTATTAGCAAAATTAAAAATATAGCAACATTATCATTGTCATAAATATAGACTATTACGGTCACAAACATTATCATGATTACTAACATATCAACATTATCATCGTAACTGATATATAAATATTATAATGTTTTTACACAAAGGAGTATTATAATACTTGCAAACAGTAACATTATTATAAATGCCAAATTGGAAAACTTCTGTGTAAAGCGTTTCGTCCTAAATAGGACTTCATCATACTAAAGTAGCCGATTTCATTCAGTTTCTTTACTCTTTTTTTTGCTTTTATATTTGTAAAATAAATTGCTTTCTCTTTTAAGTGAATTGGAAAGGTATAGAAAGTGTGCTGATTGCTAAATCATCCACGGCAAACTTGCGACCACGTTCTTAGAATATTTGCCCTTATTTAGAAGATCATTAAATAGGGATATTAGAACAACCACGATAAAACAAAGACAAAAGCGTGGGGATTTGAATGAGATCGACTAGGCTGTATGTCCAGACACGTCTGACGAAAAAAAAAAGATAAATTTAGAAAATATTTTTTAAACTCTCTCTCACACACACACACACACATATATATATATATATATATATATATATATATATATATATATATATATATATATACCATACGAGCGAGCTCGACCAAATAACAATTTTTTTAAAAATAGGTTTTACATATATTAATTTGTCTTTTTATGTTCTTCAAATGATCTCAAAGAATAATTTTGGTAGCATTTTTGCTTCTCAGCAACTCCGATCATCCTGGTAATCTGTTGTGTAACGTTATTAAAATGTTATTTCAAATTAGACCGCCCTTTGAATGTCAAGTAGACAAGTATGAACATGTTCGACATCTTCTCTTTCCCTTAAATCAAGGTCACAAAGCTGCCAAAGTTGCTCAAGACATTTGAGTTGTGTACGCAAATGACTTTGTTACTGACCGAATAGCACAGAAATGTTTTTTTCTTTCAAGGAGGGGACATTTGAACTCACAGTCTCTCCATGTTCTGGATGACCTATTCAATTACATCCCTGCAAGATGAAATGCTAAGTAACCAAGAATGAGCATCTTCAGTATTTTCTCTTTGCTTTTAATCAAGGCTACAAAGCTGCTTGAGACATTTGCGCTGTGTATGAAGATGACTTCATTACCAACAGAATGTCACAGAAATGTTTATTTCCATTTCAAGGAGGGGAAGTTTGAACTCACAGACTTTCTGCTTACTGACCAACCTGTTCAGTTTAATGAAAACTAATTATGTGCACTGATCAAATAAGAATTGCACCAGACCATTAGGAAATTGGCTCAAAAGATAGCAAGGTGTCATCTTACTATCGTTCGTCATCTTAAATGTAATGGGCAAGGTCCAGCACGGCTCGTCCGTGAAACACGCACTGATCTAGAGAAACAAATTCCAGCAATTTTGCCAGTTTACTCGCTCGACACCAGGCTACTCGTGGATACAAAGAAAGAATTCCGTTGGGAAATTCTGCCACACCCACCATATTCTCCATCAGAATAGCACCTTTTCGGTCAGTTTTTAACAATTTGAAGGGTGATTCGTTCAATGACGACGTGGAGCTTAAAACGTGGCTTGATGAATTTTTCAAGCCAAAACCTCGTGATTTCTATCGCCAAGGCATTGAACAGTTGGCGGATCGTTGGCAAGAGGTCGGAAACAAACATTGTTGGATGATTCATCAGAATAATGAGTAGAAAATAAGTATTTAAATAAATTATAAAAATCGAACGACTAAATGTACCAGTCTAATAGGAAAATTGATCAGTAGTGGCTATTCTGATGACATTGATGTTCATAGCTGAATGGTTTTGAACACAAAATGAATATTGTTTACTAAAATAGGACTTAACATAAACGTTAAAAAAAACATTGATTTGGAATTGGAATGAAAACTACGCTGGCTCTGAGACAATCATACTTTGAGACCATCATGCCCTGAGACCATCATGCCTTGAGACCATCATGACTTGAGAGTATGATGCTCTGAGTCCATCATGCCCTGAGACCATCATGACTTCATAATGACACGAGACCATGCCCTCAGAGCATCATGACATGAGACCCTGCCCTGAGACCATCATGCCCTGAGACCATGCCCCGAGACCATCATGCCCTGAGACCATCATGACATGAGACCCTGCCCTGAGACCATCATGCCCTGAGACCATGCCCTAAGGCCATCATACCTTGAGACTATGATGCTCTGAGTCCATCATGCCCTGAGACCATCATGCCCTGAGACCATGCCCCGAGACCATCATGCCCTGAGACCATCATGACATGAGACCCTGCCCTGAGACCATCATGCCCTGAGACCATCATGCCCTGAGACCATGCCCCGAGACCATCATGCACTGAGACTATCATGATATGAGACCATTCCCTGAGACCATGACATGAGACCCTGCCCTGAAACCATCATGCCCTGACACCATGCCCCGAGGCCATCATGCCCTGAGACCATGACCTGAGACCATCATAAAGAATTAGAATGGGAAATTAATAAAGTCCAAACATTTCAAATACACCCTTGTGCAAATGATTTGAAAAAAACGCTTTAGTTTCCTTTCTTTCACCATACGGTCAGTTTTAGACCCCCTGGAGTGACAGGGTGGAATCGATTTCTATTTCTTCCCAAGATTAGGTCATTTGCAGTGGTATGCAGTAATATGAATCTATTTTCGAGGTGTATGATGAAATTTGTTTGCCCTTGAAAAATATTGCGTCATCCGTAATTGCATCAAATTTCCATCGTGCTCAGAGACTATTGTCTTGACTGTCGATTAGTTGTCCTACGGCCATTGTCTGCGATGGACGTTACTCCAAGGAAGCGTACAAAAACTGTAACGCTGCAAGAACACAATAGCAAGCCTTACCATGAGTAAATCAAGGTACTATAGACTGGCCCGGAAACTCTCCTGATTTAAATCCAATCGAGAATCTGTGGTCAATCTGCAAGGAACGACTTCGTGGAATGGACGTACAAAGTACTACCATGTTCACTGTGTCATGTATCATTGGAAAAATACGAAAAAAAAATAATAACGGAATTATTTGTTTTGTTTCAATTAATTTCCACAATTGTGTAGCTCGGTTTATGGATCAATTATAACAAATTTAGTAGAGGAGAAAAGGAAGAATAGACTATACTATGAGTAACTATATAGAAAGAAGCCTAAAAACCAAAACATTAATCCGGGAACTCAACTCCAGTTCTTAAAATAGCCTCGTCAGATCAAGGTTCTCATATGGACGGCATGCATGCCTCTCTCAGTTATACGCGTTCAGAAATATCTAAGCTGTCATCTATATGCAATGGCTTTCTCATATCAA
>OZ010594.1:6323700-6373700 GCA_963932145.1 Acanthosepion lycidas | reverse complement strand
AATATTAGGTTTTAGTTTTTAGAGTTTATAATATTAGATTTTAGTTTTTAGAGTTTATAATATTAGGTTTTAGAGATTAAAATACTAGGTTTTAGTTTTTAGAGATTAAAATATTAGGTTTTAGTTTTTAGAGATTAAAATATTAGATTTTAGTTTTTAGAGTTTATAATATTAGGTTTTAGAGATTAAAATATTAGGTTTTAGTTTTAGAGATTAAAATATTAGGTTTTAGCTTGTAGAATTTAATATATTTAGCTTTTTGCCCTCCAACTCAATGATTTTATTCCTTATCCCAGTGTAAATGTTGTCCAGACTGACTTGGAGTGGATGCCTTTTACAACGCCTTAATTCAAACTCGATCAAATTGGGTGTATGGGTGTGTGCGTCTGTATACTAAATGGCACAAGTACATCTAAGTCACTCACGCACAACACAGACATAAGGTATATACATCATAAACGCGTCTGTGTGCTAACACGCAATGTGTGATGAACAGAGAACCAAATCCTATTTTTTATTATGGATTAACAAACGGAACAGATCTGAGTGAGAAAGTTTGTGACATTTTCAGACCGAATAAGAAACAATCTTTCTAGTCGTTCATCACAAGCATAACTGAATATAACCTAGAACAATTATGTAAAATCACAACTACACACACACACACACACACACATATATATATATATATATATATATATATATATATATATATATATATATATATATATATAATATCAATTTGTGAGTGGTAGGGATAATTCCAAGGATAATGTTAATCCAAAGAGAGCTCAATTTAAATTACAGAGCATTATAATAATAATAATAATAATAAATCAAGAAAAAAAACCTTAAATATCCATTTTGGTTATATTAGGTTGGTGCAAAAATAATGACGTAATAATGTCGTTTTTGACGTTAAAAAATACGTCGGAAAACGACATTATTACGGCATTATTTTTGCACCAACCTAATAATTTATATTGTTAATATTGTTATATTCATCTCTTTAGACTGAAAGTTTTTAATAAATGCAGACAATTCATCCGGACTGATATACGAGGTTAACAGGAGGAGGGGAAATTAAGAGAGAAGAGAAGAAAGCGGGAGAGGAAGAATGAAAAATAACAGACTTTTAAATATAAAATTATTCTTAAACAGAAAAGAGAGAGGAGGAGAGAGAGGGATGGAGAGAGAGAGGGAGGGAGGTAGACAGTGGGAGAGAGAAGGAGGGAGAGAGAGGGATGGAGAGAGAGAGGGGGAAGGAGAGAGTGGGAGAGAGAAGGAGGGAGGGAGAGAGAGGGATGGAGATGGAGAGAGGGAGGGAGGTAGACAGTGGGAGAGAGAAGGAGGGAGAGAGAGGGATGGAGAGAGAGAGGGGGAAGGAGAGAGTGGGAGAGAGAAGGAGGGAGGGAGAGAGGGAGGGAGGGAGATGGAGAGAGAGAGAGTGTGTAAAAGAAAAAAGCGAAAGGGAAGAAGGACGAAATGATTGGATAATACTAAAACTAAAATAGAATGAACTGGCCAAGAATTTTTTTCCTTAAAGGGTTGAATGAATTTGTATATCGGGTGATTTTACTACAATCCCATCATTTATTTCTTACCTTTTCCTTCTTTCACTTTCTTTCTCTCTCTCTCTCTCTCTCTCTCACACACACACTCTCTCACTCTCACTTCCAACGTCACTCTCTCTCTCTTTTTCTCTTTTATGTTTTGAAAGGATTTTTTTTATCCGAAAATTTGTTATTTTTCATTCTTCCTCCCCCACTTCTCTTTTAATTTCCCTTCCTCCTGTTAATCAGTCCGGATAAAGTGTCTCCATTTATTAAGAACTTTCACTCTGAAGAGATGAATATAACATTATTCACAATATGAATTATAAGTGAAATGGATCTTTGACGTTTTTTTCTTCACACACACACACACACACACACACACACACACACACACACACACACACACACATATATATATATATATGGTTGTGCTAGCACGAGTTCACAAGTCATCGTGACCGAGGGTTTGAGCGTGCTGGCCTTGTTCAGAATGTTGATCATGCTAGATAACGTTCTCTCTCTCGTTGCAGTAAACACCACAGTTGAGCGCTGCGGATGTTGAACAAACACAAAATGTGCCTGAACAGGCGTCTGCAATGGGGATTAGCTAGCCGCCTTAGTAGACTGGCATCCTCGGATTCGAGTGAGTTTTTAAAAGAAAAAAAGAATATATTCTTATGAATATTGACAGAATATAAGATTCAAGATCAACTAAAGTCAGAGGCCTACTAAATGAAGTGTGTGGTCTGAACGTAAGCGGAGGAAGTAGAAAGTGAATATGATGAAGATATCCAGGCTACATAAGTACTAACCCTAGAATTGAAAAGGTTAAGATTGCAGTGTTCAGGGAAGTATTCTCGCGGGAGTCTGTTCTAATAAGTAATGTTATTGAGGTGAAGGATAAAATGGCTTAATTGTGAAGTAAAGATACATACAAGAATAATAACTCCATGAAAATATTTTTCAAACGAAAAATGATTTTTCCCCCCTGTCAAGCAGACGTTGGAAATACTGCCAAATGAAAGACTTAAATTATTTTTCTATAGGTTTGAGGTGAAAGCTTTGATCAAAACTAAGATGAGTCTCTGTTATGGAGGTGGACATGCTTTTCCGTCAGAGGAAACGGTGGAGGGTAACAAAGATGGCTATATTTATGGCGTTTAGAAAGTGGGGGTGATGGGAAGAAGGCAATCCTCTTGGAAAAGTGAGTTCTATCAACCATATGCTTAATATTACACACACACACACACACATACACACACACACACATATATATATATATATATATATATATATTGGTGAGGTTGTTTTTATTGCTAAAGTGTTGTCTTTCCCTGTCATGACCCGGTTGGTCTGTCTTTTCTAATTCTGTTCCCGTTTCTACATAAGCATTTTATTATTTTACATCTGGGCTTTTCAAAGGAGTTATTTTTCTATTTTGTACAATGGTATCGGAGCTACGTTTTTCTCTCTTCTTCCATTCGTTCTTAAGAAGAAGAGGAAGATGAAAAAGAAGAACGGTTAAGTTATCGGTATTAGCTTCGATGCTATAGCAACAATGGAAGTAGACACATTGATTTTGGCTACCCCCACACCCCACGGCACATCCGGCGGCAAAAAGGGAATTTGCTGAACGTTAACCACTGCATTCGGTACATTCCAACAGTGGTTATAGAGCCAACTCTTTGGTTTTCTACTGACCACTATATGCCCCTCCAACACCCAAAACCGAAGAAGTATAAAAGATCTCGCATTTAATCATTAATCATGCATGCAGAATGTCTGAGATTATTGTGAGGCGCATCAGCTGCAACATATTTGGGCATATGGTAGTTTTTTTCTAAGTGTTCACCCAATACAAGGCAAAGCGTTTATCACGTACGGAATGTAACTGACTGGCAGTTAAAGTAAAATCAAATTTAGCATTCATATTCATTCGTAGTTTCCCTCTGCCTTTTCTATCAATATTTTCATGCTAATTGTTCTGATCACCTTTCGTCTTTGGTACCTAGACTTTATGAATTTAAACCATAATATAGCTTCCCTCTGCCTTTTTTATAAATATTTTCATGCTAATTGTTCTGATGAGCTTTCCTCTTTGCTACCTAGACTTTATGAATTAAAACCATGATGTAGCTTCCCTCTGCCTTTTCTATAAATATTTTCATGCTAATTGTTCTGATGAGCTTTCCTCTTTGGTACCTAGACTTTATGAATTTAAGCCATAATATAGCTTCCCTCTGCCTTTTCTATAAATATTTTCATGCTAATTGTTCTGATGAGCTTTCCTCTTTGGTACCTAGACTTTATGAATTTAAACCATAATATAGCTTCCCTCTGCCTTTTCTATAAATATTTTCATGCTAATTGTTCTGATGAGCTTTCCTCTTTGCTACCTAGACTTTATGAATTTAAACCATAATATAGCTTCCCTCTGTCTTTTCTATAAATATTTTCATGCTAATTGTTCTGATGAGCTTTCCTCTTTGCTACCTAGACTTTATGAATTTAAACCATAATATAGCTTCCCTCTGCCTTTTCTATAAATATTTTCATGCTAATTGTTCTGATGAGCTTTCCGCTTTGGTACCTAGACTTTATGAATTAAAGCCATAATATAGCTTCCTTCTGCCTTTTCTATAAATATTTTCATGCTAATTGTTCTGATGAGCTTTCCTCTTTGGTACCTAGACTTTATGAATTAAAGCCATAATATAGCTTCCCTCTGCCTTTTCTATAAATATTTTCATGCTAATTGTTCTGATGAGCATTCCTCTTTGGTACCTAGACTTTATGAATTAAAGCCATGATGTAGCTTCCCTCTGCCTTTTCTATAAATATTTTCATGCTAATTGTTCTGATGAGCTTTCCTCTTTGGTACCTAGACTTTATGAATTAAAGCCATAATATAGCTTCCCTCTGCCTTTTTCTATAAATATTTTCATGCTAATTGTTCTGATGAGCTTTCCTCTTTGGTACCTAGACTTTATGAATTAAAGCCATAATATAGCTTCCCTCTGCCTTTTTCTATAAATATTTTCATGCTAATTGTTCTGATGAGCTTTCCTCTTTGGTACCTAGACTTTATGAATTAAAGCCATAATATAGATTCCCTCTGCCTTTTCTATAAATATTTTCATGCTAATTGTTCTGATGTGCTTTCCTCTTTGGTACCTAGACTTTATGAATTTAAGCCATAATATAGCTTCCCTCTGCCTATTCTATAAATATTTTCATGCTAATTGTTCTGATGAGCTTTCCTCTTTGGTACCAAGACTTTATGAATTAAAGCCATAATATAGCTTCCCTCTGCCTTTTCTATAAATATTTTAATGCTAATTGTTCTGATGAGCTTTCCTCTTTGGTACCTAGACTTTATGAATTAAAGCCATAATATAGCTTCCCTCTGCCTTTTTCTATAAATATTTACATGCTAATTGTTCTGATGAGCTTTCCTCTTTGGTACCTAGACTTTATGAATTAAAGCCATAATATAGCTTCCCTCTGCCTTTTCTATAAATATTTTCATGCTAATTGTTCTGATGAGCTTTCCTCTTTGGTACCTAGACTTTATGAATTTAAGCCATAATATAGCTTCCCTCTGCCTTTTCTATAAATATTTTCATGCTAATTGTTCTGATGAGCTTTCCTCTTTGGTACCTAGACGTTATGAATTTAAGCCATAATATAGCTTCCCTCTGCCTTTTCTATAAATATTTTCATGCTAATTGTTCTGATGAGCTTTCCTCTTTGGTACCTAGACTTTATGAATTAAAGCCATAATATAGCTTCCCTCTGCCTTTTCTATAAATATTTTCATGCTAATTGTTCTGATGAGCTTTCCTCTTTGGTACCTAGACTTTATGAATTTAAGCCATAATATAGCTTCCATCTGCCTTTTCTATAAATATTTTCATGCTAATTGTTCTGATGAGGTTTCCTCTTTGGTACCAAGACTTTATGAATTGAAGCCATAATATAGCTTCCCTCCGTCTTTTCTATACATATTTTCATGCTAATTGTTCTGATCACCTTTCTTCTTTGGTACCAAGACTTTATGAATTGAAGCCATAATATAGCTGCCCTCTGCCTTTTCTATAAATATTTTCATGCTAATTGTTCTGATCACCTTTCCTCTTTGGTACCAAGACTTTATGAATATAAGCCATAATATAGCTTCCCTTTGCCTTTTCTATAAATATTTTCATGCTAATTGTTCTGATGAGCTTTCCTCTTTGGTACCTAGACTTTATGAATTTAAGCCATAATATCGCTTCCCTCTGCCTTTTCTATAAATATTTTCATGCTAATTGTTCTGATCACCTTTCCTCTTTGGTACCAAAACATTATGAATTTAAGCCATAATATCGCTTCCCTCTCCCTTTTTCTATAAATATTTTCATGCTAATTGTTCTGATGAGCTTTCCTCTTTGGTACCAAGACTTTATGAATTTAAGCCATAATATAGCTTCCCTCTGCCTTTTCTATAAATATTTTCATACTAATTGTTCTGATGAGCTTTCCTCCTTTGAACCTACACTTTATGAATTTAAGCCATAATATAGCTTCCCTCTGCCTTTTCTTTAAATATTTTTATGCGAATTGTTCTGATCATCTTTCCTCTTTGGTACCAAGAATTTATGAATTTAAGCCATAGTATAGCTTCCCTTTGCCTTTTCTATAAATATTTTCATGCTAATTGTTCTGATTAGCTTTCCTCTTTTGAACCTAGACTTTATGAATTTTAAGCCATAATATAGCTTCCCTCTGCCATTTTTATCAATATTTTCATGCTAATTGTCCCGATCACATTTCCTCTTTGGTACCTAGACTTTATGAATTTAAGCCATAATATAGCTTCCCTCTGCCTATTCTATAAATATTTTCATGCTAATTGTTCTGATGAGGTTCCCTCTTTGGTACGAAGACTTTATGAATTTAAGCCATAATATAGCCTCCCTCCGTCTTTTCTATACATATTTTCATGCTAATTGTTCTGATCACCTTTCCTCTTTGGTACCAAGACTTTATGAATTTAAGCCATAATATAGCTGCCCTCTGCCTTTTCTATAAATATTTTCATACTAATTGTTCTGATCACCTTTCCTCTTTTGAACCTACACTTTATGAATTTAAGCCATAATATAGCTTCCCTCTGCCTTTTCTTTAAATATTTTCATGCTAATTGTTCTGATCACCTTTCCTCTTTGGTACCAAGACTTTATGAATTTAAGCCATAGTATAGCTTCCCTTTGCCTTTTCTATAAATATTTTCATGCTAATTGTTGTGATGAGCTTTCCTCTTTTGAACCTAGACTTTATGAATTTAAGCCATAATATAGTTTCCATCTGCCTTTTCTATAAATATTTTCATGCTAATTGGTCTGATCACCTTTCCTCTTTGGTACCAAGACTTTATGAATTTAAGCTATAATATAGCTTCCCTTTGCGTTTTCTATAAATATTTTCATGCTGTTTGTTCTGATGAGCTTTCCTCTTTTGAACCTAGACTTTATGAATTTAAGCCAAAATATAGCTTCCCTCTGCTTTTCTATAAATATTTTCATGCTAATTGTTCTCATCACCTTTCCTCTTTGGTACCAAGTCTTTATGAATTTAAGCCATTATATAGCTTCCATCTGCCTTTTCTATAAATATTTTCATGCTAATTGTTCTGATGAGGTTTCCTCTTTGGTACCAAGACTTTATGAATTGAAGCCATAATATAGCTTCCCTCTGCCTTTTCTATAAATATTTTCATGCTAATTGTCCTGATCACCTTTCCTCTTTGGTACTAAGACTTTATGAATTTAAGCCATAATATAGCTTTCCTCTGCATTTTCTATAAATATTTTCATGCTAAATGTTCTGATCACCTTTCCTCTTTGGTACCAAGACTTTATGAATTTAAGCCATAGTATAGCTTCCCTTTGCCTTTTCTATAAATATTTTTTATGCTAATTGTTGTGATGAGCATTTCTCTTTTGAACCTAGACTTTATGAATTTAAGCCATAATATAGCTTCCCTCTGCCTTTTCTATCAATATTTTCATGCTAATTGTTCTGATGAGCTTTCCTCTTTCGTACCAAGACTTTGTGAATTTAAGCCATAATATAGCTTCCCTCTGCCTTTTCTATAAATATTTTCATGCTAATTGTTCTGATGAGCTTTCCTCTTTGGTACCTAGACTTTATGAATTAAAGCCATAATATAGCTTCCCTCCGTCTTTTCTATACATATTTTCATGCTAATTGTTCTGATCACCTTTCTTCTTTGGTACCAAGACTTTATGAATTGAAGCCATAATATAGCTGCCCTCTGCCTTTTCTATAAATATTTTCATGCTAATTGTTCTGATCACCTTTCCTCTTTGGTACCAAGACTTTATGAATATAAGCCATAATATAGCTTCCCTTTGCCTTTTCTATAAATATTTTCATGCTAATTGTTCTGATGAGCTTTCCTCTTTGGTACCTAGACTTTATGAATTTAAGCGATAATATAGCTTCCCTCTGCCTTTTCTATCAATATTTTCATGCTAATTGTTCTGATGAGCTTTCCTCTTTCGTACCAAGACTTTGTGAATTTAAGCCATAATATAGCTTCCCTCTGCCTTTTCTATAAATATTTTCATGCTAATTGTTCTGATGAGCTTTCCTCTTTGGTACCTAGACTTTATGAATTAAAGCCATAATATAGCTTCCCTCTGCCTTTTCTATAAATATTTTCATGCTAATTGTTCTGATGAGCTTTCCTCTTTTGAACCTAGACTTTATGAATTTAAGCCATAATATAGTTTCCATCTGCCTTTTCTATAAATATTTTCATGCTAATTGGTCTGATCACCTTTCCTCTTTGGTACCAGGACTTTATGAATTGAAGCCATAATATAGCTTCCCTCCGTCTTTTCTATACATATTTTCATGCTAATTGTTCTGATCACCTTTCTTCTTTGGTACCAAGACTTTATGAATTGAAGCCATAATATCGCTTCCCTCTCCCTTTTTCTATAAATATTTTCATGCTAATTGTTCTGATGAGCTTTCCTCTTTGGTACCAAGACTTTATGAATTTAAGCCATAATATAGCTTCCCTCTGCCTTTTCTATAAATATTTTCATACTAATTGTTCTGATGAGCTTTCCTCCTTTGAACCTACACTTTATGAATTTAAGCCATAATATAGCTTCCCTCTGCCTTTTCTTTAAATATTTTTATGCGAATTGTTCTGATCATCTTTCCTCTTTGGTACCAAGAATTTATGAATTTAAGCCATAGTATAGCTTCCCTTTGCCTTTTCTATAAATATTTTCATGCTAATTGTTCTGATTAGCTTTCCTCTTTTGAACCTAGACTTTATGAATTTTAAGCCATAATATAGCTTCCCTCTGCCATTTTTATCAATATTTTCATGCTAATTGTCCCGATCACATTTCCTCTTTGGTACCTAGACTTTATGAATTTAAGCCATAATATAGCTTCCCTCTGCCTATTCTATAAATATTTTCATGCTAATTGTTCTGATGAGGTTTCCTCTTTGGTACGAAGACTTTATGAATTTAAGCCATAATATAGCTGCCCTCTGCCTTTTCTATAAATATTTTCATACTAATTGTTCTGATCACCTTTCCTCTTTTGAACCTACACTTTATGAATTTAAGCCATAATATAGCTTCCCTCTGCCTATTCTATAAATATTTTCATGCTAATTGGTCTGATCACCTTTCCTCTTTGGTACCAAGACTTTATGAATTTAAGCTATAATATAGCTTCCCTTTGCGTTTTCTATAAATATTTTCATGCTGTTTGTTCTGATGAGCTTTCCTCTTTTGAACCTAGACTTTATGAATTTAAGCCAAAATATAGCTTCCCTCTGCTTTTCTATAAATATTTTCATGCTAATTGGTCTGATCACCTTTCCTCTTTGGTACCAAGACTTTATGAATTTAAGCTATAATATAGCTTCCCTTTGCGTTTCCTATAAATATTTTCATGCTGTTTGTTCTGATGAGCTTTCCTCTTTTGAACCTAGACTTTATGAATTTAAGCCAAAATATAGCTTCCCTCTGCTTTTCTATAAATATTTTCATGCTAATTGTTCTCATCACCTTTCCTCTTTGGTACCAAGTCTTTATGAATTTAAGCCATTATATAGCTTCCATCTGCCTTTTCTATAAATATTTTCATGCTAATTGTTCTGATGAGGTTTCCTCTTTGGTACCAAGACTTTATGAATTGAAGCCATAATATAGCTTCCCTCCGTCTTTTCTATACATATTTTCATGCTAATTGTTCTGATCACCTTTCCTCTTTGGTACCAAGACTTTATGAATTGAAGCCATAATATAGCTTCCCTCTGCCTTTTCTATAAATATTTTCATGCTAAATGTTCTGATCACCTTTCCTCTTTGGTACCAAGACTTTATGAATTTAAGCCATAGTATAGCTTCCCTTTGCCCTTTCTATAAATATTTTTTATGCTAATTGTTGTGATGAGCTTTTCTCTTTTGAACCTAGACTTTATGAATTTAAGCCATAATATAGCTTCCCTCTGCCTTTTCTATAAATATTTTCATACTAATTGTTCTAATGAGCTTTCCTCTTTGGTACCTAGACTTTATGAATTTAAGCGATAATATAGCTTCCCTCTGCCTTTTCTATCAATATTTTCATGCTAATTGTTCTGATGAGCTTTCCTCTTTCGTACCAAGACTTTGTGAATTTAAGCCATAATATAGCTTCCCTCTGCCTTTTCTATAAATATTTTCATGCTAATTGTTCTGATGAGCTTTCCTCTTTGGTACCTAGACTTTATGAATTAAAGCCATAATATAGCTTCCCTCTGCCTTTTCTATAAATATTTTCATGCTAATTGTTCTGATGAGCTTTCCTCTTTGGTACCTAGACTTTATGAATTTAAGCCATAATATAGCTTCCCTCTGCCTTTTTCTATAAATATTTTCATGCTAATTGTTCTGATGAGGTTTCCTCTTTGGTACCAAGACTTTATGAATTGAAGCCATAATATAGCTTCCCTCCGTCTTTTCTATACATATTTTCATGCTAATTGTTCTGATCACCTTTCTTCTTTGGTACCAAGACTTTATGAATTGAAGCCATAATATAGCTGCCCTCTGCCTTTTCTATAAATATTTTCATGCTAATTGTTCTGATCAGCTTTCCTCTTTGGTACCAAGACTTTATGAATATAAGCCATAATATAGCTTCCCTTTGCCTTTTCTATAAATATTTTCATGCTAATTGTTCTGATGAGCTTTCCTCTTTGGTACCTAGACTTTATGAATTTAAGCGATAATATAGCTTCCCTCTGCCTTTTCTATCAATATTTTCATGCTAATTGTTCTGATGAGCTTTCCTCTTTCGTACCAAGACTTTGTGAATTTAAGCCATAATATAGCTTCCCTCTGCCTTTTCTATAAATATTTTCATGCTAATTGTTCTGATGAGCTTTCCTCTTTGGTACCTAGACTTTATGAATTAAAGCCATAATATAGCTTCCCTCTGCCTTTTCTATAAATATTTTCATGCTAATTGTTCTGATGAGCTTTCCTCTTTGGTACCTAGACTTTATGAATTTAAGCCATAATATAGCTTCCCTCTGCCTTTTTCTATAAATATTTTCATGCTAATTGTTCTGATGAGGTTTCCTCTTTGGTACCAAGACTTTATGAATTGAAGCCATAATATAGCTTCCCTCCGTCTTTTCTATACATATTTTCATGCTAATTGTTCTGATCACCTTTCTTCTTTGGTACCAAGACTTTATGAATTGAAGCCATAATATAGCTGCCCTCTGCCTTTTCTATAAATATTTTCATGCTAATTGTTCTGATCACCTTTCCTCTTTGGTACCAAGACTTTATGAATATAAGCCATAATATAGCTTCCCTTTGCCTTTTCTATAAATATTTTCATGCTAATTGTTCTGATGAGCTTTCCTCTTTGGTACCTAGACTTTATGAATTTAAGCCATAATATCGCTTCCCTCTGCCTTTTCTATAAATATTTTCATGCTAATTGTTCTGATCACCTTTCCTCTTTGGTACCAAGACTTTATGAATTTAAGCCATAATATAGCTTCCCTCTGCCTTTTCTATAAATATTTTCATACTAATTGTTCTGATGAGCTTTCCTCCTTTGAACCTACACTTTATGAATTTAAGCCATAATATAGCTTCCCTCTGCCTTTTCTTTAAATATTTTTATGCGAATTGTTCTGATCATCTTTCCTCTTTGGTACCAAGAATTTATGAATTTAAGCCATAGTATAGCTTCCCTTTGCCTTTTCTATAAATATTTTCATGCTAATTGTTCTGAGTAGCTTTCTTCTTTTGAACCTAGACTTTATGAATTTTAAGCCATAATATAGCTTCCCTCTGCCATTTTTATCAATATTTTCATGCTAATTGTCCCGATCACATTTCCTCTTTGGTACCTAGACTTTATGAATTTAAGCCATAATATAGCTTCCCTCTGCCTATTCTATAAATATTTTCATGCTAATTGTTCTGATGAGGTTTCCTCTTTGGTACGAAGACTTTATGAATTTAAGCCATAATATAGCTGCCCTCTGCCTTTTCTATAAATATTTTCATACTAATTGTTCTGATCACCTTTCCTCTTTTGAACCTACACTTTATGAATTTAAGCCATAATATAGCTTCCCTCTGCCTATTCTATAAATATTTTCATGCTAATTGGTCTGATCACCTTTCCTCTTTGGTACCAAGACTTTATGAATTTAAGCTATAATATAGCTTCCCTTTGCGTTTTCTATAAATATTTTCATGCTGTTTGTTCTGATGAGCTTTCCTCTTTTGAACCTAGACTTTATGAATTTAAGCCAAAATATAGCTTCCCTCTGCTTTTCTATAAATATTTTCATGCTAATTGGTCTGATCACCTTTCCTCTTTGGTACAAAGACTTTATGAATTTAAGCTATAATATAGCTTCCCTTTGCGTTTTCTATAAATATTTTCATGCTGTTTGTTCTGATGAGCTTTCCTCTTTTGAACCTAGACTTTATGAATTTAAGCCAAAATATAGCTTCCCTCTGCTTTTCTATAAATATTTTCATGCTAATTGTTCTCATCACCTTTCCTCTTTGGTACCAAGTCTTTATGAATTTAAGCCATTATATAGCTTCCATCTGCCTTTTCTATAAATATTTTCATGCTAATTGTTCTGATGAGGTTTCCTCTTTGGTACCAAGACTTTATGAATTAAAGCCATAATATAGCTTCCCTCCGTCTTTTCTATACATATTTTCATGCTAATTGTTCTGATCACCTTTCCTATTTGGTACCAAGACTTTATGAATTGAAGCCATAATATAGCTTCCCTCTGCCTTTTCTATAAATATTTTCATGCTAAATAATCTGATCACCTTTCCTCTTTGGTACCAAGACTTTATGAATTTAAGCCATAGTATAGCTTCCCTTTGCCCTTTCTATAAATATTTTTTATGCTAATTGTTGTGATGAGCTTTTCTCTTTTGAACCTAGACTTTATGAATTTAAGCCATAATATAGCTTCCCTCTGCCTTTTCTATCAATATTTTCATGCTAATTGTTCTGATGAGCTTTCCTCTTTGGTACCTAGACTTTATGAATTAAAGCCATAATATAGCTTCCCTCTGCCTTTTCTATAAATATTTTCATGCTAATTGTTCTGATGAGCTTTCCTCTTTGGTACCTAGACTTTATGAATTTAAGCCATAATATAGCTTCCCTCTGCCTTTTTCTATAAATATTTTCATGCTAATTGTTCTGATGAGGTTTCCTCTTTGGTACCAAGACTTTATGAATTGAAGCCATAATATAGCTTCCCTCCGTCTTTTCTATACATATTTTCATGCTAATTGTTCTGATCACCTTTCTTCTTTGGTACCAAGACTTTATGAATTGAAGCCATAATATAGCTGCCCTCTGCCTTTTCTATAAATATTTTCATGCTAATTGTTCTGATCACCTTTCCTCTTTGGTACCAAGACTTTATGAATATAAGCCATAATATAGCTTCCCTTTGCCTTTTCTATAAATATTTTCATGCTAATTGTTCTGATGAGCTTTCCTCTTTGGTACCTAGACTTTATGAATTTAAGCGATAATATAGCTTCCCTCTGCCTTTTCTATCAATATTTTCATGCTAATTGTTCTGATGAGCTTTCCTCTTTCGTACCAAGACTTTGTGAATTTAAGCCATAATATAGCTTCCCTCTGCCTTTTCTATAAATATTTTCATGCTAATTGTTCTGATGAGCTTTCCTCTTTGGTACCTAGACTTTATGAATTAAAGCCATAATATAGCTTCCCTCTGCCTTTTCTATAAATATTTTCATGCTAATTGTTCTGATGAGCTTTCCTCTTTGGTACCTAGACTTTATGAATTTAAGCCATAATATAGCTTCCCTCTGCCTTTTTCTATAAATATTTTCATGCTAATTGTTCTGATGAGGTTTCCTCTTTGGTACCAAGACTTTATGAATTGAAGCCATAATATAGCTGCCCTCTGCCTTTTCTATAAATATTTTCATGCTAATTGTTCTGATCACCTTTCCTCTTTGGTACCAAGACTTTATGAATATAAGCCATAATATAGCTTCCCTTTGCCTTTTCTATAAATATTTTCTTGCTAATTGTTCTGATGAGCTTTCCTCTTTGGTACCTAGACTTTATGAATTTAAGCCATAATATCGCTTCCCTCTGCCTTTTCTATAAATATTTTCATGCTAATTGTTCTGATCACCTTTCCTCTTTGGTACCAAGACTTTATGAATTTAAGCCATAATATAGCTTCCCTCTGCCTTTTCTATAAATATTTTCATACTAATTGTTCTGATGAGCTTTCCTCCTTTGAACCTACACTTTATGAATTTAAGCCATAATATAGCTTCCCTCTGCCTTTTCTTTAAATATTTTTATGCGAATTGTTCTGATCATCTTTCCTCTTTGGTACCAAGAATTTATGAATTTAAGCCATAGTATAGCTTCCCTTTGCCTTTTCTATAAATATTTTCATGCTAATTGTTCTGATTAGCTTTCCTCTTTTGAACCTAGACTTTATGAATTTTAAGCCATAATATAGCTTCCCTCTGCCATTTTTATCAATATTTTCATGCTAATTGTCCCGATCACATTTCCTCTTTGGTACCTAGACTTTATGAATTTAAGCCATAATATAGCTTCCCTCTGCCTATTCTATAAATATTTTCATGCTAATTGTTCTGATGAGGTTTCCTCTTTGGTACGAAGACTTTATGAATTTAAGCCATAATATAGCTGCCCTCTGCCTTTTCTATAAATATTTTCATACTAATTGTTCTGATCACCTTTCCTCTTTTGAACCTACACTTTATGAATTTAAGCCATAATATAGCTTCCCTCTGCCTTTTCTTTAAATATTTTCATGCTAATTGTTCTGATCACCTTTCCTCTTTGGTACCAAGACTTTATGAATTTAAGCCATAGTATAGCTTCCCTTTGCCTTTTCTATAAATATTTTCATGCTAATTGTTGTGATGAGCTTTCCTCTTTTGAACCTAGACTTTATGAATTTAAGCCATAATATAGTTTCCATCTGCCTTTTCTATAAATATTTTCATGCTAATTGGTCTGATCACCTTTCCTCTTTGGTACCAAGACTTTATGAATTTAAGCTATAATATAGCTTCCCTTTGCGTTTTCTATAAATATTTTCATGCTGTTTGTTCTGATGAGCTTTCCTCTTTTGAACCTAGACTTTATGAATTTAAGCCAAAATATAGCTTCCCTCTGCTTTTCTATAAATATTTTCATGCTAATTGTTCTCATCACCTTTCCTCTTTGGTACCAAGTCTTTATGAATTTAAGCCATTATATAGCTTCCATCTGCCTTTTCTATAAATATTTTCATGCTAATTGTTCTGATGAGGTTTCCTCTTTCGTACCAAGACTTTATGAATTGAAGCCATAATATAGCTTCCCTCCGTCTTTTCTATACATATTTTCATGCTAATTGTTCTGATCACCTTTCCTCTTTGGTACCAAGACTTTATGAATTGAAGCCATAATATAGCTTCCCTCTGCCTTTTCTATAAATATTTTCATGCTAATTGTCCTGATCACCTTTCCTCTTTGGTACTAAGACTTTATGAATTTAAGCCATAATATAGCTTTCCTCTGCATTTTCTATAAATATTTTCATGCTAAATGTTCTGATCACCTTTCCTCTTTGGTACCAAGACTTTATGAATTTAAGCCATAGTATAGCTTCCCTTTGCCTTTTCTATAAATATTTTTTATGCTAATTGTTGTGATGAGCTTTTCTCTTTTGAACCTAGACTTTATGAATTTAAGCCATAATATAGCTTCCCTCTGCCTTTTCTATAAATATTTTCATACTAATTGTTCTAATGAGCTTTCCTCTTTGGTACCTAGACTTTATGAATTTAAGCGATAATATAGCTTCCCTCTGCCTTTTCTATCAATATTTTCATGCTAATTGTTCTGATGAGCTTTCCTCTTTCGTACCAAGACTTTGTGAATTTAAGCCATAATATAGCTTCCCTCTGCCTTTTCTATAAATATTTTCATGCTAATTGTTCTGGTGAGCTTTCCTCTTTGGTACCTAGACTTTATGAATTAAAGCCATAATATAGCTTCCCTCTGCCTTTTCTATAAATATTTTCATGCTAATTGTTCTGATGAGCTTTCCTCTTTGGTACCTAGACTTTATGAATTTAAGCCATAATATAGCTTCCATCTGCCTTTTCTATAAATATTTTCATGCTAATTGTTCTGATGAGGTTTCCTCTTTGGTACCAAGACTTTATGAATTGAAGCCATAATATAGCTTCCCTCCGTCTTTTCTATACATATTTTCATGCTAATTGTTCTGATCACCTTTCTTCTTTGGTACCAAGACTTTATGAATTGAAGCCATAATATAGCTTCCCTCTGCCTTTTCTATAAATATTTTCATGCTAATTGTTCTGATCACCTTTCCTCTTTGGTACCAAGACTTTATGAATATAAGCCATAATATAGCTTCCCTTTGCCTTTTCTATAAATATTTTCATGCTAATTGTTCTGATGAGCTTTCCTCTTTGGTACCTAGACTTTATGAATTTAAGCCATAATATCGCTTCCCTCTGCCTTTTCTATAAATATTTTCATACTAATTGTTCTGATGAGCTTTCCTCCTTTGAACCTACACTTTATGAATTTAAGCCATAATATAGCTTCCCTCTGCCTTTTCTTTAAATATTTTTATACGAATTGTTCTGATCATCTTTCCTCTTTGGTACCAAGAATTTATGAATTTAAGCCATAGTATAGCTTCCCTTTGCCTTTTCTATAAATATTTTCATGCTAATTGTTCTGATTAGCTTTCCTCTTTTGAACCTAGACTTTATGAATTTTAAGCCATAATATAGCTTCCCTCTGCCATTTTTATCAATATTTTCATGCTAATTGTCCCGATCACATTTCCTCTTTGGTACCTAGACTTTATGAATTTAAGCCATAATATAGCTTCCCTCTGCCTATTCTATAAATATTTTCATGCTAATTGTTCTGATGAGGTTTCCTCTTTGGTACGAAGACTTTATGAATTTAAGCCATAATATAGCCTCCCTCCGTCTTTTCTATACATATTTTCATGCTAATTGTTCTGATCACCTTTCCTCTTTGGTACCAAGACTTTATGAATTTAAGCCATAATATAGCTGCCCTCTGCCTTTTCTCTATAAATATTTTCATACTAATTTTTCTGATCACCTTTCCTCTTTTGAACCTACACTTTATGAATTTAAGCCATAATATAGCTTCCCTCTGCCTTTTCTTTAAATATTTTCATGCTAATTGTTCTGATCACCTTTCCTCTTTGGTACCAAGACTTTATGAATTTAAGCCATAGTATAGCTTCCCTTTGCCTTTTCTATAAATATTTTCATGCTAATTGTTGTGATGAGCTTTCCTCTTTTGAACCTAGACTTTATGAATTTAAGCCATAATATAGTTTCCATCTGCCTTTTCTATAAATATTTTCATGCTAATTGGTCTGATCACCTTTCCTCTTTGGTACCAAGACTTTATGAATTTAAGCTATAATATAGCTTCCCTTTGCGTTTTCTATAAATATTTTCATGCTGTTTGTTCTGATGAGCTTTCCTCTTTTGAACCTAGACTTTATGAATTTAAGCCAAAATTTAGCTTCCCTCTGCTTTTCTATAAATATTTTCATGCTAATTGTTCTCATCACCTTTCCTCTTTGGTACCAAGTCTTTATGAATTTAAGCCATTATATAGCTTCCATCTGCCTTTTCTATAAATATTTTCATGCTAATTGTTCTGATGAGGTTTCCTCTTTCGTACCAAGACTTTATGAATTGAAGCCATAATATAGCTTCCCTCCGTCTTTTCTATACATATTTTCATGCTAATTGTACTGATCACCTTTCCTCTTTGGTACCAAGACTTTATGAATTGAAGCCATAATATAGCTTCCCTCTGCCTTTTCTATAAATATTTTCATGCTAATTGTCCTGATCACCTTTCCTCTTTGGTACTAAGACTTTATGAATTTAAGCCATAATATAGCTTTCCTCTGCATTTTCTATAAATATTTTCATGCTAAATGTTCTGATCACCTTTCCTCTTTGGTACCAAGACTTTATGAATTTAAGCCATAGTATAGCTTCCCTTTGCCTTTTCTATAAATATTTTTTATGCTAATTGTTGTGATGAGCTTTTCTCTTTTGAACTTAGACTTTATGAATTTAAGCCATAATATAGCTTCCCTCTGCCTTTTCTATAAATATTTTCATACTAATTGTTCTAATGAGCTTTCCTCTTTGGTACCTAGACTTTATGAATTTAAGCGATAATATAGCTTCCCTCTGCCTTTTCTATCAATATTTTCATGCTAATTGTTCTGATGAGCTTTCCTCTTTCGTACCAAGACTTTGTGAATTTAAGCCATAATATAGCTTCCCTCTGCCTTTTCTATAAATATTTTCATGCTAATTGTTCTGATGAGCTTTCCTCTTTGGTACCTAGACTTTATGAATTAAAGCCATAATATAACTTCCCTTTGCCTTTTCTATAAATATTTTCATGCTAATTGTTCTGATGAGCTTTCCTCTTTGGTACCTAGACTTTATGAATTTAAGCCATAATATAGCTTCCATCTGCCTTTTCTATAAATATTTTCATGCTAATTGTTCTGATGAGGTTTCCTCTTTGGTACCAAGACTTTATGAATTGAAGCCATAATATAGCTTCCCTCCGTCTTTTCTATACATATTTTCATGCTAATTGTTCTGATCACCTTTCTTCTTTGGTACCAAGACTTTATGAATTGAAGCCATAATATAGCTTCCCTCTGCCTTTTCTATAAATATTTTCATGCTAATTGTTCTGATCACCTTTCCTCTTTGGTACCAAGACTTTATGAATATAAGCCATAATATAGCTTCCCTTTGCCTTTTCTATAAATATTTTCATGCTAATTGTTCTGATGAGCTTTCCTCTTTGGTACCTAGACTTTATGAATTTAAGCCATAATATCGCTTCCCTCTGCCTTTTCTATAAATATTTTCATACTAATTGTTCTGATGAGCTTTCCTCCTTTGAACCTACACTTTATGAATTTAAGCCATAATATAGCTTCCCTCTGCCTTTTCTTTAAATATTTTTATGCGAATTGTTCTGATCATCTTTCCTCTTTGGTACCAAGAATTTATGAATTTAAGCCATAGTATAGCTTCCCTTTGCCTTTTCTATAAATATTTTCATGCTAATTGTTCTGATTAGCTTTCCTCTTTTGAACCTAGACTTTATGAATTTTAAGCCATAATATAGCTTCCCTCTGCCATTTTTATCAATATTTTCATGCTAATTGTCCCGATCACATTTCCTCTTTGGTACCTAGACTTTATGAATTTAAGCCATAATATAGCTTCCCTCTGCCTATTCTATAAATATTTTCATGCTAATTGTTCTGATGAGGTTTCCTCTTTGGTACGAAGACTTTATGAATTTAAGCCATAATATAGCCTCCCTCCGTCTTTTCTATACATATTTTCATGCTAATTGTTCTGATCACCTTTCCTCTTTGGTACCAAGACTTTATGAATTTAAGCCATAATATAGCTGCCCTCTGCCTTTTCTCTATAAATATTTTCATACTAATTTTTCTGATCACCTTTCCTCTTTTGAACCTACACTTTATGAATTTAAGCCATAATATAGCTTCCCTCTGCCTTTTCTTTAAATATTTTCATGCTAATTGTTCTGATCACCTTTCCTCTTTGGTACCAAGACTTTATGAATTTAAGCCATAGTATAGCTTCCCTTTGCCTTTCTATAAATATTTTCATGCTAATTGTTGTGATGAGCTTTCCTCTTTTGAACCTAGACTTTATGAATTTAAGCCATAATATAGTTTCCATCTGCCTTTTCTATAAATATTTTCATGCTAATTGGTCTGATCACCTTTCCTCTTTGGTACCAAGACTTTATGAATTTAAGCTATAATATAGCTTCCCTTTGCGTTTTCTATAAATATTTTCATGCTGTTTGTTCTGATGAGCTTTCCTCTTTTGAACCTAGACTTTATGAATTTAAGCCAAAATATAGCTTCCCTCTGCTTTTCTATAAATATTTTCATGCTAATTGTTCTCATCACCTTTCCTCTTTGGTACCAAGTCTTTATGAATTTAAGCCATTATATAGCTTCCATCTGCCTTTTCTATAAATATTTTCATGCTAATTGTTCTGATGAGGTTTCCTCTTTGGTACCAAGACTTTATGAATAGAAGCCATAATATAGCTTCCCTCCGTCTTTTCTATACATATTTTCATGCTAATTGTTCTGATCACCTTTCCTCTTTGGTACCAAGACTTTATGAATTGAAGCCATAATATAGCTTCCCTCTGCCTTTTCTATAAATATTTTCATGCTAATTGTCCTGATCACCTTTCCTCTTTGGTACTAAGACTTTATGAATTTAAGCCATAATATAGCTTTCCTCTGCATTTTCTATAAATATTTTCATGCTAAATGTTCTGATCACCTTTCCTCTTTGGTACCAAGACTTTATGAATTTAAGCCATAGTATAGCTTCCCTTTGCCTTTTCTATAAATATTTTTTATGCTAATTGTTGTGATGAGCTTTTCTCTTTTGAACTTAGACTTTATGAATTTAAGCCATAATATAGCTTCCCTCTGCCTTTTCTATAAATATTTTCATACTAATTGTTCTAATGAGCTTTCCTCTTTGGTACCTAGACTTTATGAATTTAAGCGATAATATAGCTTCCCTCTGCCTTTTCTATCAATATTTTCATGCTAATTGTTCTGATGAGCTTTCCTCTTTCGTACCAAGACTTTGTGAATTTAAGCCATAATATAGCTTCCCTCTGCCTTTTCTATAAATATTTTCATGCTAATTGTTCTGATGAGCTTTCCTCTTTGGTACCTAGACTTTATGAATTAAAGCCATAATATAGCTTCCCTTTGCCTTTTCTATAAATATTTTCATGCTAATTGTTCTGATGAGCTTTCCTCTTTGGTACCTAGACTTTATGAATTTAAGCCATAATATAGCTTCCATCTGCCTTTTCTATAAATATTTTCATGCTAATTGTTCTGATGAGGTTTCCTCTTTGGTACCAAGACTTTATGAATTGAAGCCATAATATAGCTTCCCTCCGTCTTTTCTATACATATTTTCATGCTAATTGTTCTGATCACCTTTCTTCTTTGGTACCAAGACTTTATGAATTGAAGCCATAATATAGCTTCCCTCTGCCTTTTCTATAAATATTTTCATGCTAATTGTTCTGATCACCTTTCCTCTTTGGTACCAAGACTTTATGAATATAAGCCATAATATAGCTTCCCTTTGCCTTTTCTATAAATATTTTCATGCTAATTGTTCTGATGAGCTTTCCTCTTTGGTACCTAGACTTTATGAATTTAAGCCATAATATCGCTTCCCTCTGCCTTTTCTATAAATATTTTCATACTAATTGTTCTGATGAGCTTTCCTCCTTTGAACCTACACTTTATGAATTTAAGCCATAATATAGCTTCCCTCTGCCTTTTCTTTAAATATTTTTATGCGAATTGTTCTGATCATCTTTCCTCTTTGGTACCAAGAATTTATGAATTTAAGCCATAGTATAGCTTCCCTTTGCCTTTTCTATAAATATTTTCATGCTAATTGTTCTGATTAGCTTTCCTCTTTTGAACCTAGACTTTATGAATTTTAAGCCATAATATAGCTTCCCTCTGCCATTTTTATCAATATTTTCATGCTAATTGTCCCGATCACATTTCCTCTTTGGTACCTAGACTTTATGAATTTAAGCCATAATATAGCTTCCCTCTGCCTATTCTATAAATATTTTCATGCTAATTGTTCTGATGAGGTTTCCTCTTTGGTACGAAGACTTTATGAATTTAAGCCATAATATAGCCTCCCTCCGTCTTTTCTATACATATTTTCATGCTAATTGTTCTGATCACCTTTCCTCTTTGGTACCAAGACTTTATGAATTTAAGCCATAATATAGCTGCCCTCTGCCTTTTCTCTATAAATATTTTCATACTAATTTTTCTGATCACCTTTCCTCTTTTGAACCTACACTTTATGAATTTAAGCCATAATATAGCTTTCCTCTGCCTTTTCTTTAAATATTTTCATGCTAATTGTTCTGATCACCTTTCCTCTTTGGTACCAAGACTTTATGAATTTAAGCCATAGTATAGCTTCCCTTTGCCTTTTCTATAAATATTTTCATGCTAATTGTTGTGATGAGCTTTCCTCTTTTGAACCTAGACTTTATGAATTTAAGCCATAATATAGTTTCCATCTGCCTTTTCTATAAATATTTTCATGCTAATTGGTCTGATCACCTTTCCTCTTTGGTACCAAGACTTTATGAATTTAAGCTATAATATAGCTTCCCTTTGCGTTTTCTATAAATATTTTCATGCTGTTTGTTCTGATGAGCTTTCCTCTTTTGAACCTAGACTTTATGAATTTAAGCCAAAATATAGCTTCCCTCTGCTTTTCTATAAATATTTTCATGCTAATTGTTCTCATCACCTTTCCTCTTTGGTACCAAGTCTTTATGAATTTAAGCCATTATATAGCTTCCATCTGCCTTTTCTATAAATATTTTCATGCTAATTGTTCTGATGAGGTTTCCTCTTTCGTACCAAGACTTTATGAATTGAAGCCATAATATAGCTTCCCTCCGTCTTTTCTATACATATTTTCATGCTAATTGTTCTGATCACCTTTCCTCTTTGGTACCAAGACTTTATGAATTGAAGCCATAATATAGCTTCCCTCTGCCTTTTCTATAAATATTTTCATGCTAATTGTCCTGATCACCTTTCCTCTTTGGTACTAAGACTTTATGAATTTAAGCCATAATATAGCTTTCCTCTGCATTTTCTATAAATATTTTCATGCTAAATGTTCTGATCACCTTTCCTCTTTGGTACCAAGACTTTATGAATTTAAGCCATAGTATAGCTTCCCTTTGCCTTTTCTATAAATATTTTTTATGCTAATTGTTGTGATGAGCTTTTCTCTTTTGAACCTAGACTTTATGAATTTAAGCCATAATATAGCTTCCCTCTGCCTTTTCTATAAATATTTTCATACTAATTGTTCTAATGAGCTTTCCTCTTTGGTACCTAGACTTTATGAATTTAAGCGATAATATAGCTTCCCTCTGCCTTTTCTATCAATATTTTCATGCTAATTGTTCTGATGAGCTTTCCTCTTTCGTACCAAGACTTTGTGAATTTAAGCCATAATATAGCTTCCCTCTGCCTTTTCTATAAATATTTTCATGCTAATTGTTCTGATGAGCTTTCCTCTTTGGTACCTAGACTTTATGAATTAAAGCCATAAAATAGCTTCCCTCTCCGTTTTCTATCAATATTTTCATGCTAATTCTGATGAGCTTTCCCCTTTGGAACCTGGACTTTATGAATTTAAGGTCAGTGCTAGATTGGCGAGAAACTCTCACAATTTTATAATTTTAATGGCTAGATGCAAATTGCAAGTTTACGCTTAGAGTTTCTTCTCTCACGCTTCTTTCTTGTGAAACTCTCTTCTGGTTTTTGCCTCTCAGTCAAATTTGATCTTCTACAACATATATCAATTCGACATTTAATCTCTTTTGATGTAGTCTCCTTCTGAAGCATTACACTTTGTCTAGCGTCGTTATTATTGATGGAAGCATTTTTGTTGCTCCTTTTTGGGGGAGAGTAAATAGCCGCTTTACCGCATTCTCTTGGATTTTTTTGACGTTTTGAAATCTTGTTCGTTTCAAGTGGGATTTTATTTTTGAAGAGGATATGTGCCAAGGGTGAGATCTGGGGAATATAGTGGTTGTCGGTCCTAGGGAATGCTATTCTTGGCTCAAAACTGCAGCATAAGCCTTGATCACTGATGGAACCTCTGTGGTGTGATGAAACGACCACACTTTACATACTTTTCTGTGAAGTATTTCTATAAAAACAGAAGTTAGAGAGAATGTTACAACTTAGTGTTCATGCGCGACACAGTTCAAGTCAACTCTGTGCTAAGGGGCTTCACCCAGCATATTTTATCTCTGTTACCATAGCAACAGTCAACAATATTTATTGATCAAACCGAATATTGTTAACGTGAATCCCGTTCTGGCTCATCAGTGTAGATATCATTGAAATAAAATGAACGGAACTAGTCAAGAGAATATCTTTCCAAATAATATGAAATACTTGCCATAATATATTTTAAATATTAAATATATTAATTTATTTTATGTCTGATTTTTATGTCGGAGTTTAGTATTAATCTGTATTAAGGAAAATGAAAATGTATATACATTTTGGGCACGTGTGTGTATGTGTGTTTTTGTGTTGCAGAATAATGTTTCCTACAACCAATATATCTTAATGTAAGTAACCAAAAACATCCGTACCTTTATTTTACGCCGTGTGGGAAGAAGCGTTTACAGTGGCTGACCATAGGTCCCGGATGATAACGTTCTGAAGGCGCCTATACAATAGAACAACAGCCAAACCGTGTGGTGAACTTACGGAACGTTTCCTGGTTTCTGAGGAAACAGACAGACTTCACCTAAGGCGTACAAGCTGAGTCAGTATCACACACATTGTCAGGAGCCAACAAGCAACAAAGAGTGACATCCTGTTTCTCGTTGATTTTCGGCACCACAACGTACCCATATTTGATCGAGTGTACACCAGTGAGGAAAAGTAGGTACTGTATGACACTCCCAAACATTACCAGATATTGATTGTCACCACAGTACCCTGTACTTTCCACCACCAGACCACCTCTAAAACCTACGCAAGATCGTGCTCTTTATCTTGTGAACTAGTTGACAAGTGCTACATATAAGCTGCTACCAACGAACTAAACCATCACTACGGATCTGTACTTGCTGCAGTTGGAACGTGTACAATAGACACTGAAGCAGAATGTGCCAGCATTAGTTAATCGTAAAGGTGTAATGTTCCTCAATGACAATGCCAGGACTTATGTTGTGCGGGTGACCGAGGATAGAATAAGCGACTTGCTTTAGAGACACTGTGACAGCCACTTCACCCCACAGACCTTGCGCCAAAAGATTATTACCTTTTCCATTCTCTGGACAGCCACCTTCGTGGGAAATCCTTCGCAAATAAGGCAGACTTCTTTGTGTCCAAGACACATGAATTTTAACACCAGGACACTGAGCATCTGGAGGCAGATTGGCAAAAGGTTCTGGATGCCGATGGAAATGAACGCTTTGTGAAAATTGCAGTACAACTTTTTTCTAATAAATAAAAAACGGCAACGATTTTATTGGTTACTTTGTAATAAAAACAATCGTTCGTCTGTTCGTTTATTCAAAAATGGAACTTCTAGATTGAGTGGAATTATCAAAACTGAATCAAATTCATTCAGAAAAAGTTTTATATTTTCTTTTTTTATTTGAAAATGGCAGAAAATTCATTTCATAAACACTTCACAGTTTAGAAAATTTCTTTACGTGATGGAGAGGATTTCTTGAGTTATTCCTACTTTCAAATATTTTAAGTCGCTTCGTGTATGTTCAGTTGTCTTTAAAAATCACGTTTTGATTTTCATGGAGTTGAGGTTCGGTATTCATAGTCAAATGTTAGCCAGTGCAATTCCATAAATTCAAGAGACTTTTTAGTTTTTATTTATTTGATAGACAATCAATATATAAAGCTTAAAAGTTCAGTTACTTATCCCAAATAAAATTCTACAAGTAAGAAATCATTAGCAAGCAATTAGGAGACATATTCTATAGATATCTCTGAGTGACATATAACATTAATATTCACAAATTACGAATTATGAGTGAAATAACATAGGCACTTACACTTTTACTAGTATTAAATAGTTTTAATTTTCTTAAAGCAGAGAATGGTCGTAGATATAGAGATATCGTGTTTACTATTTAAAACACGTTAAAATTGCTTTTTGCTTTTAAGTATAAAGGAGTTATTATTGATTCGTTTGCTTATATTCTACTTTGAAATTAAGAAGGTCGTCATTTGAAAGGCAAAATGTCGATACACTTGGATGATCTAACAGTAAAGTGTAATTAACTTTCTTGATTTCTATAAAATATGAAGAGAGCACAAAAATGACCGACGGTCAGGTTTTAAAAAACTTGAAGCAGTGACATTCACCGTATGGTTTAGGATAACAGACGTCTTACTGTTCAGCAGATAGTTAAGTCTGTAGGCATTAGTTTTGGATCGATCCATACTGTTTTAACTGAGAACTTGAGGATGAGCAAACTGTCTGAAGCTGAAAAAGGGTTGATATTTTCAAGACACTTTCTGACTCGCTTCCAGGCTGACTCTGAGAATTCCCACTGCAGATTAGTAACTCATCATGAAACCTGGGCTCACCACTTCGAACTTGAATCAATGATTCAAAGCAAATAGTGAAAATTCTCTGGTTCTCCACTCTCGAAGAATTTCATGCCGATAGCGTCTGTTCGCAAAGTGATGACTTCCGCTTTGGGGGTGGGGGTTCTGATGGCGTAATCTTGATAGACAACCTGGAAAAGGGAAAAACTGGGCAGTACTATGTATCAGAATATGGACAACCGAAGGAAGGAATCAAGTCGAAACGCGGAGGGAAGATGAGGGCATGTGTTCTCTTACTTCAAGATAACGCACCCGATCACACTGTACATGTTGCAGTAACTGAAGCAGACAACTTTGGCTTTGAATTGCTACCCGATCCTCTTAACTCATCAGATTTAGTTCCATCTTACTTCTTCCTGTTTCCTAAATTTAAATGTGGAATTATTTTGGAAACAATAATGCGTCACCATTTTGAAGACAACAGTGAGATCATATGTGCCGTGGGGGAGTTTTTGGAGGACAGAGGCACTTTCTTCTGTGATGGGATTGCAATGCTTAAACCTTCGTTGGATCAAGTGCATTGATGTCAAGTGGGGATATATTGAAAAACAGTGAAAAACTATCTTGTTTCTCCAACTTCTTCTGAGTGAGGCTTTTTCAACGACCCTTTTATATCACGAAATCTTTAAACAGCGGGGAAACATTGCACGAACGTTCAGAGCAAAAAAGTAAAAAACGAGGAAATTTGTTATTAAAAAGATGACTTTTAAGCTTATTTTCGCTATAATTCTATACAACAGCTTCAAAATGACATTTTAACTTTTGTAGATTCTAAAAATGAATACAGGAAGTATAACAAATATATTTCCCCGAAATTTTTCTTTGACATTTTTTAATATTATGATCCTCTTTGTGGAATTCCATGCACAATGGATTTATGCATACTTTGCACCATTTTCGACTCTTCCAGAATATTATCTTCAGAAGGTGTCAAGTTACTGGAAGAGATCCCATATGTAAAACCCGAAACCAAATGAAATAAAACCAAAGCATATCATTGATGACTTGCCTTAACAAATCTTTCTCTTGTATTTTGCAGTTTATGCATCCATAACACTGTCTTTGGCTTCCAGCTTCATTTTCGAAAATGACGTAACCTGGTAAATCTTAGTAACTTCATAAATCTTAGAGGTTTTTTTTTTCTTTCGGTTAGTCCCACGAAAGACGCAGTGAGTGGCTAGTCTTCTCAATGTAGGCATGTCACAAGCCTTTATTTTCGGATCTGTACTTGCAGCAGTTGGAACGTGTACAATAGACACTGAAGCAGAATGTGCCAGCATTAGTTAATCGTAAAGGTGTAATGTTCCTCAATGACAATGCCAGGACTTATGTTGTGCGGGTGACCAGGGATAGAATAAGCGACTTGCTTTAGAGACACTCCCACTGTTTCTTTTCTTTTTTTTTGTTTTATTAAGGATCTATCAAGAAACATTCTCAGATCATTAGAAAACATATATGCTGATGATACCGCAGTTTTGGGCGCACTTCCAGAAATCAAAATGACAGGAACCTAGCAGCTGATCGATCTCTCCGCTGACCGAGCTCTAACAGCTTACCTAAAACAATCAGGCTAGTATCATCATTCAGTTTTCTGCAGTCAGGATGAAAAATTGCTCTCTCAATGGGAGCTTCATACTTTGAACGTCTTTTGGGGTCTCAAATTCGCTATATACCTACATTGCTAGGTCAGCTCCCAGTTACTTTGGTTTACTGCGTCGTACGAGACAGCTTTGCCCCCCAGAGTCTATCTTACATATCTATATCTACCATCTGCTTAGAATATTTCTGTTATATATGGTCCGGTGTTGCTTCTATCCATCTAGAGTTCTTTGATAAAATGGAAAGAAAAATTTGCAATATTATTGTCCCCCATCCGGTTTCTCGGCTTCAGGTAAGGATGTCTCCATTTACCCTTTCTAGAAATACTTTCAGGCTAATTGTTCGGATGAGCTTTTCGTTATGGTGCCGAGACACCTCGAATTTAAGTGTTCTATTGGACTGGCCACGAGGTTTCACCAATTTACATTTGAACTGGCTAGAAGTAGCCGTAAGTTCTATGTTAACAGTTCCTTTTCTCGCACTTCTCGCGTATGAAACTTTCTGGCGGCCCCATGCTTTCCAGCCAACTTTAATCTTCAAAAATTTAAAAGCTGTCCTCATGATTACTGTTCCTCTGTTCTCGCTTCTTCGCGATTTTTCTGTTTTTAAATCAAACGCACCTAGTAACCCCTTGCGTCTTAGTGGCTTTATTATCTTGCTTGGGTTGAACATGATTAAAAAATCTAAAATAAAATAAGTAGAAATATACCGGTGTAGCTGCAAAGTTGTCCAAATCATCAGCAAAATTTTCCAATTGTAAGATTAATCTGTGAACCATTGTATCTTAGAAATTATTAAAAATATCTTCGAGGATTTAATAACCCTATTGGACTCTACTTTGAGCAATAAGAGTGTATAATTATTCTCCAAGCTTAACAGAAGAATCGTGATGAAATCGATCACAAACGAAAATGACATGTTCATCATTAATTAATCATAGTTAAGAATCGGAAGCTCATGAAGGGTTGAAATTAAGTTCAAACATATATATATATATATATATATATAAATTATTCGAGGATCATTTCCCAACTTATTCAAGATGATTTTAACCCTCTCTAACCTTCTAACTTTCTGTCCTGGAGTAACAAGTTTCCTCATACTTTTCACGTATGATTTCATTTTCAAATCTTTTTTTTTTTACTACTACTTGGACTGTCATAGGTGAAACTCCTCTCTAACGTGCCAAGCATCTTATGGATTGAGTTGGATCTTTTCTAATTGATCTCTTTAGCTCTAAGTTGAAATGATAATTTCTCTTCCTGTTGCGACCTCCTGATCCAGTTTTCCTCTCTACTGTTTCCTCTTTTTAAAACTTATTCATCATTCTCTTCATGGTTCTTAGATGGACTGACGATGGAAGCCAGTGTATGGATGTTGGTATCATTACTGAAGGCCTAAATGCTCTTTTCTTTTTGCTCAGTTGGGAAGACAGTGGGGCTGACACAAAACGTTTTGAACCTGTTTTCTTTCTAGCTGAATAACTCAAAGAATTTTTCAGTGATTCTTACGCCAGATGGTATCAAGATGGCTAAATGTCTCATCTGAAAACCTGGAAAAAAGAAACTCAATTAGTTTAGTGGCTTTTTAGATATTAAACATTGTGTAGGACGGACAAATATGCTGTAACACGATTTAGACAATTTTGTTGTTACCCCCGGTATACAATGCCAAAGATGCTGGAAAATGGTCATGTCTGTATATCACGCCAAGAAGTAAATAACACTTTTTGCCATGCTTCATCTTTTCAAAATTCAGATTAGAGCAAAAATGGGATTTTGCTGCCATATCTGGGCTCGGGTTGCTGAATATTTACTTTCTAGCCTTGATAGAACTCAGAATTGTTTATACTGGTTCTCCACTCAGCAGCCTTATTCCCTGCAAACGCAAAGTGTCTGTTAATTTCTGGAATAGATGTATATTTCCTTGAATGCTAAAATCTTGACCTCTTCAATTCATGGGTCAATCGTTATCTATCCGGCTCATTCACATAATCTTCACTTTCTAGCATCTCCTTTTTTATTCATCGCACATCATTCATCATAACCATTTTAGCGGTAACCCTCTGCCTTGAATGTCTCTTGAGCTTTACATTTAGTATAAAATAAAATCGTGAATGAATGACGCCGGTATCGTTGGAAAAAGTTTAAGTCATCTATTGATCATGTCAGCTGATCTCCAGTGAAGCATTACGTAAGGCTTAAGACCGTAATGAAGTGTTCGTTTGTGTGTAACGAGTAACACGTGACTTAGAATATAGGATGCACTTAACCAATGTGGTTAGATGTATATCATTCATGATTTCACACAAGTATTAGATTAAAGTCAAATTACTTTGAGAGATAACTTGCAGGGATATGAAACATTAGAAAATGTTTCTATATACAGTCGTCATTTTCTTTTGCTCTCTCGTTTGTCAATTCTTAATGGCGTTCTTTTCCATTTTGTTTGTCATTGACATTATTTACTGACTGGAAATGATCCATTTATATTGACCAGAAAACATGAAAGAAAAGAAACGGAATTATTTTGGGCGAAAACGAAAATGGCCCTTTTTTAGACGCTAATTCATTCTTTTGTTTCAATATTTCGTCTGTAAATTCATTTAATCTTCCTTTCTTTTTTATTCTTGATGTTCTTCCTCGATTTGTATTCCATTTAAAAACCATTGAAACCATCATCATGATCATCATCATGATCATCATTGTCTTCAGTCTTTTGCTCTTTTCTTTCATCCTTCCTTTCTTTTTTAATCTCTCTCTCTCCCTCTCCCTCTGTGCTTTACGCTGTTTCTCTATATTTCTCACTCTCTCTTTTACACACATACATACACACACACACACACACACTCATGCACACACACACAAACTAAACAGTCTACGTTAAGAATACAGAGAGAGAGATGTTTTAGATGGATGGTTGATTCGTAGTCATGACGATACCAGTGTGGATCATAACAAATAAAATCTTTCTACCAGTATGTGCCCTTGGAATGAAAATAAATGTACAAATGCTAGAACGGGCGACTGGCGTTTGCCAATGCAGTTAGATGTACAGTGAAAAGAAAAAGAGCAAAGTAAAAAAAAATGCCAGCCTTAGTTCAAGAAATTCAGAAAATAGTGAACAGAAAGTAGAGTTTGATAAAAACATTGTTTAGGTTGTTTATTAATCGACTTTACAAATAATCAATTGATTTAACAAGTAAAGAATTTCATTTCTATTTTTACTTTGGTGAATTTTGTTAATAGAGAACACGCCTACTTTCCATGACGTTTGCTTCGTTCTCGAGATCAATAATAACGGCTTTTTTTTTGGTGGGGGGTGGGGGGCTTCGATCTAAGTTTTTAGGAATATAGTACAAAAGATTCAAAGATGTAAAATTATAACCATTCTATGGCTTTTAACGCAACACATCAAGTCGAATCTAGTTAAAGTAACCAAAAAAGCATTTAGAGTGGTTTTGCAACAGTAGAAGTAGTCTCTAGATGTTTGAAGACTTCAAATATCGAGAGGAAAGTAATGACTTTAGCGACAGATTCGTAAGAAGCACTCAACTAAAAATTATTAGTGACGAAGAGTTTGAAATTTAATTCCTAAAAGTGACAAAAAGGAAAACAGTAGTTTTTCACTACGCGAAAGACCTTTCCCAAAAATATTGGATGCTACCGTAATTATCTTTTGCCAATAAATGATCTCAGATTAACACACAAAATATAGCAACAAATACCCGTAAGGGTTCATTAGGGGTTCCGCGAGAAACAATGATAAATAGGCTAAGGCAATTTTATATTCGTAATTTTGCTATACAATTACGGCATATGGAATCGACCTTCGATATCGAATCGATGGTGGCCTCTTCAACATAGCGTGCTTCCGGTCCATAGGGTCCAATACGTGACATGAAATGACAACTACACGCTGGCCCATGAACTTGAAGGGCTTCAGAATTCAGCGGACAACTTCACAAGAGCGTACATGCGCTAGCGGTTCACTATCAACGTGGCAAAGACTAAGGTCCTGCTACGACTGGGACATCAACCACCTCCGGCGTTAAAATCAACGGACTGGGCCCGTAACATTTCCATACCTTAGTAGCGTACTAATATGAAATGCGTCCGCTGAAAAGGCGTCGATAACCGAATCAAAGCCGCCCGCGTAGCGTACGGGAAGATATTCCAAAGAGTTTTAGACAGCCCTGGGCTAACACAAACCACAAGCTTATGGTCTACTGAGCTGTTGTAATCTCGACTCTTCTGTACGCCTGTGAGACCTGGGGACTTTATCGAAGAAACATTCGCAAACATGTAAGATTTAATCAAATGAAACTTCGCCAAATCCTGTCAGAACTGGATCCCGAACAACGAAGATGGAGATCTTTGAAACCATCATGATTCGCAACCGACTTCGATGGGCCGGACACATGGCCCGAATGCTAGACATCCGCTTAGCCCAACAAATCCTCTTCGCATCGAGTAAGCGACCGCGTGCAGCCCCACATGGGCTATTCAAGGCTCAGCAAAAAAAACACGTCGCTGAGGACAGAAATCGACCCGGTCAATTAAGAGACGAAAACTTCAGAAAGAACTAATAGAAGAGCAGTTCACGAAAAAGCAAACATATTTCGGAAACACCAGAAGACAAATAAGAGACGAAGAGATCCCTAACAAAAACTGCTCTCCTGAAGTCTCTTACTATACGATTTTGTAGCTGAGGACGTCTCTTCACATCCAACATAGAACTCGCTTCACATAGAAATCATTGTTGGAAAATCTTTGGTTATTATAATAAATTAGAATGATATTCGTTATTTATGTGTATTTTTGTGTGTTTACAGATTTGTTTTTGTGAATGAAAAACTCGGTTGCTAGCAACATGATTTTTTATTTTTTTATTTTTTTTTGCATTTCCAATAAATTTAACAAGAAAGGGATTATTTTTCCTTAAACTATTTATCCGAAAAAATTGATTATGCCTACCACGCGAAATAAGATAATATGAAAGTGATAGATATTAATAATGGTATATAATAATTTTATGTAGGGGTTCCCTGAGACTTGAAAATTATTTCAAGGGTGGCACAAGGTTGGGAAACCTGCTCAAATACTACCAGGAAGCCTATTGGTTGGTGGATTAATTTCACGAGATGTCAACACTTGAGAACATTATGCATTTGGTACCTAGTGAGGACCAAATATCCTACTCAGGATTTAGGGCCAACCAGACTATGCTCGCCACTACTGCCCCCGTGTCAAGGCGATCCAAAAGACTACCGGAAGTTTACGTTTTCACAGCGATGTGAGAAGTGTGTAAATGAGTTTTCTGTGCATAGGCTAGGCGCATTATTTCCGGTGAGTTAACAAATACTACTATTACTACTACTACTAATAATAATCAATTTTAGGACCAATCAGGACACTTCCCGCGGCTGCGATAAACAGCCCGACTTAATCTACTCAGTCAGTTATACACGTTTAGGCAATCATCTATCTTTTGATACATGACTGACGAGGCAGATTTTTTTCCCGTAGTAGGTTGCCATTTCTTTCTGCAGTAGAACAGTTGCTATCCAAGGCTGTCCTGTTATTTACCCAAAGCTGGGGGTGGGGAGAACAAGAGGATTTATACTTTTACCAAAGGTATTAGCACGTAAGGGAATGTAATGGATTCGACTGGAATTCGAACTCGGCTCTCCAATTCTTTAATCCAAGCCGCCATCCATTACTCTACCTTCTCTATAAAGAATATGACAGAAGCACATTCCCCGAGTTTGGTCGCTCTGTTTCAACTAAGTTTATTTATGCTGTTTCACACCAATTAATGAAGGACTCGTTATAAAACAAAGGTAATTCTTTCTATAAACAGACATGAGGGCTTTTCTTCACTAAGTCTAAACAAGTTATTCACGGACTTACGCAGTAAATTTTGTCAATTCTATCAACTTAACTTATGCTATCACATACACATACCTTTTATAATCAATCATGAGAAACAGTTCTAAACTTTGTATATAAAATGTGTTTGTTGACTACCAACACATATATCATTTTTCATGTATTTATTTAAGCACGCCTGGAAGCATAATTTTATCTTCTGTTGGTTTTTCTCTTTTCTTGCTCCAGCCATTTTCAGATCAATTACTACAGTATTCAGTCCTGTGTCTGACGATAAACTACATCGAGAGATTGGATATTTTGAGGAACATGGAGTCACCTCTTAATTGCTGCTATTCTCGGATTCAACCTGCCCCGGGGTGGTAGCACCTGTTTGGGTCTCAGTTATGGGAAAATAGTGAACACCAAACAGAAACAAAACACTATGAAAGCATAAAAATATATTTTATAGTAAAATTACCAGCAATACTTTTTATATAAAGTTACCAACAATAAATATTTATAGTAAAATTAGCAACAATAAATTTTTAAAGCAAAATGATTCGTAATCTATTTCATAGTAGAATGACCAAAAATGACATTTTATCTGTATTTGAAGGCATACAATTGAATTCGAACTATTTAGATTTCGACATTAAATAATCCATAGAAGATGATATGCCGCTAAACAAAATCAACCATCTACATTTGGAAAGTAATTGTACTTTCTTATTTAAAAGTCTGTTCTATCGGGGGAATTATAAATGCATTCATTTTTTCAGGCATAATCTCTCTATTTTCACGTTCACTTTTGGAGCATTTCTCTCTTTGTATTTCAACTTCCATAAAAAATACAGCAATACATTTTTGTATAAAAAGATGACCGACAATTTTTAAAACAAAATGACGAACAATATACTTTATGTGTAGTTGAAACTATAGAATTGTGTTCAAAATATATTCAGTTGAAGCCATAAAATTGTGTTCAGATTATCTAGATTTCGGCATTAAATAACCCATAGAGGTTGATATGCCGCTGACCAAAACAAGTCAACCAACTACCGTAGTAAAATTATTGTCGATTTCTCTCTCTCTCTTTTTAGTTCCAGTGACCTACTACATACTATTGAAGAAATGTTGTTGCTGGAATATTAATTGTTATGGCAAAATAAGTAAGAAACAAATAATTTCAGTTCACTCATAAAACTGAGTTGAATCCCTTCTTTTATATGAATGATTTCATTAGTAAAACTTCAAGAAACCACGTCTGTTTCCGATATTTATAAGGACGTTATTCTTTTTAGTATTACATCGATTTAAAAAAAAGAATTCATTGCACTGCAAATACACATTTCCATTTGTAATTCGTGTTAAATTTTTAACAGCAAAATAAAAAGAATTGTTGACGATGTTTCAAATGCATTTATGAAAGCGTGATGAACGTGGATATCGGTCACCCATTTGATAATGACCAGATATGTTGATACTTAACTTTTATGAAGAAACAATAAAAAGGAAAAGAAAGCATGGAAAGGAACGAAGAGTAACAGGAAAAGGTTAAAAGGCATAAGAATAGAAGAAAAAAGAAAGAAAAGAAAAAGAAAAAAGAAAATGAAAGAAAAAGAGAGAGAAGTAGTAGGAAAAGAAAAAGAGAAGAAAAATAAATAATGTAACAGAAAAATAAACAAAAAAAATAGGAATAGAAGAAAAGATGAAAGGGGAAGAAGAGAAAAAGGAGAAAAAAAAAGAAATGAAGAATTGAAAAGAAAGTAGGAAAGAAAAAGATGAAGAAACGGAAGGAAAGAACGACGAGAAAAAGAAAACAGGAAGAAGGAAGGAAAAAGAAAAAAAAGAACGAAAAAAAGAGGAAAATAGGAAATAAGACAGTGGCGGGAAGATCGAAATCAAGAAAAGCCTGAATCAAAGCAGACGATAGTGGATTATGCATTATTGAGCGTTGCATTGGAAGACGGCAATGAGAACAAGCACATATCCGACGTCAGATTTATTCTTGCACAACTGAAGGAGGGCAGATGAAAGCTGTTGTCGTTGGAAACAAGACAAAATGGTCGAAGATCCAAACAGAGTGATAAGTGACGTCTTGGAAAGGCAACACGCGTAAATGTAATATTTAATCAAGAAAAATTAGTTAAAGAACAAATGAGAATAAAAGATCAACAGCCAAAAATATGAACATTTATTCAAGTATTGCACCATAACTGATGTGAAATATCTCTCTATTTTATATATATATATATATATATATATATATATATGTGTATGTGTGTGTGTGTATGTGTGTGTGTGTGTGTGTGTGTGTGTGTTAATTGCATATACGTATATAAATATATAATACAGGTTGAGAATCTCTGTCTATATATTAGGTTGGTGCAAAAATAATGACGTAATAATGTCGTTTTCTGACGTTCAAAAATACGTCAAAAAACGACATTATTACGTCATTATTTTTGCACCAACGAAATATCTGAGATGAGGTATTGTAACTATTTATATTGTTCGGAGATGAGGTATTGTACCTATTTATATTGTTCGGACTATTGTCCTCATTCTTGTTGTCACATTCACAACGTTTCGGTTGTTGTATGCTCCGGCCTTCTTTAGGTGACTAGAATTTTGAGAAGAACCCTTTATTTTGCCCATGGGGTAGATTGTTCTAGTTCCACGTGCCATTCCTCTACCGGATACCTCAATTTCAGTTATTTCCCTTTAGTAACTCAACTGTTCAGGTTTTTGTTACCTCTGCTGTGGCCAGGTATTGAACTCAAAACTCACTAGATTAATTCAGTTGCGGAGACATGGTCCAGTGGATAAAAGCGTTGGTTACAGTAATCCAGCAGAATTTGTGGCGTTTCGAATTCAAGGAGAGATGATGCATCAATCGAAGTTTCAAAAAATTTCCAATCTTTCAAGAATCGGATATTTTTGTAATGATTTGATGTCGCTTATCAGGCAATCTTTCGATTCCTTTTGTGCAAAATTCTGCAGTTTTTAATGGGGAAAACGTTTCGACGAACTCTTGAATCTTGTTTTCATTAAAGAATGTTCCCACCGATCGAAAAAGTAGTTATCGGTTAGTGTAAGTTCAGGCGAATATGGCTGGTGTGGTAAAGCAAACCAACCGAGTTCCATATTTTTTTCCTGTGTTATTCTTGCCATGTGAAACATTTGCGTTGTTCTGGAGGAGTACAACATTTTATCTATAGACGAGCTCAGTGCGCTTTTGGATCAAACGTCGATAGGGAAGTGATTGAAGGTTTTGAACTCGGTTGAGGCTGAAAAGTGAGGATTGGGTACCTTCGGCTTAGATGTGACAGCAATACTCCATTTTTGGTATGATGTTAGACTTGTAGAGATAAAGCATGGAAGACGAACTCAGGATCTTTCTGGAGTGGTGCAAAGAGCCAACTATTTTTATAGCCTCTTTAGCGATGGCTTGTATATGCAAGTTCTAATTGAGTTCTCGTGTAAGCTTGTTCTAGTAAGTGTTCCTGGCAACGAGCCTCATTGAAAGTATAATGTTTCACTGAATAAAACTCCGGTTCTTCTCTATGAGGATCAAATGTTACTAGCTTGGCTTTGGTGATGTCAAATATTACCAGCCAGTACCTCCCCCATTGATCTATGTGAGCATTATTAGAGGTGAGATCAGCGGCCAGGTTATGAACTTCTAGATTTTGGTCGTGATCCCTTGAGCCGTGGTATCCTCGGTCTTATTTCTGCCTATAACTTCTCGTGATATGAGAATCTTCTTAGGCAGAGCTTAGGAACGAGGAGAGTCTTGAGGGACGACAGCAATGATCACATGGCCGTCAGAGGTTTGACCATTAACAGCGACTTTCATGGAACTATCCGACAGGAAGGATTTACTGCTTAATTGTTCATCGTTAACGTTTTCGCTTATAGATAAATTAACAATTGCCACTGTATAGAATATTTCAGAGCTTTTCTGACAGAGCATAGAAACATATCACGTAGAGAAAGGTCCCACCTACCTCTGCAAACACAATGACTATAATGCCAATAGATATATAACTATTAATTCCTCTTCATTGTTTACGGCCTTCTGTCAACGACTCACTAACTGTTCAATGCCTCGACGATAGAAAATCATTAGGTTTCGACTAGAAAAATGTATGAAGCCACATTTTAAGCTCCACGTCGTTGCTAAACGAATCATCCTTCAAATTGTTAAAAAGTGACCGAAAAGGTCACTTTTGAAGAATTTGGGTGTGAAGGAGAATATGGTAGGTAGAACTTCCAAACCGAGTTCTTTAATTGCATGTTTGGCCATCGTAGTGACGTCAGACGAGCATTGTCCTGTTGAATAATCACACCGTATCGCCGGTCAGGTCTTTTCAGCTGAATTGCCTCTTTAAGTGTTTCATTTTTCAACATACAGCTTAGCATTAGCCGTTAGGTTTTGAAACATTTCCTCTCCGTACACAGCACACATATTTCGAAAAAAAAACTTTGTGGCCTTGATTAAAAGCAAAGAGAAGAAAATGTCGAAGAAGCTCATTCTTGTCTACTTAGCATTTCATCTTACAGGGGTGTCTAATCTGAAATAAAATTTCAATAACCTTAGACAACAGCGTTACAGCGTGACCAAAGTTACTAAGAAGCCGAAAATGCTACCAAATGTATTCTTCGAGACAATTTGGAAAAAAAAAACGAACAAATGTGTTTTTGTCAGCCAGTTTCTTCTAGTTTGCATCGAAATAATTCTCCTTTCTTGCCTACGAGACGTGGGTCTATGTCTATGATTTTCGAAAGCATCCTGCTTGAACATGTTTTAATTTACTTCTTTCTAGGTTATCTATCTATCTATCTATCTATCTATCTATCTATCTATCTTATTTTTTATTTTTTACAGTAAGGTTCACCAATCGAGATAAAGAGTTATGTTAACGGTAAAAGGCGGACATCCTCTTGGGAGTCTGTTCCACAGAGTAGTGATTTACTGGAAGAAGCTGTTCAAAGGGAACTTACTTCTCGCCGATGGAATAGGGTGGGGGAATGTCGGTAGTTTACTACGACATAAGTAGCATGGCGGGTCCTAGCCGTGAAGGTTAGACTTGGTGGATATAGTTCGTCCGAACACTTTCCATAGAAGTAGCGATAGAGCACGGAGAGACTTGCCACATCCCGCCTCTGTGTGTGTGTGTGTGTGTGTGTGTGTGTGTGTGTGAGAGAGAGAGAGAGAGAGAGGTTGGAGAATGGAAAATTCTTCTCTTGTTAATTTGTTCTATTTTTGTGCTTTAATCTTCCTTTTCTGTTCACCTCTGCCCATTATATCTATTTTCTCCCTTCTTTTCGTCTTGCACTCTTACTCTGTCAAAGAGAGGTTTCATTTGACTTTCCTGCGTTTCGCGCCAATTTCTTTTGAGCATGCGCGCTGATAGATCAACGACGACAAGAACGTGTGAAAATCTAAGCAACTGCCTTTTTCTAGATGCGAGAAGAGATTTTGGCTTTATTTGAGCTTCGCATTACCCTTCCGTAGGGAAATCCATCCGCACATAAATTTGTTCGTCCCTGTGCATCGTGTAATATGATATGTTCCCTCTTTTAATGATTTGTAATATCGTTATCAAAGCACACAGGTTTATTTAAGTAGCCAAAGGTTCAAATCATATATATATATATATATATATATATATATATATATATATATATATATATATATATATATATATATATATATATATATATATATCAAGGGGTCATTTGTCCGCAGAAATTGATGGCTATGACTTGGTTCTCTTGCTTGTGTAATATGATATGTTCCCTCTTTTAATAATTTGTAATATCGTTATCAAAGCACACAGGCTTGTCTAAGTAAGCACCTAGCCAAATATTCAAATCATATATATATATATATATATATATATATATATATATATATATATATATATATATATATATAAAGGTTATCAAGTCCAGTAACAAGGAAATATTCGACGATAATAAAGCTAGATATAATAAAGCGCTAGAATGCAGTAACCATAATGTGAAACTCGGGTATATTGTAAGAAATAACAACAAAGATTAAAAAAAATAAGCTAAAACAACGCAAACTTAACATTATATGGTTCAACTCTCCATACCACAGTAATGTCAAACCAATGTAAGTAGAATTTTTCCTGGATTTCATTCACAAACTCTTCGGTCATTTTCCAACATTAAAAAAGATTTTCAACAAAATAACATTAAGGTAAGCTGTACAAAAAAAAACATAGATAATTACATATTCCAACATGACAATAATATATTAAGCAAGCTCACAAACTAATAAGAATTACTACTAAAGTCAATGCAACTGCCGTAAAAACGCAACCTACCCATTAAACGGTCAGTGTATGACTAAAGGCATTATATACAGAGCTAGCATCAACTCAGAGGATGTCGTTAAATATTACTTTGGATCCACTGAGAACAGATGAAAATCGCGTTTTTGCCACCACAAAATGACACTGAATAATATCAAATACAAAACTGCACAACACTTTCAAAATATGTTTGGAGATTAAAAAGAAACCATAAGAACCCAACTATTAAGCCGGAGATACTCGGGAAAACTCAGCTATACAGCGGAAAGGGAGACAGATGTAACTTGTGTTCGCTGGAGAATCTTATTATATTAGAACACTTAAATAATCCTAACTTACTGAACACGAGGTCCGAATTAATGTTTACATGTATCCATGAATCCAAGCACCTGCTCAAAAACATTGACCCCGATTAAAAGTGATTGCAAAATGGATTTAACGAATTTAATATAATATGCAATATATTTTAATATTCTTAGAACCCATTATTAATTATTTTCCTTATATACCTATATACACATACAATGCAATATTACTGTATTCGATTCATTTATAACGTGTATGTAGATATAATTTCATAATTATAAATACATTAGATAAATAGTCCCGACTTATCATTTATTTATTTTTGCACCTTTAAATTAAATTTCTAATCTGCAAAGAATCGAATGGATATCCTCCTTTTCTCCCAGGGAAAATCAATCTTTTAGCTGAAACTATAAAAATAATTGAATTTTGTTTTGTCAAGATAGTCTCCCGTGATCAAATTAGTAATGACTCGTTTTTTGTAAAAAGGGGTAGGAATCCTGTTGGGAGGAACATTTATCTTTAATGGAACCGGTTGATATTAATTTCACTGTTTAAGAAAATCAAATCCGGTAGCAACTCAAACAGGTGGAAGCAATAAAATTACATTCATAGTAATAAGAAATACGCAGACGCATACATATTTTATTCACAGACAGTACTGTGTCTCAGCTCCTCAGTGTAACTGGACGACCAAATGCCTCAAGCCCGGAACGAAACCCAACCTATTTGGTGTCAGTCAAAGCTTCTACCACTGAGCCATCTTCACACGACAGAATAGTCTTGTCAAATCTAGCGTATTGTTTTTACAAGCGTAAACAAACTTCAAGCATCCATAGTGCTCCATTCATTTTACTGAAGAGCTTCGCATTAAGTTGTTCGGAAGATAATGTCCGATTTTAAAATAAACTTTTTAAATTGTGTTCTAATATATTATCATAATAGTTGTATAGAAATATATCACTCATACCTAATGATTAGAGTATCTCCTTTGTTAATTTTATATCAATCGCTTTTAGAATGTTGTCCTTAAATATGTGACGCAGCCTGCGTATATACTGGAAATAGTTTTAAGTTGTTTGGAAAATAATGTCCGATTTTAAAATAAACATTTGTGTTTTAATATAATACTATGATAGCTACAAAGAAATATATTACTGATTGCTAAAGATTAAAGTCGCCTCTTTATATCAATCTCTTTCAGAATTTAACTTAAAACATTATATGCCGCTCATCTTGAAGATGAAAAAAAAAAGAAGTGATTTACTTTATTTGCATGAGTTCAAACTTAGTCTTAATGTTTCTCAAACCTATACCAATATTAACAGTGCATGGGGTGAAGGATCCGCTTGTGTTCGGATAGAACGGTGCAGGTTTCTGAAGTCCCGCTGAGGAGATACAAGTCTTCAATATCAAGTTAGTAAAAGAAGATTATCTACAATTGACAACATCTGAAAATATTAATCAAATAAAATTCATGTCAAAATATCAAGAAAAAGTCTGAGATAATTTCAACAATATCGAATCATCTCAAGAAAATTGGCAAAGTGAATAAACTCGATGAATGTGTTCCACATGAACTCAGTGAAAGGCGAAGATTTCAACTGGTTGCTGCATCTGCGAAAGTTGAATGATTCATATCTTGATTGAATAATGACTCATGATGAGAAATGGATCCTTTATGGCAATCGTAAACGATCGGCTCAATGGCTTGAACATGAAGAGCGAAAACACTTTGCAAATCCGAAATTTACCAACAGAAAATTACGGTAACTGTCTATTCGTCCCTTATCTACAATCTAATCACCGAATGTCATAAGCTTGGTCACTGTTTCACTTTGTCTCTCCATCCTTACATATGCCAATTCAGTGTTAATTTTTTAAATACCCTATTTCTTTATAAAGTGTTCCAGAATTTCACGCTGTCTCTTTTTGAATTTAGGTATATGTCCTTTTAGCTTTTACGAAAATATCAGATTTTAGAATAAACCTTTTGTTTTCTTACATATTATTATAACTAACTTAAAAACACCCTATCAGGAGGCAATTAAGCTAGCTCCTACAGAGGACTATTGATTGGGCCTTCTGCTTGTTCAGGAGTTTGAGAGTCCCTAAGTCTTTGCATATTCTCAGCATTGGAAGCTCTCCTGGCTGCCATTTGATCTGGGTTTTCATTTGCACGGGACTTTCTTTTCCTCACTGCAATTTTGGCACTTTTAATTGCAATCTGGTCCTCTGTTGGTATAGATTTCTTTTTGCGAGGCATACTGCTGCTGTATGCGATTAGCAACACTAAACTACAGAAGAACTGAAAATTGATCGCTGCATTTAAGTATTGCATTAATAAATTTAAGCTTACCTTTTAAAAGTATATTAACACTCCCCATTTGTTTAACTGGATTCAACCGGATTACGTATGTGTGACATAATAGGTAAAGAGGTTGTGTAGCTGTAACAATTTAGCAGACATGAAGTAACTACTGTCTCACCACAGAATGGGCAAACATGGACCTTCTTACTCACAAAGCAATGGAGTGCCAAAAGGAAGGTTTTTACCGAAGGTGCCATTTCTATTTTAACAACTCCTCGGCAATATTTAATTGTTTTAAAATGCGATTTTTAGAATTGTAACAAAGCCTAAACATGTGATAAAAGTGAATTCATAGATTTTTCTCATTGAGTATTTAAAACAAAAATATTAAACACTATTTATTTAATAGATTGTTTATTTGCAAGAATAATTTTATATTTACAACATTCTAAAAACTAATGCATTTGTATTAAAACTAATGCAATGTTTATCATTTACCAATTTATAAGGAAATAAATATGAAAACAATTGCTTATTCATGAATTTATAAGCATTTGCTAAATTATTAAAATATGTGAATCAACTCTAAGAAAATTCGTATTATTTACCATTTTATAAAGTTTGAATCAGTTGGCAATTAGACGATGTTTTGCCAACCGTTCTAATAAACAATCTAAAAAATAAATAACATTTTTTTGTCAATTCTCAAGAACAAAAAAAAACGTATAAATCCACTTTGATATGTTTAGGTTTTATTTCAATTCTAATCATCGCTTTTTAAAACAATAAATATTGCCGATGGAGTGAAGGTAGTTAAAAATAAAAGCAGTGTCATTGGGAAAATCATTCTTTTGACAATTTGTCTTTTTACGAGCACGAATGGTTGTTGAGATAGAGTGAACAGTTTATTTTCGAACACTCTATTTTCGAGGTGACGACTGTTCTTTTTTGTTTTTTTGGTGGTGGGTATGCGAAGACAATATGAGTTACAGAGAGACATCAGCAGTCTCTTGAAAGCTGCATGCGTCACATGGTGACGCCGGAAATAGACAGTAGATGACAAATAGGGATATATAAATATATCCACCCAACGAAAGGTAACATTGCATTGCAAATCACCCCATTCAACGTGTCGTGTAGTATACATTGCTTTTCTTGGAATTTCGTAGATGTTGACCATCAAGGAGATTATTATTGGGGCCATCGCCTCATTTGATGTGCCACACTTGAACCAAAGAATATTATGATGGCAACGTAGTACGCGGGTATCGTGTCGGCTGGTCAGACGAGTCATGATTACAGCTCTTAATCTCTAGGTGCTTAGTAAAATGGTGATAGCTGGCTGACGTGTATTTAGTTGGAGTTCACAAGGACCACTAAGGGTGCCTTTCAAAAATGCCCATAGTGTTCCAACTACATGCCTCTAATCTGACGGATTCCTCATCCGTTACTCATAACAGTCATAAATTATAATGCCTTAGCGAAAATTTCATAATACTTCAATAGATTTATTCTTAGAATAAAAAACCGTATCAAACTGGAACATTTGCCATAATTTTATATTCTTCTCCTCGGTCCAACTTTAGCTGTTTATTTCCTGTTTGGGGACGAAGATTATATGAGACCATTTTGGCATTAACATTCGTTACTATAAACCATTAAGATAGGCTCTTTTGCCTGATTTGTATTTTTTTTTTTTATTGATTCATATTCGACGGCTTATCAACCCTTCGCAGGTTATTTAAAGACAGAACATATTTTTAGATAGTAAGAATGTTTTTACATAATAGATTAGTGATACAAATCTTACTAATTAACCCATAACTGGGGTGAGAAGAGGTGGATTCATACCTTTTACAAGTGTCTTTGCGCCTAAGTAATTATAACGAACTCAATGGGAATTGGAACTCGGTTCTCCAGTTAACATTTCGGAGCCATTATCCATTACATCTCTCTTACTTCCAAGCTTACAGCATATTAGTATGGTGGTATCTGCCACACAGAGTTTACTGACTCTTTTGTGTTAGGAAGAATAACGTGTTTTAGCCTTCCAGTAGCACACCGATACTAATATTAGCGTCAGTGTAGCCATTGATACACTAATACTGAATACGAATATAGAAAGACGAAATACACGGGCGTAACAAACAAAACATTTAATAAGGCAAACAACTTACGTACATATATTTAAAAAAAAAAATTACATATGTCCCAAAACAAATGATTGTTCATATTGTCCCAAAGGAACGAGGAGGTTTACAGAACGAGAACAAAGAAATAACATACCAACTTTATGGCCTTTGATCGTCCACAGATAAGTGAATAGAAATTACTTTTTTCTTTCGCTAGGCCGTACACATGTTGACCAGTTTCCACGTGTGTGGACGCCCTGGTGGTCAGGAGGCCGTTCCTCCAAGAATGGAAGCAAAGACAAAAAGGGTAGAAGAGTTCTACTCTCTAAAAGGGGCCAAAACTCCCATGAGCTCAACCCAAGGGAAAACAGCTGTGGTTTCCCAACAAGCACCTAGTATTCTCAAACGGTCACCCATCTGGGTACTGACCAGGCTAGACGCTGTTTAACTTCGGTGATTTTACGGGAACCTGTGTTTCAATGTGATATAACTGTAGGCATATGGTTTGTGGAATTGTATTTTGTGTTTTTAGTTTTCTGCTGGAACAAAAATGTCGATCGCTTCTCTACAGGAGGAAGCTGTAAAAATTGATTTTTGATTTAAGGAATTTACTTTTTAGAGCCGTAAACAATAAATGTGCTGCTAGTGAAACGGTTACAGGCGCAAGGAATCTGATGCATTCATTTTCGCACTATTGCCCTTGCGAAAGGTATGAATCTCTCCCTGGCTAGCCATGGGTTAAATAGTAAGGGTAGTCATGAATCTCTCTAACCTTAGGTGCAACCAGTGTCGGAGAAGGAAAAACCTGGATTCAAAACTGTGGAAAAGACAACGGGAAACCACTTCACTATGGCTCACGACCATATCACATTGAAACACCGGTTCTTGTATGATCACCGAAGTTAAGCAACATGGAGCCTGGTCAGTAACTAAGTGAGTGACCGCTAGGGAATTTTGGATGTGCGGTTGATGTAATGGATAATTGCTCGGAATTGTTATTTGGAGAGACGAATTCCAGTTTCTTATATTCACTTACTGTTGGGAAAGGTACGAATCAACCTCTTCTCCTCCAGTTATGGGTTAATTAGTAAGACATGTCTCACTAAATCACTATTATCTCAAGAAAATAGTCTAAGAATCTAAAAATATTTTCTGACTTTAAATAACCTGAAAGGGTTGATATGCCGTAGAAAACGAATCAATCCAACCACTCCACAATATTTTTCCAAAAGTTATGGCAATTCACAAATAAAGAAATTAAATCTGCAGAGTGCCAAGATCGCCCACGTCCTTAAAGGATATGGCATTAAAAAGATATTTAAAAGAAGAATGACCTAAACTATTAGGTTGGTGCACAAATAATGACGTAATAATGTCGTTTTTTGACGTATTTTTTAACGTCAAAAAACGACATTATTACGTCATTACTTTTGCACCAACTTAATAGTTTATTGAAAGTAATTGTTATCGCTGAGATGTTAATTTATGCAGGTTATGTGTAAAGCTTTGAGAATTGTTCATTATCATTTCAACAGTAGTTAATTTTTTCCTCTGGAAAATTTTGTTTTTGTTACATTTTATTTTTAATCAAGCAAACTTTCTTTGTGTTCTGCATATCTAATCGATAATAATTACCAATTCAAGATTAAGTTGGTTACTGACTGGTGCATATATATATATATATATTGAATTATTATTTATGAATAAGTAATTGATCGCTTAAGTTTGACAATAGTCACATCTTTCTTGTGCCTCCGGATTGAAATTAAAATTCTCTTCAGCCTTCAGTCACAATCGTCGTCGACTTTTAAATTTCCATTTGTTTCGGCTCTCGATTCTGGTTGCTACAATTTTTGAAATGATTCATCGCACACACGCATGCGCGCTACGTGTGAGCGTACATATGTAAAATATCAGACAAACCGTTCGTCCATTTTCGTTCGCGTTTCCAGTTGACGAAGTTAGAAATTTATCGATCGAAATGTTGAGGAAGAAAAAAAGTTTACATGAAGGCAAAAAATAAAATGACGTTTTTCTTCGCCGTTCTATCAATTCTCTCTGTCTTTCCGACTAATCTCACCACCTTCTTTCCATCTGTTTGTGTGTGCGTGTGGTAAGAACGCACACGCACACATACACACACACACACACACAAACAAACAAACAAACAAACAAAGAAGCAAGCCTTATGTGAAAGCTGGTAAAAGCATCTTCTATTTTTCCAACACTGAAATTTGCCCAGCACGTACAGAGGGATTTGTTATGCAACTGCGCATGCGTAGGGGAATATACGCCATATTTCTTCAGTTAAACTTCAGCAGAATATCTAGGTGTAAGAACATCGATTCATTGGTTATCTTCCTAACATTCTCGTTTGTCTGCAAGGTAGATAATGCTGGTGTGCGGGTGGTGTAATAGAGTGAAATGAGAAATCAGCGGGACAAGTTCGAATTTCATGCGGTATCTCTTCTCCCCCAAGTATGGGCTAAGTAGCAGGGCCAACTATGTTCTGTAGCAGGGATGGACAAACTTGCTTAATGTCAGAGCCACATACGATAAAGTTCAGATGTTTGAGAGGTGCAAGACATGAACATAATTTACACATTCGTTTTTATTACATACACATTAACTTCCGTTTAAATCAATGAGATCTCAATTCATACCCAATAAAGCCTGAAGTTTTTTCTTATTTACCTTTTATATTAACTGTAACGAAAAAAAGAAGCTCAACCAAGATATTTCCACGAGCCCCACGAGCCGCAAGTGGGTCACGAGCCGCAAGTGGGTCACGAGCCGCAAGTGGGTCACGAGCCGCAAGTGGGTCACGAGCCGCAAGTGGGTCACGAGCTTTGGTTTGACCACGCCTGTTTTATAACCTTTGCTGACAGTCTTTTTAGTGATGGCGAATCAATAATCTCAACAAGCCTTAGCGACCCGTGGGGCCGCATCAGCCCTTGAAAATGCACACTGAATGAAATTCATTAGTCGTGTGAGTTGTGCATTCTGCTATAGAGATGGAAAATGTTAATGGTAAAGATCCTATTAGCAGTTTCTTATTAAGGAAACATTCAGCATTTTTTCTGACGGAGCAGCTAGTAAAATTATTTTTCAGGAAAATAGGTATCTCAAGTCCAGTAGCTGTTAGAGATCTTTCTAGTGTTGATGGGGGTTTTCTTCTTAACCTTTTGTTTGTTTTTACTTTTCTCTTCGAATTAGATGTGATATTTATTTTAACAGTTGCTGCTGTTTGAAGTCCCCATTTGATTTCTGTTATTTGGTACAGTTCTCTGTTTGTGATTCTGTAGCGCCAGTCCACAGTGTTTAAAGATTGATGCTCTTCGCCAGCTTCAACAAGCTTCACGCGTTCAAAGTCAATTTAACCCTTGATTTTAGAAAGCGGTTGTATATAACTAATAGTTTAGATATTTCTGAAAGTGATTACGATTACGATAATAGGCATGAACACATTACCATTCCAAATATAAACTTTTTTTTTTAATAGCAAGAACTTGTCTGGTGATTGATTAAAGAGGAACAATGTCACTAATTCGTTCGCAAAATCTTGGTCACGCCAAATAAAATCGTAAAAATCAAATTAAAAAATTAGAATATTTTAATAAAATTAAAACTGAATTAATAACGGAAACTAAAAAAATTGTTTTGGCCTGTAACAGGATGAAATAAAATGCAAATCTACATCGTTTTTGTTTTCTTCTTTATTTTGCTGCTAATTAGCAGAATGTCCGTTTCATGCTGGTGTATAATTTTAGATAAGCATGTATGGTCTTCTCCCGAACTCACTCACTCGCATACACACTCACTCACTCAACCACTCAATCACTCACTCGCTTACGCACACACTCACTCACTCATCACACACTTACTCGCATAAACCCTCACTCACTCACTCACAGACTCACTCATTCACGTACTCACCCATGCATTCACTCACTCACACAGGCACTCACTCATCACACACTCACTGACTCGCACACTCACACACTCACTTACGATCACCGAAGTTAAGCAACGTCGAACCTGGTCAGTACTTAGACGGGTTACAATATGGTAATACCCGGTGTTGTAAATTTGGAAGGGAAAATCGGAGAGAGCCGTGCTTGAATTCCAATCATGTCCGTTACATTCACCCCTCTCGGGAAAATGTTTGAATCAACCCCCTTCTCCTCGGTCCAGCTATGGGTCAAATAGGAAAATCATTATTGTCGCAAAAAATTGTTAATGCAATATTCACCCGCAAAAAAGAAAGAATTGTTCTTAAAATCACAAATATGTTTAAATAACCTTCAAAAGGTTGATAAACCGTAAAAAATCAATTAATATCTGTATTGTGGACATGTGTAATAGTTATTATTGAGCAAATTGGATTTGGAAGGCAGAATTCAAACTCCGGTCAAATCTGTTTTGATCACCTCACGTTGATATCCTTTATAAAGACAGTATATTTTTAAAATATAAATAAGGAAAAAGTTATATGTCAACATATTTATTACAATGTTTCAGCCGTTGTACGCTCCGGCCTTCTTTAGGTGATTGGAATGTTGAACTGAACCCTTTATATCGCTCATTGGTGTAGACTGTTCTAGTTCCACGTTCCATGTCTAATAGATGTCACTTATCAGTTATCTCCTGTTAATTGCCCTCTCCGAGTTCTCCACCGCCTTAACCAGGTATTGAACTCACGCTCTTTGGATCCTGTCACTGGATCTAACCAACGCCTGTGAGCATCCTTAGGCCCTATAGGAGAATTGTCATTGAATTGATAGCACTTTTCTTAGTATATGGAATGATCCTAGTAGAACGATTTTCTGGGCAACTTGTATGCTGATGCTAGCTGGGACACTTTTAGTAAAATTCCCCACTCCTTTTCCCA
>OZ010594.1:6248700-6318700 GCA_963932145.1 Acanthosepion lycidas | reverse complement strand
GAGAAAAGACGAAAGGAAAAGAGAAAAAAAGATGAAAATATGGAAGAAATAATTAAAATAAATATAAAAATGTCAGCCAAGCAGGAAAGATGAAACTAAGAGAAAAGATGAAGAAAATAAAAGAGAAATGATGAAGAAAATAAAAGAGAAAAGATGAAGAAAAAAAGCAAGAAAGGATGAAAATAAGACATAAAAAAATGAAAATAAGAGAGAAAAGATGAAAATATTTGAGAAAAATAAAGGAAAGGGAAAGAAATTACTAATAAATAGTTTTTCATTTGTTGACTGTTGATAGTAAAACTTATTAATGCCTGTCAATTATAGCATACCATTCAAATTTTTCCAGATGCTAATATTGCAGAATTAACGATTAAACGAATGTACCGACTGCAGAATAAAAATCTTTGTAGCAAAAAAAGTTCAGTATTTTTCCCGCCTAACTAAATGTATGAAATCTGAAGTGTTTTTAACTGTATAAACACATTAACAAATGACGTTGCCGAACATGTACAGAAACAATGCCATGATACAAGCATAGAAATATATGAAAATGACACACACTCACACAGCCATGCACACACTTGTTTCGATTCAATACAGAGACACATTAAAAATATGAAGAAAGCAAAACTTTTAAAGGAAATAAACAGACAAATAAGATTCTTTGAGAATTGACCAGCAGTTCAATAATCCGCCATTATGATAATATAGACTAAAAAAGATTAGCATTTCACCAGAATCAGACGATAGCTAACATCATCATAATTTTATGACCATCCTAAATTGGCTTCTCGACTTCAAACACTTTCTCACAGATGTGATATGGCTTCCCTGTCTTTTCTACAAATATTTTCATGGCTACTGCTCTGACGAGCTTTTTTTCCCTCTGGTCCCCCGACTACAGGAATTTAAGCGTGCTACTAGATTGGCATTTAGGTCCCACCGTTTTACTGTTGAAATAGTTAAATGTAACCGCCACTTCTACTCCAACTGTTTCTTTTCTCGTATTTTCCGATATTGGAACTCCCTTCCCCTATCACTTGATTCCCTGATAACTAGAATCTTCAAAAATTGAAATACAATGTCAGTTGCCATATTCTGTCGACTTGAACCCCGCTCATCTTTTATTCGTTACTCAATCCCCCCCAATACCCAGTCTTGTCTCAGTTTCTGTAAGCCCCTGCGTACTAGTGGCACACCCACCTTGTTTGGGGTGAAATGATTAAAAAATCTTACCAAATAAGGTAAACGGAAACCGTCTGTCTGTTCGTCAGTACATCAGTCGAATAAAAATAACGCAGAAAGTTTTCTTCATTTCTGCGTCTAAATTTACATAATCTCAGCTATCCTTCAAATATGCATATATTTTCTCTTTCCTTTTAAACCAATCAAATATTATGAAAAATAAATCAATGATATTGAAACGTAAACAATTCTAGATTTTCTTGATTAACGGGGCTTATAGATTCATAAATTGCTTTCTTTTATTATTTTTCGATAAAAAAACAAACTGAAAATAAGTCAATATATTTTTTGAATATAGTGAACTACATTTGAGTAAGACGACAATTCAGTTTTGTCTTCTTTTTATTTTCTCTGTCTTGACCGCTACGTCTGCGAGTCAAGTTGTCACCATTTGCCAATAAAAAGTTTTTTCCTCTTCAGGATTCAATATTGACAGAAATATGAAGAAATAGATTTACGCAAACAGACTTGAACATAAATCTGTTAATAGAGAAATTGACTGATCAATTCAAATATGAGAAAAGCTTGGAAGAAAAATCTAGAATCGATATTATTGGGACTCGTTAACACAGATAGAGTTGATGTGCGGATGGTGCAATGTAAGAGAAGAATGAGAAGTCGAGGAGGCGAGTTCGAATTTCAGGCAAGTTCTTTACAGTGTCGTGTCCATAAAAATGGATAAATAAAAATTAATTATAATGTAAAAAAATAATTATAACAATTATAATTAATTCAATCATTCTAAACCAATGAGAATCGATGCACTCTTCTCCTCTACACACGCAAAGACGTGACTTTCTCACTATCGGACAAGCAGTACACAGAGACAGATCGTCAACACATGCGTCAACAAAAAAATCATCTTTTGTTTTTCCAGGCCATAATAGTGACATTTAATAGTCAACAAAAATTCGAAGTAAGAAAACCCCAGACACTTGTATTTTTAACTAAATTATCTGGACACACATCTATCTATCTATCTATCTATCTATCTATCTATCTATCTATCTATCTATCTATATATATATATATATATATATATATATATATATATATATATATACACTAGAAAGACTATATACATTTTATTTATTCTTTATTTTATCATTCTGTCGCATTCCGATCCATATTTGATGTACATTTGACCCACAAACTGACATTTTTTTACTCAGTGTTACTGTCTCTCGTTTCCCCAACACTACATAACCACCAGATAATAAATAAAATTCGTTTTGTTCTTTCCACGTTTTGCTGTTTCTCATTTTTACCAGCATATTTGTATATAGAAATAAGAGGGGAGGATTATAATTATTTTCTCACGGTCATAACTCCTTTACAACATTCACTAACGCGTAAATACCCCTGGGAAAAATATGAATCCATATATTCTCGCCCTTCTATGGGTTAAATAGGAAACCCGACTCAGCTCTCTTACTGTGGTTGACAACCAGTCTAAGAGAAGGACAACACTGAATTCAAAACCGTAACGATCAAATCACCGGTTGCTCTTTGGAAAACCATGCCATCAACGGGATAGGATCGATGGTAGAATCGAATAGATCAGAACAGTGGCATTGGACTGCAATGATGTCATGTAAAAATATCCTTCATACTGGGCAATGAATGGGATCTAATTATTCCGAAGCTGCTGGAAGCTGTGGGAACCCACCATGTGTCACTTAATACTAGGGGAAGGGGCTGCAAAAGTAGGTATATAGTAAGCATTCTACTAATATGCTTTCTTTTTATGTTCTGTGCCCTTTCAGAACGTAGGCGATCATGGCTCTCCACTTCCCCCAATCTCTTGTCGCTCTCAATAAGTTTCGTTCTTCTTCCACCTCCCCCAGACCACGTTCTGTCATCCACTTGCTTAAGTCCACCAGGTATGTTATGCATTGCTTTCCCTTGTCTCTTTTCCCCTCTATTCGACCTGTGAGTATCAGATTCTCCAGGCCGTCTTTTCTCATTACGTGTCCCAGATATTTCATCTGCCTCTTCCTGATGTTAAGTATAAGCTTCCTCATTGTTTGCATCCTCTCTCAAACCTCATCGTTGCTAACATGATATTCTTAACATCCTTCTGTAGAACCAAATCTCCGTTGTCGCAAGTCTATTCTTCATCTTTGAGGAGACCGCCCAGCATTCGCTACCGTATAGAAGCGCAGTACTCTTTTCTTTGTCACCAAAGAGATCTTCCTGTCTCGCAATACTTTGCTCAGGTTTTGGAATGCATGCTTGGCCATCCCAATACGTCTACGGATTTCAGTGTTGCACTTACCGTCACCTGTCAAAACACTTTCCACATATTTAAACTGCTTGATTACGAACTCAGCTCACTTATTTCATTTTAATAATTTCAGTCATTGTCCATTTTTTTCGGCTGATAATTCTCCGCATGTGGCTAGGCATTTGAGTGATGCGTATCGTCACCGAGACATCAATTCTAAATAGGTTGCCAACATGCTTGATTTCAGTGTCCCCGACCTACAAATCGCATTTAGGGCCCTTCCTCTTACTGATGACCATGCATTTTGTCTTCTTGTAGTTTATGCTTAGTCCCTTCTTCTCGTTCTCCCTCGCTAACCTTCTATAGGAGGTTTTGTAGTTTCTTTTCCTTGTCTGCTATCAGCACTGTGTCATCTACGTACCTTATGTTGGTAAGATTGTGACCGCCAATGCTGAATCCCGGTAGAATTTCCAATTCTACCAATATTACTAGTATTATAATAGAGATTCACGGATTCATTTAATACCAGAATTTATTTAATTCATTAAAATCATTTTTAATATTTTTGTAATATTTTTATTTTCATCATTTTTATTATAATACATTTATTACAATTTTTGTTTTTAACCGATAATAATAATAAATGTTTTTCTGGTAAAAAGAAGTGTGCGTGAATGACGGAGCAAACAGTTTGAACATTTTGCTGGATTGAGAGATGTTTATTATTGATATGTTTGTGTAATCAATACAATACGTTTTGTGCACACATTTTGCATTAAATTATTGTATATCTACTTTTGCACACCCCTTGTACACGCGTAACGGAAACCCCTTTGATGACACGCATCAAACAATACCAGTAAGAAGCGTGTGAATAATATGGCGAAGGGGGAGGCGTCTTGTCTGTCAGTTAACACTGCTTTTCCTGAAAGTCTATTGAATCTATAGAATGCCTCCTCAGCAAAAGGACATTTTGGAAGTTGTTGCAGATAATAAAATTTAATTAATAAAATAAAAATTCATTAATTTCCTTAAAGTGATACCCCCCCTCGTGGTGCGCTTTGGCCTAAGGTGGGTAAGGGTTAACGTGTTAGTCTGCTTGTTGATCATGAGATCGTTCCACACAGTGTCTCAAGGGTGTGTCCTTGGGCCAAGCTAATATTACCTGTGTGACACCAAATTACACATACAGAGAGCAAGGAAGCCTTTCGGGAGTGTGTCTCTCTGCGTGTGTGTCACTCTGGATGTGTGTTTTTCTAGGTGTGTGTATCCATGGGTGTGTGTCTCACTGGGTGTGTGCGTCACGGGGGCGTTAAATTGAGAATAAATATAAAGCTTCGGGAAAACTGTCATGCATGTTTTTGTAAAACTTTGAAAAACAGGTTTTTAATATTTTTGTACTTTTTAGATTTTCTATTGTTTCCTTCTCGCTTTCCGATCCCTCCCCTTCTTTTGTCGTCTTCTTTTTCTTTTTCGTCTTCTTTTTCTTTTTTCTTTTTCTTTTTCTTCATTTTTTTCTTCTTACTTTTCTTCTTTTTCTTCTGCACTTTATTTTCTACTTTTTCTTCTTTTATTTTCCTTTTTCGTTTTCTTCTTTCATTCTTCTTCTTTTTCTTCTTCTTATGATTATTATTATTATTATTATTATTAGTCATATTAGTAGCAGTAGAATTATCATCATCTTTATCTTTGTGGCAATTTTTATTAGTTTCTTTTTTTAGTTTTTACATTTGTTCGCGCATTCGAAAGTTGTGCATCCATAAAAACAAAGCAGTAACGGCTTATGGTCAGATTTAGGCAAACATATTTGCCATTCTGTGCACGTTCACATTGACAAACACTTACAGGAAGTGGTTGGGGATAAACGAGCATATAGAGGCACACAAGATTAAACCTTTTCATCATGCACACGATCATTCAGCATGCACATCTGAGTAGAATCGCTTTCTCTAGAATTCGATATACTCACAGATATTCAAAGTTAATCCTAATTTGCATAAAGGAATCCATGATATTCAGAGGCCCTGGCTTTCGATTTTCTTTGACTCGGACATGCAATTTATTTGAATACTAGCTTAAAAACCGCACTCCGTGCGACCTTTATGCTAGCTCCTGCAGAGGGCTAATTGACTCTTCGGCCCAAAACTAAACGGACCTTTGGTCCAGTTTAGAAAAGAGCAATGTTAGTATTGAAGAAATAATTTTGAATTCTTCAGTTCACTCCATACAAATTCAAAAACCTCACTTCAACACTGATTTGAGCTATGAGTCCAATTCCGGAAAAAAAAAAACAGATTTGGGCCGAAATTCTGATTTGGGCCGAAATTCCTATTCGGGCCGAAAATTGAGTTCTTCAAATCACAAACTCCGTGGAACCTGAAGACCTTACGTTATGAAACCGCTTACTTTAACTCTGATTCCTTGGAATTTTTAAAAAATAAAATTCTTTGGAGATATTCTAAATTGAATTTAAAACAAAAAAATTTAATTCACAAAGTTTTTGTATTACTTTAAACTTAATGTAAATTGAAAACTTTTAAATCACTAATTTTTCAGTTACTTTAAAAGTTTGAAATTTTAACTGTTTCCTCCGTATCCGGACACAGATCCCAATGCTGGATGTTCAAGCACCAGATGAAGAGCATATTTTCAATTCCTGGGTCATCCTGATTCCAAAAAGGCATAATATGTTTATGTAGAGAAAGTGTGGACCAAATTAGAGGGACTCAAATCACATAGACAGAATTTGCCGTTTATTTAGATTTTTCAATTAGTCTTTTAATATCTTTGATTTTTCCTCTAGAATATTCACTACTTCTAGTTTTTGTATTTCACATTCTTTACACACGAAGCCCCCGCCCCACCCCCAAGATGTGTTGAGAACGCCCCTGTGCCAACTGTCATTTCTGAAATGTCACCGGAAAAAATTTAAACTGGTTGGTACAATCTACTGCTGTCATCGATGAACTTTCTGCACAAAATATGTGCTGACTTGAAGCAATTTTGGCAGAAGAACATATTCCTAAAGTACTTTATTCGGAACATTTCTTTTTCAATAGATGCATTGTCCCTTCCCAAAATTACTGGTAAAAAAATTAGTTTGAGTGAGTAAAACGTGAGGGCGTTGGAAAAGATTATACTTCTTTGAATATTGTAGACGGTCTGTGTGGGTTCACAAACAAAGAATTGTGCCAAATAAGAGAAACCACCTCACTTGAGGACTACCAACAGCGGCAACAACTAAAATAGATAGCAAGTAATTTGAAAAGAGAAAATAATCAAGATGTTGACATTCCACACTACTTCAAATAAAAGGTTAGGAAGGAAACCTCCATCAATAATGGAAAGAGTGATAACAGATACAGGGCTTGAGAAACCTGTTTTCCTGAAAAATTCTTTTAATAGAAAGATTTTTATAAATTTCGACTGAAAGCAGTACTGGCTGCTCAGTCAATAAATGCCAAATATTTCTTTATAAGGAAACAGCTAGTGTTACCATCACCATTATTCTCTGAAGACAGGACTTTTGTAGAGTTCTTAAGTAGATGTTTGGTTTGATTTATACTACAGTCACCATAATACCCCAGAGTTTCTATGAATCACTAACTAGTCCCCATATGTACAATTTGTCTGTGTTGGGGAGGGAGTATTTACACCATCTCTCCACTGAGAAGTGATGGAGAACCTGGATGTGTACACCCCGGCCAGGGCCCAAAATTGCCTAGCCCCCCCCCATAAGCATTGGGGTTACTGAGTGTTAGAGAATAGGAGAAAAAGAAGCATTATTTAGAAGTAAAAACAATAAAAGAAAAAGGATTAAGGAGGCAGATAACGATTGGCATAACATTTCAATTTTTGAAAATCAAAGTAGGTTTAGAAGCATGAAGCCAGACAGGGTGTTCCACAAACAAAAAGTGCAAAATCAAATATCATCCTTCTTTGAATATTGTGGATTTCACAAAAAACTGTACCAAATAACAGAAACAATCTCACTTTGAGGACTACCAACCGCAGTAACAACTAAAATGGATAGCACATGTAATCTGAAGAGAGAAAATAATGACATAGTCATAATAAAGTTAGGAAGGAAACACCCATCGATACTGGAAAGAGCGATAACAGCTACTGAACTTGAGAAATCTATTTTTCATGAAAAGTTGTTTTAAGAGAAAGATTTTATAAATTCCAACCGAAAACAGTATTGGCGCCTCAGTCAATAAATGCCAATTTGTGAGGCAAACATACGTCGTACTACACGATGTCGACGCGTCTAAATATGGTAGCAAACTATACTCGCTTTTATGTTCGATCCTCACTCGAATATATATATATATATATATATATATATATATATATATATATATATATATATATATATATATATATATATATATATTGTTAGATATAAAAGACAAGAAATGTCTATTATGTTTGATCCTGAGCCGTTCTAAGCTTCGTACAGTGGCTTTAGTTTTGGAAGAAAATAAAGTCAAAAAATATTCATTTGTTATCTGTTATATTTAACAACATATGTTTGAATAAGGAGATTCTGCCCCAATACACTAAATCTAGATACATTTATATATAAATATATCTATAAATAAAAACAATTATAATTTAAGAGTCCATATCTTCAAATGTATGTAAAAAACACACACACGTAAGAACTTCACAACACTTTGCCTACGACACAACACTTTGCCTATGTCATTTCCATACGTCTGCGTTACTACACACTTTGCCTACGTTACTACACACTTTACTTACGTCACAACATTCTTTGCCTACGTCACTACATACTACTCCGAAACTCACCATTTGTTTCTACTTACCCTGATGCTGACTTTCTTAAGTTGAAAGCTTGGATTAGATTTCTTCCAAAATGACAATTTCTGACGGAATTTTCTCCTTATCTGAGAATGTCTCTTCGTAATTAGGAAAAGTCAATCAATAAAACTAAACGATACAAAATGTATGTTGTCTTATAGTCATTCATATCTTGCGCAACACTTTGTGAACTCTTAGAATCCGATTCAATGACCAGAAAACAGTCAAGAAAATTATAGACTTGGAGAATGTTTATGCCACATATAATCCGAGAAGTTTGATGACAAGACACAGACGAAGTCTTTAATACTCGTATCATATCGGGATGATATGGCGTATCACATAAAGACAGAGAGAATTGTAGAAAATCTATATTTATTGTGGTATAATTTTTAGCTCTGTCATCGACCACTGTTTTATTATCACTACCACTCACTGAGCGCAATTATATATATATATATATATATATATATATATATATATATATATATATATATATATATATATATAAGTGAACATAGAAGTCAACAGTTAGAGGCGAAAGTCTGTTTCATGCTAGATGCAATCGTCAGGCTATCTTTCTTTTCATTGCAACTTCTATGTTCACTTTTATATTTACACACGCTGTATCTCTGATATTGAGCACTTTATCCCATAAATATAGCACATCTTAAGACTATATATATATATATATATATATATATATATATATATATATATATATATGATGATGATGAAATGGATTAAGTCCGACAATTATTTAATATATTTTCTGTTTATAGTTTATTTTTATAGATACACATTATTTAAGTAAGTTCTCTTTTTTTGGGGTTTTTTTTTTTGTTGTTGTTGTTGGTGGTTTTTATTTTAATTAAATAGCATTAATTATATTTACCTGCCTGAAATTTCGTAGAAAATATGCGTTTTCCGACAGGAATCGAATTTACTCTTTCTTCCTATCTTTCTGTTACTTCCAATCTTTTTTCTTTGCCTCTCTCTTTCTCTCTCTCGTCTTCACCTTTATGTATACATGTTTAGTAAATGCAATCCACACGACAAATTTTCATGTATACATCGCTGTCGTAAATGTTAGCTAGACGAAAAATTTGGATCGTTCAATGATTTCCCTTCACACCTCTTTTCCCCCTTCTCCCCTTTTTTGTATCTAATGTCACCACAAATGTATTCATGCCTTTTTTTCCGTTGTCTGTGTTTTGTTTTTTTTTTAATTTAAGCCAACGAATCGAAAGTCAATTTATGCAACTCGTATTCATCTAAATCTGACTCTTTAAAACCGTTAACTTCTCTCTTTAAAATTTTATTCCTCACCCTCCCACTAGCTTCTTTCTTATTCTTCTGTCTTTCTTCCCACCTCTCTCTAGATCAGTCATACGTCTCCTTCTTTCTCATCTCCCACATATACACTGTCACAAAAAATTGTTATTTAAACCCGGAAATATATTTTGTTTTATTTTTGAATTTGTAGGTCTGGGGAGTTGAGTACTTACTACGAACCTAATGAAATATATTATAACCATGAAATTATAGTGTTCGAGCCTTTTATATTATATATATATATATATATATATATATATATAGATAAAAATAGTGAGCCAGACAAACCTACCTAGGCTTTCCCTGACGATCCGTTTAGGTGAAACCTAGGTAGGATTGTCTGGCTCACTAGGTGTATCTAGGTCTGCTCCACGGTTGTATTGAGCTCTTTTGTTAGTTAGTTGTTTACTCGTATCGGCTTTTTTTCTTTGGGCTTCAAACCTGTATCTGTACGATTTTTTTTCAACAGATTTTCATATTTCTAGCTCTTTCTTTTTTTAAAACATTTTTTTCCCTCGAGATTGATTTGATCATTGACAAATCAAAAATTCGAGGGTTTTTCGAAACGAGTATAGTTATCTATCTATATATATATATATATATATATGATAAAAATGTACTTTTAAGGTATACTATATTTATGGGGTCAAGTGCTCAATATATGTATGTAAAGATATGAGTGGACAATGAGATTGACAGTTTGTTTCATGTTCAGGACATGTGTGTTGTGTGTTGGCTCGACTATTTATATATTCTGCTCAATGGTGTATTGCGAGGGGAATTTGAAGATATTTAATTATCATGATATGACACTTCATTAATTAAAAGTATTTTATTTATTTCAGATGCTTCATGTTAGATAAAGTACTAACACAAAACTAAAAAGACATACAGTTGTCGTTGCAGAACAATGCCACCTTTCTAAATGTATAATCATTTTTACACAATGCTCGGATAAAACTGGAAGCCTCTTTAGGGTATGCTTCAACTGTAACAAAGAGAAAGAAAGATTCTACACGTTCGGATAATAGAAGGAGATCACAGTTCATCGTACGAGTTCATAACATTATCGATGATGATTCCGGAAAATCAATAAGAGTCATGATCAAAGAACTTCCGACTAAACTATTAGAACTCTGGTGTACGAGGGTATTCGATGCAAGTCGTATAGATTGTGGAGAGGCCAGTTCATGTCTGCAAAGACACAGGAAAACCGTTTGATTCGGGCCAAGCTGTTACTTAACTAGGTCAACACACACACACACACACACACACACACACATATATATATATATATATATATATATATATATATATATATATATATATATATATATATATATATATATATATATATATATATATATATATATATATATATATATATATATATATATATATATATCCACAATCTATACGACTTACATCGAATGCCCTCGTACAGCAGAGTGATAATGTCATATATATATTATGTGGCACAGTGGAGTAATGGATAGCGGCTTGGATTGAGGAATCGGAGTGCCGAGTTCGAATTCCTGTAGAATCCATTGCATTCGCTTACGTTCTAACACCCTTGGGAAAGGTGTGAATCCTTTTCTTTTCCCTCCAGCTATGGGTAAATAGCAGGACAGACTGGGTTCTATATCCTTGGATGGCAACTGGTCTAGGAGAAGGACAATTCTGAATTCAAAACCTGCGGAGTGTCGTTTGGGGACCTTGTGGCACGTAGTGCACTAGGTCTCTGTATTCAGCCCTTTAAAAGTGTGGATGGTCCTGCACGAAACCTTCACCACTATAATCAAATCTCATGTGCTGTTGTCGGTCTGTCAGTTTCCTGGGAACTGATCTGCTTGACCCTCATACGTCGAATTCGACGGGAGAGTCGAGTATATATATATATATATATATATATATATATATATATATATATATATATATATGGTGCAATGGATAAATTGTCTAAATTACGCAAAAATGACAATAGCACTGACAACTCATTTTAACAGATATATTGAAATACTAGAGAGTATATTTATTCAATAAAACAAGCATTGGCTTCAACCACGGCCTATAGATGATTTCGCTATCTTCTACAACTCTTCTGCTGAATGCTGCCATAACCCTTGCCTTCTATTCATCTTTGGTGCTACAAAGAGTTTTGTTGGTCTCTTGCTTAACTGCGTCCCACATATAATAATCCAGGGAGTTGCAGGCTGGTGAGTTAGGTGGCCAGATGTAAAGTGTGATGTGGTCGTACAAATTGTCTGACAGCCATGACTGGGTTCTCCTGCATGTGTGGTATGGTGCAGAGTCCAGTTGCCAGATATAAGGGTCTCCCAGCAGCCACCCTCTTGTCCCAGGGCAGCACTACCTCCTCAAGGCACTTGATGTAGGCCTCCGTGTTGAGTCTGAGGCCCTGTGGGAAGATGAATGGCGGCATAAGGTCGCCATCTCTAGTGATCACTCCAAACGACATGATGTTGACTGTCTATATCATCCAGCTCTTTCTGAATCCTCTGAACTGTCCTCAGATTTACACACAAACATTCTGAAATGTTCGTATTGAAGCTTCCGGTGCGAATGCCAAGCAGTACAGCATGCCGTTTTCAAATTACTGGCGGAATGAATTGCGTCATGGTGCTGTTATTCTCACAGACAGTACCCAACTAAGCCTATATACTGGGCAGTCGACAAAATAAAAAAACAAACAACGCGCATGCGTGAAATTAAAAATATAAAATGGTGACAATTTCCCCATCGTACATAAGGAGAGAGAGAGAGAGAGAGAGAGAGAGAGAGAGAGCGAGAGCGAGAGATTGCTTCAATTTTCTTCTTAATCTGTGAGGAGATTGTCCAGCATTCATTGTCGTAAAAGTAGACTTAAGTTTATATTAGCAGTTCAACACGTAATCATTCCTTCTGACCAACATTTTCCGTTTTTTTTTTTTTAATTCTATTGTCAAAATGTTAACCTAAAAGGCAACTAAAAATTATTTACTTGTCTCCTCAACACAGTCAGTCAGTTCTGTGCCATGATATACGCTTAGGTAATCACGTATATTCCGATACATGACTGACGAGGCAGATTTTTCCCCGATTTCTTTCTGCGGTAGACTAGTTGCGGTCCACGGCTATAGAACCCAGTCTATCCTGCTATTTATCCATAACTGGAGGGAGAAGAAGAGGATTCATACCTTTCCCAAGGGCATTAGCATATAAGTGAATGTAATGGATTCGACTGAAATTCGAACTCGGCTCTCCGATTCCTCAATCCGAGCCGCTATCCATTACTCCACCGTCTAATTTTCCGTTCGATTAAACGTTACCATTTTGCGCATTTCTGGCATATATTCTATTTTAATTTCTGCGTTATTAATATTTGCAGACATGATTTTTGTCTTAAATATTCGTTTAACGTCAACAGATTCCGTCTGGAAAAAATGTCATGATCAAAGGACATTTGTTTTATTTTTTGTTACCATCGATCCTTTTCGAAAAATAACTATCAGAAAATATTTCGTTTTAACAGACCATTATTACTACGTTGTTATTAAGTTTGATCCTCACTAAGTGCACCAAATATTTTGTTAGACTAAGCTTATTAAATCATTCTTCCTCTCAAACCATTTATTCTTTCTTCTTTTCTTCTTTGTCGTCACCCGGGTACACATTCTTTAAGTCTAGAGCAAAGCCACTTGATAGAGGGAGTACTAAAACTATAACTGATTTTATTTTCTCCTTACTGACGGTTATCAGCCTAGCACGTTGAAAGATCAAGTCATGTCCTTATATAGTCTCTTTAGGTTTAGACTCTCATGCGGATGTCATACATGACATCCAGCTCATTCAGAGATTCCGAAACAATCACCAAAGGTTTTTTCAGGTGAATGATTAAAAATCACTTTGAACGAATAAATGATTTAAATCTTAAAGAAGACAGCACTTTTCATCTGACCTTTTTAGCGGGCACTAGAAGACCATCACAAAAGCGGGTATGACAAATGACAAAGATCGCTGGAATACTTTCCAAAGCAGCATCACCAAAAATCTGTAACACATGTAAAAACAAGAGAAAATGTTGATATAATCCAAATGTTAACATGTCTCAATGCCCAAAACAAAAGTTTGGAAAGAAAATCCTTTCAACAGCAGAAACATTGATAACAGTAAACTTGAGATATCTATTTTTCCTGAAAAACTGTTTTTAGAAAAAAAATCCGGTCAATGAATGACAAATATTTCCTAGATGAAAACGTCTATTTGAACAATTATCTTAACCATTTCCATACAGTGACTCTTTTCTGCCTTCTGTCAGCATGGCTGATGCTAACCTCCAGGGCTAATGTTCTCTGCTGACATTAAGTGAAAAGATGATATTGAATCAATTGCTAGTTCTGCTGCTAGGAAATTTGGTTCACGGTGCCGTGACTGACAGTTTTTCTCATTAGAATCTATCTTACATATTTAGAAGTTTACGATTCATTCATGCTTTGAATATTGCTGCCAATATTATCTGGTGCTCCTGCTATATATAGAGGGATTCTTGAGAATTCCCAAAGAAGAATCTGTAAGGTTACTGGACATGATTTCGGATTCAGTCACTTCCCCATTGTCATTCTGCAGATTCCCAGTTCCTTTTCTATAAATACATTCATGGTAATTGTTCTGACAAATGGTATCTAGACTTTATGAATTTAAGTGCAGTACATCATTTTAAAGTTGGATTTGCCAGACGTAACCGTAAGTTCTATGCTAAGAGTTTCTTTTTTTTGCAATTCTTGCTCGGCGGCATGCATCCAGTCAACATTGATCTTCGAAAATTTAAATACAATGTCAATCGCTATCTACTGTCTCCTTGATTCTTCTTTTTGTTATTTTGTTTTTTTGCTAATTAATAAAGTGTTTCATTTTCTTATTCTTTCACATATAGTAAGCCACATTCACTGCATCTTAGTGGCTTGCTTGGGGTGAAATGATTGAAAATTCATCATCCAGTCAATTCTGTAAATTATTTGGAATAAATATATTTCACTGTAAAATGAGAAATATTCCCAATGCATTATTATGTAACACTCAGGCCATGGTTAAATGTTAAATGCGAGCAGGAAAGGTTTAAGCCTAAAATGTAATATAAGCTGGAAAATAGAAAGAGGAAGAAAGAGGGTGGAGACATTTTCCTTGGTAGAGGTGGGGCCGTCTAGATTTTGTCGGATTGTCTCTCTTTTCCCTTGTTGTCAGTTAATTGGGATAAGCGAACATGGGTCTGATGTCGGACCTGACTGGCCTGTGGATGGGAACGAGCGGGGACAAACCTTAAGTATCGAGTAACTTTAAAAGCCTATTAGAAGGGATCCAGAGTGCCAGCGTATAAATGGGACCTAGTGGTGTTAAAAAAAACTTGTTGACGGCGATTGAAAAAAAAACAGCTCATCTACGAATAGTCTAAAGTGGAGACGGTGATTTTAGCGTACGATGCAGCCGAGGGACCGGTTTCCCACTTTTTGCGGGGAGGGGGCATCTAGCGAGGGACCCTGGTGGAGTTACAGAAACTGCTGCTAGATCAATGCGCAGATGAGGGGACGGTGATAGAAGTTATGAGAAGCCTCCTGAGACTCAGCCAGGCAAGGGATGAGACTCCGGGAGGATTGGGGGCGAGAGCGACGAAATTGTCAGCCCTGAGGAAGTAAAAGAAAAGGCCGCCATTCATCAAAGTTGGTGGATTTGTTTGCTGAAGAACGAGTGTCTCTGACATGATGTAATTAAGGAGGCCTCAACCAGGTTGTCAGTGGCCGTAGATCTGGCCAAAGAAATGAGAGAGTTTGGAAGAAGACGAATGGAGGAGGAGTTTGGGTTCGAAATCAGGAAGGTGGCAGGCAGAGTAAAGAAAAGAAATCCTCTGCCGTGAAAAAAGGCTCGGAAAAGAATAGGGTCGTCTGGAGAATTGTAAAACAAACCCCAATAGAAGAAAGTGATCCCTGAAGCATGGAACCAGACAGTGTATGTATGCAGATAGATGGGTGGGGAGAAGGTTACCCCTACCCTTAAAAGGAAACCCCTCTCCGAATCTAAATGATTCTCCAAGAAATGGTGCTCCAATGAATGATAGATGTCTTAGATGCGATATGTGATGAGAAATCAAGTAGTAATTGCTAAAAGCAGTGAAAAAGAAAGGAGAGACAAGCTAATAAGAGAAAGAACATTCTCATAGGAGAATGTTGGAAATTATGGTGATGACGGGTACATTGGACCAGAAGTGGGAAACCTTCTACAGAATACTGGAGCAGACGAGGCCAGTATGGTTTGTAATCTGGAATCAGATGGCTGGAAGAGTTAACTATCTAAAGTTAGCAGAGGTAGATGGTTGGATAGGAGCTGAACCAAAGAACAAGAAGAGAAAGATGAGAAGAATAACTCCTGTGGAACCAGAGGAAATGGAAACAGATGAGGAATCTGAGAAAGAAAGAAGGAGGATGATGAATCAACCGCTGGTTGATAAGCACATGAGAAAATCAGAGAGACGGTCAATTGATGAGCATGAAGGAAAAGGCTTCAGAAGATGAAGTTCAGGCTTTTAATCCGAAACCTTCAGAAGAGCAAGAAAAGCTGAACGAGTGGACAGAGAAGGATAAAATACTCCTGTACCAACTCCAAAAACAGTTAAGACGGAGAGAAAGAGCCAAAGGTTGAGCTAGGATTACCTATCAAGCAAAGATTGAGTGGAGGTGAACGCCCTAAATTCCAATAAGAAGAAATGCAATAAGTATTGTAAGAATGTGTTTGGGGTCTGTGTGTCATCATGGCAAAGTGCACACTTTGGTGTGTGACGGCATCGAGCTTATTAGAATAACCTATCCAGTAAAATAACAATAGAAATTGATTGGAGAGGACGAATGTGTAGATAGGACGTCATGGAGAGCGGGCAGACTTAGCGGTGCTGTCGTTGGTTTGCACAAGGGCCCGTGCATGCCACGTGGTGGTATCGGTGAGATCTGGCCTTTGGGCGATAGCACCACACACATGTCCGAAGCTAATCAATATGCCGAAAGTCAGTTATCAGCAGTGATAAACTGAACTGAAAAAAAAAACAAGAAAAAGAAATGGAGAGAATATGTTAAATAACTATGTATCAGGTCATCTCATATGTTCTGTCCGAATTTTGAATAAAGAAAACAAGTGACCAAATGTTGCATTTAATTACAGATTCAATCAACAATGTATTTTCCCTGATTATCTATGACTTCCTTCCATCTATTAACAAGCTTACTAATTCCATTACTGAAAAATTCTGTTGGCTTTGATTTGAAGAACTCACAAATGTCAGTTTTAACCTCTTCCTGTGTTACAAAAGCTGTTTCTTCCAAATTATTCTGTAAGCTACAAAACAAATGGTAATCTGAAGGAGCAAGATCGGGAGAATTTTCTCCCAACCAAGTTCTTCGATCTTTTGTGACGTGATTCTTGCTGTGTGGGGTCGCGCATTGTCCTGATGAAACATCACATCTTTTCGATTCACTAGAGCAGGTCTTTTTCCCCCTCAAATCTTGGTTCAAACGCTCTAATTGCTTACAGTAAATTTGAGCATTAATTGTTGAATTAGGTGGTAAGAATTCAAAGTGGATTATTCCTTGGCGATCCCACCAGATTGAAAGAAGAACCTTTTGCCCATGAAGATCCTTTCTCGGCTGTGGCTGGGGTCCTTCCCTTTTACCAAGCCACTGTCTACGACGCTTAACATTTCGATAAAAGATCTATTTTTCGTCGCCAGTCACAAGTCTATCCAAAAAAGGTGAAACAAGTTGGCGAGAATGGAGAGAAGAGCAGATGTCAACTCAGGATTTGAGGTTGTTTTCAGACAATTCATGAGGCACCCATTTTCCAAGTTTAGGAACTTTTCCAAGTTGTTGAAGATGACGATGAACAGTTGTATGGTTTGAACTGAGAACCACTGCCAATTCCTCAACTGATAAAGCAGGATTTTCTTCAAGGGCTGCTTCAAGAAGCTTTTCATCAAACTCAACTGGACGTCCGGTTCGATCTTCATCTTCAAGGGTGAAATCTTCACCTCGGAATTTTGCAAACCATCTTCTGCAAGTTCTTTCATTCACACATTCCTCTCCATAAACTGAGTGAATGTTTCTAGCCGCTTCGGCTGCTGAGTTTCCTTTCTTGAACTCATAAAGCATTATGTCCCTCAAATGATTCTTGGGTACTTCCATGTTAGCAGGGTATTAATCAAACAAAATTTAATTTTATTGTTCTCTGAAATAAAATTTGATCAGTTTAAATGCATCTAAACATAAAAATAATGTTCAGCTCCATGAGACATAAAATACTCTTTAAATTTCGTTCATTTTAACAAAAAGTTAAAACTTGGACAGAACTCATGGGATGGCCTGATATATTTACAAGCACTGGTTTGTCAGCAGAATAAAGCAAGGAAATATTACACTTGCAGAAATGGTTGGTATGAAGAGGCTGAAACTACTGATGATGATGACAGTAGGGGTCTGGAAACACGGCCAAAATACGATTTTCAAGTAAACGAGTGAAGTGATAATAACGAGATCAAAATGGTTAGTCACTTTCGTGATAGATTTGAAACCACACGAGTTGCTACTAGATATATTAAGAAGTGAACTACTTAATGGCCAGAGTGCGGGTAGCACAGAATTGTACACAAGAGGAACGGTACCTCAGGTCATTGTATTTCCTGGAGCAGGAGACTTCAATAATGGAATTCCAGTGCAAAGATATAGAGTTATTTAAAGAGCATTTAACAGTTCCAGAGAGATAAAAGAGCAGTAGTCGCTATCGTTAGGAAGGCATTAAGTATTCTGTTCGGAACAGTGTCTGAAGAAGATGTTAAAATTATAAAGGAGAAGCTGAAAGAGGTGGAAAGGAATCGCACAGTTTTAGTCCAAGCAGTAACGTCTTTTGTCCCATCCTATCGCCGTTCGTCCCTTCTACTTCAGAGGTGTTAGCTTCTATCCATTTGACTAGACTCCAAGATTCTGGCCGTAACTTTGGTTTCAGCTAACATCAAAAGTCTCTCTGTGTTAATTTTTTTTTTTTTTTTTTTTGATTGGCCCAGTTTTTTTAATTTTATTTCCCGGTCTTCTTTTATTTTTTTATTTATTTTCATAACGGAAGTTATGCGTGGAACCTCCTTGATTTTTGATAGTTTTCAGTCACAAATTAGTAGGCATTGGTCCCACAAACTTCCGGCGTTTTTCAACCGGGTTAAGTCTTTTCTTCTTTCTCTTTTTATTTGAGGGTTGTCTTCTTGTTAGTTGAGAGAGAAATATATATATATATATATATATATATATATATATATATATATTATATATATATATATATATATATATATATATATTTATATATATTTATTTTATATATTTATATATATATATATATATATTTATTGTTTATATTTCTCTCTAAGCATATCACCCCAAGCAAGGCGGGAGTGCCACTAGCACGCAAGGGGTTACAGAGTGTGAGAGTAAGAGTAAAGAGGAATGTTTGGGAAATAGATAAAGAGAAAGACAGGGATCAAGGTCAAGGCATCAGAAGATGTCGATTGACATTACATTTTAATATTTGAAGATTATAGCTATCACGGAAGCAAGTAAGAGGAAGAGAGTTCCACAGACGGGATGTGCGAGACAAGAAGCTGTAGTAGAAGAGACGGCTACATTTAACCGTTTCGACAGTGAAAGGGTGGCCCGAGATTCCAACCTTGTAAGACGCTTAAATTCATGCAGTTTGGGAAAGTAGCTCGTCAGAGCAGTTGCCATGAAAATACTTGTAGAAAAGACAGAGGGAAGCCATGGCACGTTTGTGAGAAAGTGACTGTAGACGAGATACCAAATCAGGACCTATCACATTAAATATATTGAGAGAGAAGTTTAGAGAGGGAGAAAAAATAAAGAGATAACGGTTTTAAAAGAAAGCGCAAATGCCTTATTTTCATCAGAACTTCTCACAGCATAAGAAAAATTATTTTTACTTCTTATTAAACGAATAATCCAGAGGCAAGTGTCCAAAATGTGTGCCTGAAGAGGGCATGTGTGTATTTTATTTATTTCTTCGGTGTTTTACCAGTTTTTACAGATTTATGTCGAAGATAAAAAATATCCATAAAAAGATGATAAAAACTACAAGTGTTTCCGCGCGTTGTTATCCCTTATTTTGTTAAAACCTCGAACCACACGCGTAAAAGGATCTCGATTTTTCAATTATAGACAAGATGCTGAGTCAGGCGTTAGCCGTTTGGCAAAAGAACAGAGGGTCAAGGTGAGCCACATTACTATTTCAAAATGTATTCATGTCTTTGTTTATGTTTCAAATAAGCCCTACAGACGCGCGTAGTGCTTAGGACGCCCAGGAAAATCTCTTCAAACAGCGCAAGCGAAGAAGACAAAAAATTAAGATTTACAAATTAAATCCTCTGATAACTCCCATCTCATAAAAAGTGGCCACCGAATCATAAAATGAAACTGAAAGGCTAATTCCATGGCGATTGTGTGGGAAGCGCTCAGTCTTCTTTTATGTTTTTTTGTTTTTTTTCGGTAAAAACAGACGACATTTAAGTGCTACATTTTCAACGAAATCTTGGATTATTCCAGGGAGATTTGATTGAAGAAGAAATTTTATTAAGGGCCATTTTATTATGGCGATGATTAAAATACAAGTTCACTTTGAAAAGCTTTTTATATCAATTCTTCCTAATTGTTTTTGTTATCTCTGCAGTATGGCATTTTGATTGTTTTCGAGTAAGAATATTATCATTCAAACGAAGTAATTACTTTTTTTAATGCCATGTCCCTTGATGTAATTGATCATGGCTCTTCAGAATTTTTTTTTTATTATCTACGAATTGCCAAGACTTCTTGGAAAACATCGCATGAAGGTTTCCAGATTCTCTGTCTACATTTTGGAATTCTGAGATGTTCTGCTCCTAAACTGGCTACCAATCAAGGCTAGAGAGCTTAGTCTATTCCGTTACGTTAGGCGGCTGTTGCTGTCTCTTGCAAGTGTCATCTATTTTTAAAACTCTTCTAGAAATTATAAACATTCATATTCATTGACTGATTATTTTTTAAATTTTTTATGGGTTATCAACCCTCTGTCGGTTATTTAAAGCCGAAACCTATTATGGATTGTAAGAAGAATTCTTTTTTATTGTATTAACAATTTAATTATTTTTCTACATACAAGTCATATTATTTAATCCACAGCAGGTGGAATAGATTCATATTTGCACGAAAGTGAATCTAACAAATTCGACTGGAATTCAAACTCGACTCTCCGATTTCTCATCCCGAGCAGTTATCCATTATACCATCCGCATATCCATAAATAATAAGTATTGGCATAAGCTATTGTAGGAGTTATTTTATGCTTGAAGAGATTTTAAATTCAATTTTATAGCATTTCTTTCTGCTGTTGTAAAAAAAAAAACTGTCAACTTATAGTAGCAATAAACGCCTGCAATAGGTTTCTTCTGTCTTTCGTCCTCAACCCCCCCCCCTCGTAGCCAAATCACAGTTCAAACGATAGTCGGTCGCAACAGTCCAACAGGCAACGTAGAAACGACAAAATGGGGTCACAAATGCACGAGCAAAAAGGCATTGTCCGTCCACCAAGTTCGGAAAAAATCCTACGCTCTTAAGTGAAAAACAACGTCTATAATTGACCGAGCTCTTTTTCTGATTGGCCAACGCCAGTCAGCCAGAGGGAAGAACATTAGCATAGATTCTGCTAGTTAAAGTAGCATATTTTTTGCTAACTACTTTCGGAAGTTTTTCTTCGGCAGTTCGCACACAAAACTCGAACTCTTTTTCGAGGGAAGAGGTTACCTCTTTCACTACACTTTCTTACAACAGAGCCGTTAATAATATAAGAATTACCTTTATTTTCCGATTCGTATTTACCAAATCTTCCGCAACTAGAAAGCCTACAAAAAAGCAGGAAACATTGATAAAATTGATTGATTTTTTACGGTTTATCTACCCTTTGCTGGTTATTTAAAACCAGAAAATATTTTTATATTGTAATAATATTTTTTGAGATAATGATTTAGATATATGAGTATTACTAATTAACCCATACCTGGGGTGAGAAGTGGTGGATTCATACCTTATCTATTACACCACCCGTACATCCACGCTTACCTTACATGGTATTCCCAAGCGGTCATCCATCTAAGTACTGGCCAGGCTAGGCTTTGCTTAACTTCGGTGATCGTACAGGAACTGGTGTTTCATTGTGATATGGCTGTAAGCCTAACATTGATAAATGTCTCAGATTTAAACAATATATGCCTGTCTTCAAATTGTTATTGAAGTATTTGGGGAAGTCAGTTAAGAATTTATTGCAAAACCATGATAATTATATAGGAAATTGTAGGGAGTCAATATTGTGTATCTCGTTTTGATTAGATACACATATGCTAGAAAGTCTTAATCTTACTTAAAAATATTAGGGTGTTCTGAAAGTGTACACTGCAATAAATTACGGCCAACCAACCAGGAGATGATTTTTTTAAATCATTTCAACCCAAGCAAGGCAATAAAGCCATTAAGTCGTAAGGGGTTAGATTATTAAAAAGCGAGAAGAAGGAAAGAAGAGGAATCAGGAAGACAGTAGATAACGTTTGAAATTTAAATTTTTGAAGATCAAAGTTGTCTGGAAGACAAGTAGCCGGAAGAAAGTTTCATAGGTAAGAAGCCCGAGAAAGATATTTTATCATAGAACTTACGGTTACATCTAGCAAATTCAACTGTACAACCATGTGAATTTTTTGCCAATCTACAACTGCGCTTAAATTCATAAAGTCTTGGTATATGATTAAATGGTAGGAAACTGCGTCTAGAATTACCTTATCCAATAGTGTGTCATTTACGGTGTATTTCAGAGTTTAAACTCTGGAAAAATCTGTAAAAGTGAATTTGCGTTCAATTTTCCACCATATGCAGCATTTTATTTCAGGAATGCCAATTTTTCATTTTTTCATTGTATTGTTACAGGTGATGAAAAATGGGTTGTACTTGTCAATGAAAAAGAGAAAAAGTCAGTTATCACAAAATAAGAAACCATTGTGAACACCAAAAGCAAAGATCGCTCTACATATGCCTTACTTTATATCTAGTAGAGTTTAAAAGGTGTTGTCCATCACAAGCTTTGGAGCATGGACGGTCCATCACGGAAAACGTTTATTTTCCGTAACCTAATTGTGTATATGTATCATTATCCAAAAAGGTCCGTTTTTCTTTTTTTAAATAGAACAGTTGTTATTGCACAGCATGAGCATGCTAGGATACACTCGGCACAAAAATCCTAAGAAAAAATAGCATCATTAAAATAGGAGTAATTTTCACATCTTCCACACTCACCAGATTTAGCAACTGTAGATTTGCATTTGTTTTGATCACTAGAACATCTCATAAGTGGCAGAAGATTGAGAAGATTATTCAGAAGAAATTAAAATCAATCTTGCAAGCTCTTTTGAGGAAAAAAAGCACAATCAAAAATTTCTTTCTCATTGATAATATAAGTGATTACGTTTTTTATAAATAATATCTAAATAAATTTAATTTACAATTGTTTTTATATTCTTTCTGGTAAAATGTCATGACTTTCCGAGCAGACTAATTTAATTTTAAAGTTGTTATTTTTGTATTCTACTCTTTCATGGAGTTGGTCTTTTCATCTCCTGATTTCTAAAAATTCCTTGAGCAGTCCTCTATTATCATAAATTCATTTTTTGCATCACATTGTTACAGGTGATGAAAAATAGGTTTTGCATGTTACAGAAAATGGCAGAAACAATTATTATCAGAAAATGAGAAACCCGTGCCAAAACCAGAGCAGTACATCACTTAAAGAAATTCTTGTTTTCTGTCTGTTAGAATATGAAATGCGAAAGGCATCATCCATTACAAAGTAGTGGAAGACGGAGAGGACCATTACTGCAATTTGATTGTACAAATGAAGCCTTATGTCAAAAGTATCTTACTTTTATAAACAGAAAAAGGGGGTTATTTTCCAGTAGGAAACTGCAAAAAGAAATCTAAGGAAAAAGAAGGATCATTACAGATGAGAGATCCTTCTACACTCGCCATATTTAGCAGTTACAGATTTGCATTTGTTTTGATCACAAGAACATCTCATAAGTGACAGAAGATTCAGAAACAAAAAAGAAATTGAAATCAGCCTTGTTTTGCAGGGGAAAAAACAGAATAAAAAATTGCTTCTTCATTTATAATATAAATGATTACATTTTTGATAAATAATATCTAAATAAATTTAATTTACAATTGTTTTTATCTTCTTTCTAGTAAAATGTCATGACTTCCCAGACATTCCGGAATTATAAGCCATTCGCTCGAGGAAGAGTTTCTCATATTTGCCTTGAGATCCTTTAGTTGAGATCCAAATCTAAGTAAAAGCAAAGATTACAAAGGTTTATCGTCATACACAATTGACATTCTCCAGGTTTACGGATCCCTCAATTCAAAATCATCAGGTCTACTACATTTATTTGGTAGTTATCTCCCCCTAAACTCGTCCGCTTCTTTTCCAATCTATCCAGTTCTGATAATCTCCTCTTCCTCTTCCCCTCTCTCTCTCTCTCTCTCTCTGATATTTATTGTTTATATGTTAAGTCTTCTTATCCATAATGTCATTGAATATACTAAACTGGGCTTTTTGAATGTCAAATTTTGTCCAACGTCTACCAAATTCAACAGCAATTTCTTTTGACTTCTGGCGAGCATATATTTTTGAAAGGTTTTTTGAATATCATATCTCACTACTGATTCCTTTTCTTCAATATCTGGGAACTGCCATGGCTTCATCGACAAGACATTGAAGTAGTTTCACATCGCCAACTATACGCTTTTTTTAAAAGTTATTCCTCCTTCTACTAGATTAAATGCCAACTAAGGCTACAGTACCCAGTCTACCCTATTATTTAACATATATCTGAAGGAGAAAGTAGTAGATTCAGGCCTTTCCCAAGGATATTTGTGCGAAAGTCAATGCAAAAACTAAACTTTATTAACATACCAATTAGAAAGGTACTTTGCCCAATTTAAACTTAAGTCGCGTATAAACTGAAAAATAAACTGAATAACATAACTATTTAATTAATATTTTAATTTAATTTCATATATATATGTGTGTGTGTGAGAGAGAGAGAGTGTTTATGTGTGCGAGTGTGTGTGTGTGTGTGTGTGTGCGTGTGTAAACCGTAGCTAAAAACTAAAATCGAAAAGACTTTACAGCTTTCACCCACGCTTTTTAGCAAATAATATGTTTGCGCATGCGTGAGTTAGTAGCCGAAGTTGTTTCTTATGCTTTGCCTAATTGTTTAGTGGCCATCTTATTTTATCTTTTTCTTAAAATTATTTTTGTCTTTTAAGATCTAGCTCATTGTGTGTTACGCATGAAGCTAAGTAGATATAAATGCAAATGAATGTTTGTGTCGATATGTTCACAGACTTGATTTAAACGATTACAATTGAGGCAAGATTACCTCTTTGTTCAATCTTTGATATATATATGTTCTCTTTATATTTCGATCTAATACACTTTCTTGCTTTATTCTTCTTTCTCTCTATCATATAAAAACATTCACGAACAAAATGATTTGGTTTTTGAGAACAAATTTAATTTGCTGACAAACCGAGTCGAAACGAAGGTCTCATCATTTACTTCATCTTCTGCGTCGAACTCTATTTATAGATCATCTTTGAATAACTTTTGCATTAGAGCCATGAAACATACAAGCGGCCATTAAAAGGAATATGTTTTGAAATTTCGCAATACAGCTACAACGATCCATTCAAATAAGTTGGACATAATTGTAGTCAACAAAGGAAGAAAGTCAAAAAGCACTGACAAAGAATACAGTGGCGAGCAAAAATCAATTGAAATTTACAAAATTCGACAATGTACTTTTTCGGCTGGCATCTGTGGTCATTCAAGACTGTAATTCAAGTTATTGCATTCATATAGTCCCAGAACGAGAAGAGATGCAAAACTGGATGCATCTTGATATGGGAAATAAGGCATACAAAGGTTATAAACCAATAAAGTAAATATAGAACTACCTGTTTGTATTGATAGAATAACGAATAAAATTACGCAAATTAAATTTAAAGACATTTCAAGTCGTGATCAGTAATCACCATAACTCCCATTGGCGCGAACTACAACCTTAACTCGACGTAGATAAAGAAATACAATTTATTTCCATTAATAATATTTTGCTATTTCTTTTAGCAGTAAATCCAAATCCCTTTTAAGTTTTTTGTCTTTTTGTTAAACACCCGGATTTTCAATTCTCTCCACATAAGGTTTCTTTAAAGATTTGGGCAAGTCACTCTCGTGACATTGTAATATTTTCATCATTAAGAAATTAAGATTGCTACATGTGATGACTATCAAGGTGAGTTATCATATCGGAATATGGGCATCTCGGCGTGGTTTAATGGTTAGCAAGCTTGTATTGTTAGATCAGTTACAACTGAAAAGTGAGTTCGATCCTCACTAGATGACCCATACCTTGTGCTACATCTAAGCTGTGCTTGGAAAATAACTATCATATCGGAATATTTCATCTTCTGCTAGGTAACAGGTGAAACTTTAGCAGTAATATAATTTTTCACTGTTCCGGGTTTTAACGAGTTTTATCAATGTTCTTGAACTGTGGCTTTTGATGTAATCCCAAACTCACAAACTGGTACCCCCGTGTTTTCGTTTTGAATTATTTTCGCAGTAATTCCTCTTCGGTTATACTCTTGAATTCTGTATTCTTTTGATTTGTTCACTATATTTTTAAGGCAGTTCACCTCAAGCAAGGCAGGAGTGTCACTAGCACGCAAGGGGTTACAGAGGATTGAGAACAAGAGTAAAGAAGCGTGTTTGAGCAAAGGTTACAGAGAAGGACGGGGAACAAGCTCAGGATGTCGATTGACATCACACTTGAATATTTGAAGATTATAGTCATCGGGGAAGCAACTAAGGGGAAGGAAGTTCCACGGATGGGAAGTGCGCGAGAATAAGCTGTTTGAGAAGAACAGACGGTTACATTTAACCGTTTTGACAGTGAAAGGGTGGGACCGAGATGCCTGCCTGGTAGCACGTTTAAAGTTGTTTAGTCTGGGAACCAGCGAAAGTAGCTCGTCGGAACAGTTGCCGTGAAAATATTTGTAGAAGAGACAGAGGGAGGCGACAGCACGTCTGTGGGTTAGTGATCGTAGACTAGATGCCAGATGAGGACCTATCATCTTGTATATTCGTCTCTGGATTTTGTCAAGGACCTCGAGACGTACAGCGGGGGCACCAGACCATATATGACAGCAATATTTCATGCAATATACATCCGTTTTACACATTTTCTTTATCCCATATTAGATGTTCTTTTGCCCAGTGGTTTTTTTTCACTAACGTTCACCCAATACAAGGCACAAGAGCCACTCAAGGTAGAGGGATACTGTGTGGACTTGTATTAGCATTAAGAAAGAACAAGCGCTAGCAGTACAGAGCTTTTCTTTTTAGAGCTGAAGAAGACATTAGAAGAAACCCGAATCTTGTTCAAAAGAACTCGGGGAAATGTGCTTTCGTCGTATTCAGGGATTTTTTGGTGAATGGAAGGCTTTTTTTTTCTTGCGATCCATCCATGTAGATGAGTTTTCTGTAGTGTTCTTTTCGATGCATGAAATGGCACTTTACTAGTCCTGCTGCGTTCAGCCATTATTTAACTAGTTGTCTATTTGGAGTTAGATGCTAAAAAACCTCTCTAGCTTTCTTTGATCTCTTTTATCTAATTTTGGATATCTACCAGGTTTTTCTTCATATCTTTTTGTACTCGCTTACTCCCACCAAACAGATAAATGTAAGAACGATGGAAAAACTAAATAAAAACAGAGTCAAATTTTCCTTGTCCGTCATATTTAACGAAAGATGCTTAAAAGAAACGTTGCTGCCCAATCCCTGCTGTGCGCCAACGGCTTAGTGGTAGAATCCCTGACTGACGCCAATTCAGTCGGGTTTCAATCCTAGCCATAGGCAACCGAACATCTAGCCTCGCTGATGGGCTGTGGTACAGCGAAACAGTCTGTCTGTAGATGACTATATAAGCTCCTGAAAAATTTATTTCGGTTGAGCTCTCTAGTGAGAAAGTGTGAGTTTGTAAACAGGGACTATTACGGCTAATGCAAGACTCTTCGGTAAATCGAATCGAGTTCTCTCAGTCACTGTTTGTTTATCTAAAAATAAATACGCTTAAATTCACCTTCATCCCTGCCGTAGAATCCCCGACTAACGCCAATTCAGTCGAAACCCGACTGAATTGGCGTTAGTCGGGGATTCTATATATATATATATATGTTTGTGTGTGTGTGTGTGTGTAAAATGAGAACGAATAGAGTTCAATTCCAATGTTAAAAGAGGACTCAATACAGAAGTAGAGCAGTATTCATTATTTTAGGATACTACATAAAAAAAAAAACATGTAAAAAAAACACTACGCAAATGCAATCATGTTTCGATGTGTATTAATACATTTCATCAAGCGTTAGTAAATAACAGGTGAGTAGACAATTTATTGAAATTTAAAAACAACATATGCCCTCTTTTCTCGAGAAAAGAAAGAGTAAGAATGAAAAGAGAGGAGATAGTCGCAGGTTTTGTTTTGTTTTTATTCAGACCAACGAATCTGAATGACCTACGCTTAGTTCAAAGTAAGGGGAAAAACGAAGGTTAAGCAATCATACGTAAGAGGAGGTCATGACCCGCAGATTTAGAATCATAGACGGCATTTAAACGTCATATATGGTTCGGATGTAAAATGGCTACAATGTTATACATTAGACAATGTCCTTTCCTATTATATATATATATATATATATATATATATATATATATATATATATATATATATATGGTGTGTGTGTGTGTGTGTGTATGTGCGTGCGTGCTCGCGGGCACGTGTCTGGCAGACACGCCAAGTAATCTATCATTCAGTTACATATGAGAGTCGTTGAAAAAGTTCTAAGCCTCACCCAGAAAGAAGAGCCATAGTTGAACATTTTCGTTGTGGCAACACAATACCATTTCTTATAAAACTAGAAAAACTAATTCGGATTTCTGTTTTAATTACTGTACAGGTGAGGCACATACAAAGGTGAGAGGTGTACGAAAAATCTAAAAATGGAGAAAACAGAGGCCCGATTAGTCATAAAGTATCAGCAAAATAAAGTTATGACATCCAAAGAAATGTGAGGACTCCCCCCCCCCCTTGTTGATACCATTCATCGTATGGTTTTCGATGGTAGACGTCTTACTGTTCAGCATATAGCTAAGTCCACAAACATTAGTTCTGGTTAGATCTATACTGTCTTAACTGAAATCTTGAAGATGAGCAAACTCGGGGATGAGCCAGATAGGCCCCAAGAATACTGACACCAGAGCAAAACTGAAATTTACAGCACACCATTGACTCACTTTCAGGCTGAACCTGAGCATTTTAAGCGCAGATTAGCAACTCATGATGAAACCTGGCTTCACCACTTCTAATCTGAATCAAAGATTCGAAGCAAACAGTGTTAACACTCTGGTTCTCCAACCCGAAGAAATTAAAACAGGGAGAGTCTGTTGACAAGATGATGGTTTTGGTGGGTGGATTCTTAAGGCGTGATTATGATAGTCAACCTGGGAAAGGGAAAAAAAACTATTAATGGTCAGTAGTATGCAACAGAATTAAGACAACTGAAGGAAGCAATCAAGTCAAAACGCAGAGGGAAGCTGAGAGCATGTGTGCTTTTGCCTCAGAATGACGCGCCCGTTTACGCTGTACAGGTTGCAGTAGCTGAATCAGCCAACTATGGCTTTGAATTGATACCCCATCCCCCTTACTCAACAGACTTAGCTCCATCTGACTTTTTCCTGTTTCCTAAATTGAAATCTTAGCTGCATGGTCGCCATTTTGGAAACAATGATGAGATCGTATGCGCTGTAGAAGAGTTTCGGAAAACCAGGACACCACCTTCTTCCGTAATGTGATTGCAATGCTTAAGCTTCGTACCACCAAATGCGTTGATGTCAAGCGGTGGAGGGGGTGGCGCTATATTGAAAAATTAGTGAAAATTTCTCTTGATTTTTCAATTTCTTCTGGATTAGGCTTAGAATTTTGTAAACGACCCTCGTACATATACGCACATTCACACACACACACACACACACACATACACGATGAGAGAGAGAGAGAGAGAGAGAGAGAGAGAGATAATATTAGGGGTCAATATATATATATATATATATATATATATATATATATATATATATATATATAAATTCTCAAAAGGAGGGAATCCAGGTAGAACTCAATGAAAATAATTCATATTTATCTGTATCTCACTCATTTAAACCGTTATTTAACTCCTCTCTATAAAATTCTCTCTGTTAAATTTTAATCCCCACCCTCACCTTTAGGCCTTCCTGTTCTTCTTTCTTCTGTTACACCCTCTCTCTAGAGTTTTCATACATTTCCCTCTCTCACTTGTTTCCCACTCCCACACATTCACTCTCACTAAAATTTTGTTTTTTAAACCCGGAGTTATATTTTCCGATTTCTTTTTGAATTTGTAAGTCTGATGAATTGGATCGTGATTACGATTCCAATGTAATAAATTATAACCGTGGAATATTAGTATTTGGGGTTTTTATATTCTATATATATATATATATATATATATATATATATATATATATATATATCTCCAAGTATATGATTGGTGTATATGGAATGAATTCCAATAACCAACAATTACTATTCTTAAAAGAGTGCTCAATACAAAGTAGAGCAGATATAATTATTTATTTAAAAAAAATTATAACATAAATATGTTATAAAATCACTACAAAAATAGCCATTTTGTTTCAACACCCTCGGTGTCTTATCAAGTGATGACGTTGAATGTAAAATAAATGGTTTTAAAAGTTTCAAATTAATTAACAATCCTTCGCAAGGGGAAAACGTTGTTACAAAGGCTAGATGGACCAATCAAAACACAAGTATAAGTAGGAAAATTCAAAAAGCTTGATAACGAAGTCATGTTATAATATCTATTCAGATGTTTAAAATATGGGTAGTATTAAAAAAGAATTTATTCCAACCAATAATTACTAAATTATATGATAAAATTTAATATTAAAATTTAAAACTGCTAATTACAAAATCAAAATTTAAAATTTATTCGCTATTAAGTTTACAACTATAAAATTACTGAGGAGAAAAGAAGAAATATATATGTTATTCAATTTATTTCTTCATTGAAGTTACTTTAGCTATATTTAATATCCGGTCTTTTTACAATGTATACATATTAATCCTCATGGTGTGTGAATGGGGTCCTAAACTCACGCGTAAAACAAACGCAGTCAGATTCTAATATATAAGCACCAAGACATATACACGCACAAAAGAGACAAGACAGAGAACGTCTTCACGGTCTGTCATGAAAAAAAGGGGGGAGGTGGGGGAAGTGGGGGAAGGGAAACCAACACACACGTACATACATACACAATTAAAAGTGAATGCACTTTCCATACACATAGATACCTATAAATACATGCACAGACATCCACAGACATTGACCCAGACAGTCGGATACCACAACCGATAAATATTTAAGACAGAAAATGTCATTGCATGAATGTTAACAACCTATTGAAATATAACAAGCGAGTAAATATACAAAGATAAAAATGATTAAAATTAATATTATTTAATATATTAAAATAGTGTATGTAAATATAAAATCGGACATCAAAGTCAACACCCATCGGTAACTACGCTGTCATATACATATATATATATATATATATATATACACACACACATACACACACATATACGCATATATATATATATATATATATATATATATTTATATACATATATATATATATATACATATACTAACACACATATACATACATAAATATACATACATACATACAAAGCGAAATATCTACACATACATAAACATATACATACGTTTATATTTCCATGGTATCAAGTACACATACACATACATACACATGCACACATATATACCCACAAATATACACACATATATGTGTACACATACTCACATATAAATACACAGCAATACACAAATATAAACATATATACACACATATACTAACTCATGTGGCCGTAATGACATAGCCAAGTTTCCCTACCTACACGTACACATAAACAATTTCATATACAGTAGGTGTCAACATACATATATACAACTGCAAACCTACATAAGTAAACACACACACACACATATATACATATATATACATACACATACATACATACATATAGACACACACACATATATATATATATATATATATATACACATACATGCATGCATACACACATACAGAAATATACATACACATAAATATCTACATAAAAATACCTATCTATAATAACAAATACACATATATACGTACACACACATAAATACAACAACATTTAACCAAAAACATATATAAACATGTTCTCTGTCTTGTCCCCTTTTTGTGTGTGTATATGTCTTGGTGCTTATATATTAGAATCTGACTGCGTTTGTTTTACGCGTGAGTTTAGGACCCCATTCACACACCATGAGGATTAATATGTATACATTGTAAAAAGACCGGATATTAAATATAGCTAAAGTAACTTCAATGAAGAAATAAATTGAATAACATATATATTTCTTCTTTTCTCCTCAGTAATTTTATAGTTGTAAACTTAATAGCGAATAAATTTTAAATTTTGATTTTGTAATTAGCAGTTTTAAATTTTAATATTAAATTTTATCATATAATTTAGTAATTATTGGTTGGAATAAATTCTTTTTTAATACTACCCATATTTTAAACATCTGAATAGATATTATAACATGACTTCGTTATCAAGCTTTTTGAATTTTCCTACTTATACTTGTGTTTTGATTGGTCCATCTAGCCTTTGTAACAACGTTTTCCCCTTGCGAAGGATTGTTAATTAATTTGAAACTTTTAAAACCATTTATTTTACATTCAACGTCATCACTTGATAAGACACCGAGGGTGTTGAAACAAAATGGCTATTTTTGTAGTGATTTTATAACATATTTATGTTATAATTTTTTTTTAAATAAATAATTATATATATATATATATATATATATATATATATATATATATATATATATATATATATATATATATGAGTTACGATCAAATATAAATCAAATATGAATGGGAATCTGACAGAATGATAACAAATAGGAAACGTTTATCAATCTGACATGTTTCACTTTTAGAAAAACTTCGTCAGAAAATGCCCCTAATACATGATTGACCAATGAAAATCAGTCATCACGAAAATAAAAATACCAGAATTTATTTCTTTTCCTCCATATCTGTATGGATAGTGCATGTAACTCAAGAAGAATATGTATATTATAATCAAAATGTGGACGTTCCACACGACTTCAAGCAAAAGATTAGGAACGAAAAATCCTATCAATATTGGAAAGAGCGACAACAGTGAATGAACTGGAGAAACCTATTTTCCTGAAAAATGTTTTAAGGGAAAGATTTCATATAAATTTTAATTGGCAACAAGTACGGTCTGATCGCTCAATACCAAATGTTTCTTTGTAGGGAAACGGCCAATATTACAATATATATATATATATATATATATATATATATATATATATATATATATATATATATATATATAATGTTAATCTTATGCAGATTTAATTAGCCGGTTAATAAATTTTGGGAAAAAATTCCTGCTTTAATTTAGTAAAAAAAGGCTAATATATAATAAATAATGTCAATCTTATTGCAAATATTGTTATCATCTTGTTGGCGTTTCATTTCTCAAGTTTTATTAACCGGCTTATATATATATATATATATATATATATATATATATATATATATATATATATGAATATAAAATTTGAATATCAGTACCTGATCAGCGTTGTGCATAAAACTCAACGATGTTCTACCTATGTGTAAAAAAATGTATATTTATTATTCGTATATATATATATATATATATATATATATATATATATATATATATATATATATATATATATATATAACACGTTTCATTAAAGACAACAGACAACGTACTGCGTTTAGGCTTTTTATTTGATTTTTCTTGTGTTCGAACAAGTGTCTTCTTTTCTGGACACAGAGTGAGTAGAAACTTACCAGACTCCATCCGAAACATACGAGTAGAAAATGCAAATATAATAACCTTATCCATATGTAAAAAATGATTAAAAATAATGGAAGCTTTAATAATAATAAAAAAGTAAAAGCCAACAATCATTAATATTAACTACGAACACGGCCACAATGTGCTGACTGTGTTCAGAAAATAAAACATCTCTATAAATCTACATACATACACACAGCCCATAAACCCAATTAAAAAGCAAAAATAAAATTGTCGTTGATAATGGCTAAAAGTAGAGCCGAAAGCTCTCAGAATTACAGAATATTTGGACTGTTTCTGTGCACAGAAAAGAAAACACTTGTTCGAACACAAGAAAATTTAAATAAAAAAGCTTAAACGCAGTACCTTATCTGTCGTCTTTAATAAAACAAGTATAAATGAAGGATTGCTGCCTAAATACTATATATATATATATATATATGTGTGTGTGTGTGTGTGTGTGTGTGTGTGTGTGTGTGTGTGTGTCTTTCAATAAATCGTACTTATATCGAGTCTTCGAGAGAAATATTTCTGATTCTTCACACCCAAAGGGCAGCAATTGGTTTGTTTATTATTGCTGTGCAACATTTTTTCAAGGGAAAAAGAAAACGACAGAAAAAAGGGCGGGAAAAGACACGACCTAACCCGGAGACTTGCAACGATTTTATCCCCACCCCGATCACACAGCCACTCCCTAGCATTAACATTTCTTTCTCTGCAACCTGCTCCAGCCTCATATTTTTCCCCCACCCTCCTTCCTATAGTTTTTCTCCTTTCCCATTCGCTTCGGCTTATCCCAGTCTCTGCGTTTGGCTTAGCAGAAATGAACTTGAAAAGAAAGCAGCATTCTACAACATAGCCACAACTAACCTTTGCCTCTTATTCAACCTTTCCTGCTTATCTCTTCCTCCTCTTTCTTTCTCTTGTAGCTCTTCTTCTTCTTCTTGCAAGTAAGCGGTTTTCCTTTTCTCTTCTGATTAGTTCATTAATGAATGAAAGTCAGAAATGGTGCCGTCGGAAGGAAAGAGGCGGCGAGGTCGGAAGATGAAGATCGTCGGCGGCTTTGTTCCCGTAACTCATCAGCCAATTTCTAATCTTCTCCTTTCTAATCTTCTCTATTTACCAACCTTCCCACAAGGCAAAATGAGGCACAAGGCCAATTTCTAACGTCGGGCGTTCCGAGCCCTTAGGCTCGGGGAAAAGATTGCCTGTAGACCCCGTATACACAGGGTCGAGTTTGTCTACCACCCTAAACGAGACTCTGACCTACGTCATAGCCTCGTCTGGGTTCCTCTCCGCCCGGAGGCAGAGAGTTCGACAAGAAATGAAGAGGAAGTGATTTTATTTATAAGCAAAACTAAAAATGTTGTTAGCATTTCAAAGTTTTACAGTTCATAAATATTCACCACCAGGTTAACTTAAAAGTTTAGGTAAAGTTTTGTAGATGCTATATATATATATATATATATATATATATATATATGTGTGTGTGTGTGTGTGTGTGAATTATAAAAATAAAACCCAAATTACTCCATTCATGAATGGGCTAATATGGGTTACATTTTTCTAGTTCACTTATATGCTCTATAATAAATATATTGAGCTCTCTTTTGTGGATCAGTTTTAATATTTTATATTAATAGAATCTACTTGGATTACTTAGATATTTTACATATATATATATATATATATATATATATATATATATATATATATATATATATATGTTAGAGTGAAATATAGATCACTTATTGATCAGAATTTGCCAGATAAAAAACAAATTTCACTTTTATTAATGCCTCATCAAAGAATGAGATATGGAGAAAAAGAAGAAAGAAATTCTGGTATTTTTAATTTTGTGTTGTTTGATTTTCATTGGTTAATCAGGTTTCATGTGCATTCGACTTGTTAAACAAATGTCAGTCTAATTTGTGGTATTCAGACTTCTCGGAGAGACGCGACACGTATATCCAAATTTTCTTGGAATCCATTACTTTCTTGCAGTTTTTCGTTTTGTCCTCTGACGGACTTTACCAAAGCAAATGTGAAGATTTTATTTTGCAACATGTATTTATAAACAAAAGTGAAAATATTAGTTTACCAAAACTTTTAAATTTAAAAAAACACTCATAAATATTCATTAAGCTAACAGAAAAGTTTAAGTAAATTATGGAAGATGCTAAGTGACATAATTTAATTATGGAAAATGCTAAGTGACGTAAGTTCATGTTTAATAAACAAAAGTAAATAATATCGTTGTTAATTTTTTGATAATGTAATTAATTTATATTATTTTAGTTTGGGATTAATTTATGTATTATATATTTTAAATAATAGGTTATGAATTTAAGCGTTTTTATTTAATTTTTTTATGTCATGTATGTTGCCTTGGAAAAAGAAAAATCCTTTCATAGACAGAGATATTTGAAAATATCCGGGAAGCAGATTTATATTTTGATAAGATTCAATAGCGGCAATTACGAGAATTTTCCGTCTAAGTTATTTTTCTCTTTTAATAAATGTGGCATTCTTTAAATCAAAGTTGTGGTTGAATTTATCTCTATGAATAACTAATGCATTTAGTAAATTGTTGTGCCTGATATCCGTTTTGTGTTTATAGATACGTTCTTTTTAATATTTCTTCGAGTTTTCCCAATGTATTGTGAAGAGCAAGTGTGAGAGTTTATTTCATAAATACCCGCTTCAGAAATGTTATGGGTATTTTTGGTTCTGATCATATCCATAATAGTTTTGGATGTCGTTGTAATTACACTATTTACATTATTCTGACTATTGTCCTCATCGTTGTCACCATATTTATTACAACGCTCCGGCCTTCTTCAGGTGGGTGGGATGTCGAACTGAACCCTTTATTTCGCTCACTGGGGCAGACTGTTCTAGTTCCACGTGCCATGTTTTAATGGATGTCAGTTATCAGTTATCTCCTGTTAATTCCCCTCTCCAAGTTCTTCATTGCCTTAACCAGGTATTGAACTCACGCTTTTTGGGTCCTGTCACTGGATCTAACCAACGCCTTTATCCACTGTGCCATGTGTCGTTGTAACTATTTTGATATTGTTAATATTGGATAAATTGTTTTGGATAGTAGATATAAAGGCTAGATGTCAGGTTACTGGGACGTATCTGTTTTATCTAGTTTATTGTTATTGTTGCTAATAATGTCATTGTCTTAATTTTTCTTGTTTTCTATGTATATTTCTTCAAAAAACACTTAATCCTTTCTAGATATCATGGAACATAGAATTAGTAATGACTTTCAGTTGGAGGTTTACTACTAACAAGAGTGACCTTATCAATTTTTATTCTCACCACTGTAACATAATAAAATCTGGAATAATTATAGGATTCTATTTATCAGCACTAAGAATCTGCAGTCCCCAATATTTACCTGAAGAAATATCTATCTATCTATCTATCTATCTATCTATCTATCTATCTATCTATCTATCTAAACACTTTAAAAAAAAACCTTCAATATCCTCATCATTTCATCCACAAGAGAAAAGTGTACAAAATATGGAACTGAAAAAGATAACGTCATTGTTTGAGTGTGTGTACGTATGTATGTATATATGTGTTTGGTATTGGCAAATTCCGCAGCATTTTTTTTAAATTTGTTAATTCATATTTTTAATGTTGAAATCATTAACAAAAAGCAATTTCTAGACCAAAACATATAATAGTTTGAAGGCTACAAAGTTTGAATACATTAAATGTGGAAAAACTTTCCATACTGCTTCCATATTCACATTGGCAACAGAAGGAAAGGTCATGCACGCAACTCAGCAGCCGATTTCCTTGTACAGATGTTTTCTGCTCCAGTACGTTATTCAAGACAATTAAACACTAACAGCCTGTCCAGTTTGAAGCCATTCTTAAAGAATTCTTTTTGACGCTCGCAAAACACACACACACAAAAATTCTTCCCGCAAAGTTTCTTTTAAGTTAACAGGTTGAAAGCTAGTTTAGATCTGGATTCTCATAATAAATCCATTTTTCATTGCCAACGAATAAGGCGTTGTAAAATGACCTTTTCCTGGGGTGAGTAAAAACAGAAAATCTTTGAACACTGACCAATGTTTAATTTTTCAATTTCCCATGAAAATGATTTAGTAGCTCCTAAATTTTTTGGAGAGTTTTTAAATGTTTGACTTAAAGTAGAAACAATTAGAATTCAAAGTCACTTCTATGATTTCTCTCAAATTATCGATAGAAAATGAATTCAGTAAATACGCAAAAATAGAAATGGGCGTAAGAAAAGGAGGGTGTCTTCCCGCCAGTTTTATTTAATCTTTACCGTCTCTCATATGATGATAAACTACATCCGGTTTCAAGGTTTCTGAACTGCCTGTTTCGAGGAACCACCTCTTAATTGCTGTTGGTCCCAGGTCCACTGTAACTCTGTTAGGGTTCCAGCTATGAGTAAATAGATAATCCCCAAACTGGAGTCAAAATACTATGAACTTATAAAATACATTTTCATAATAAATAAATATTATTATAAATAATATTTTATAATATAATACTAGCCATACATTTTATACAGTAAAAAAAAATTACTAGCAATACATTTTTATAAAGAAAATTACTAATGCTCCCGAGTATTCTCTCTACTTTACATTATGAATCTTGCCTCTTGTACATTAGTCATTCTTTTTCTAACCTAGATTTTCGTTGGTGGCATATGACATGGTCAAATTTGTCTACCCACAAAGGCGGTCGGGTTTTTCGATCTTCTAGCATGTGATATTGTCCTATAACTTAGCAACAATCTAAGAAGAAATGTTTCTATCTTTTTTTTCCAACCAGAAACTGGTGAGATCTATTTGTCGTCCATATTATGACCAACGCTTCTTTTTCAATATCTGAGTTGTTCAATTCGGCTTTTGTCAATTTTCTCGAACGATACATAATAGGATGACTATCCTGAGCTAATATTCCTGAAATTGAGTGTTCACTTGCATCCGTTGTTACTACTGTTTCCTTTCTAGGGTCGAATATTTTTACTACTGGCTTCTTTGCCAGAACAGCTTTAAATTTTAAATTTTCAAATGTCACTTATTGTCCAAATAAATTCCGCATTCTTTTTTCTTATTCTACATTCGTCTGTAAAAATTTACAAGTTTTAAAAAAGATTCCAAGTGTGTTGGATGTGAAATTGTCCGTTAATGTCGGATTCTTCAATCCCTCTATCCTCATTAGGTCTTCGTGAAATTTCAACAACCTCTTCTTGGCTCTAATTACTAAGTGTCCTTTTTGTTTCCATGTTCCATAAAAGTTCATAGTTACACACAGGTTGAGTCCATGGTATCCTCAGCATTTTTCAGTAGAAGTGACATATGACGTCACAAAGACTATAAATAGCTACGGCTATTATCCATCAGGCAGTTGAGCTCATACTACTTCCCGCGTGTTAGTAACACTACACAACAATGGCGTCGCTGAGATCAAATAATTATCACTGTGAAAATTTGAAAAAAAAAAAGAAAGTTCATTTTTCTTTCTCCTTCATTCATCTTCCATTTTTAATTTTTCCGCTCTCTTTGCCATTTTATTTATTGTCTTTTCCTTCTCTTTCTTCCTAAATTTTCATTCCGATTTCTGTATATGACTTTTCCTTCCTAGATTACAATCTATTTTACTGTTCGTTTCCTGGATATGCGAGAGTCGATAGACGAACAACCAGTTCTATTGACATAAAGATCTCATCTTTATAATGACTTTTACGGGTTAAGCATGAATATAGTTGTTTGGAGGGATGAGAGGGGCTGAACAACAGGCGATGCGATCAGAAATAATTTATTTTTTTTCAATTTGTTTTCATATTACTATAGATTAAGCATTCTATATCACGAATATTAAGAAAAATAAATTACATTTTTTAAAAGTTGATAGGGGGCACAATTTGCTATGTAAATTCATTGTAAATTGACCACCCTTTTGAAAACAAAAACAGAATATCCTCATACCACGCGAATTCTTAAAATGTAAAAAAAATATATATAAATAATTGAAATAAATAATCTGTTTCTTTTTTCATATATGATTATCGATTTCACACTCCAGATTACGAATTAAAATGGCATATTTTTAAAGTTTTAAGTAAGCACATGGTAAGAGATTTTTTGTGAGGGGCGGATAAGCATCCACAATCTTAATAACATTAGATGTGCAAATGACACAGTGTTGATAGCAGACATAGAAAGGAAACTACAAGAACTCCTACTGAATGGATTGTGAAGGAAAGCAAACAAGTAGATCAATTTAAATATCTGAGAAGTATTTTAACAGAGGACAGAAAGTATGACACTGAAATCATTGGGATAGCAAAAGATTCCAAAAGCTAAGCAAAGTATTGAGAAACAGGAAAATTTCGTTAGAAAAACAAATGAAAGAGTGCTGAAGTGTTATATAATATCAGTCCTTCTGTATGGTAATGAATGCTGGAAAATCTCCTCACAGATGACTTGAGGGAGTAGAAATGTGGTTCTACAGAAGGATGCTGAGGATACCATGGAGTGAACATGTGAGCAAAGACCAAATGTTAGAGCAAATGGAAACAAAAAGGACACTTATATTTAACATCAGGAAATGACAGTTGAAATTTTTAGGGCACATAATGAGGAAAGAAGGTTTGGAAAATGTGATACTCACAGGACATATTGAAGGCAAGAAGGACAGAGGAAATTAGTGCCTAACCTACCTAATGACCATGTGTAAATGCTTGGCAGCACAGGGATTAGGAGAGATAGCAAAAAGACAAAATTTACTAAGAGCTACAAAGGACAGGAAATTGTGGAGACCCATGATCGCAAGCATTGTGAAGGGACATGGCACAAAGAAGAAGAAGAAGAAGAAAAAGAAGAAGAAGAATGGACAAAAAGAAAATTAAAGCCATAAGTGCGTTAGATTTTTAAAGAATTGTTCTAAGAACAAATTTGAATTTAGACTTTATTTCTATTTCATACTTAACATCAGGAAGAGGTAGTTGAAATTTCTGGGACACGTAATGAGAAAGGAGAGCTTGGAGAATCTGATACTCACCGGGCCGACAGAGGGAAAGAGGGACAAGGGAATAAACAAGGCGTGACATATAAGGAAACATTCGGTATTCATTGACCGATCAGTCAGCGTTATAGTCGGTTGAAATTTATAAAATCTTTTTAAAGAAAAGTTATTTTCAAAATTACACTTCTCAAGTCCACTAACTGTTATAAATCCTTCTAATATCGGCGAGAGTTTCTTTCCAATCCTTTTGTTGATGCTAGTGTGGAAAGTTAGTATCTTGATTATATCATTATTTTCCCTTTTAGTTACATGCGCCACCAATTTTAAATGTTGTTGCTGTTGGAAGTCTTCAAGTGATGTTGATTTTGTTATTTAGGGAAACTCATTGTGATTTCGTAGTGCCAATCTTCTTTAAAATTTAAAACCTTTGTTTCCAGCCATTTTTAATCATTGATGTGGGAAAATGGGTTGTATACAGATGACAGATTAGAAATTTCTGAACGAGGTGGATGCCATGTACGTGATCCATAGGAAAGTCTAGATTTGATGAGGCTACTTAATGACTTGAAACGAGTTTTTTCCATTCTGCGCGTGTAGTTTTTTTTTTTATGATGTCGTACAAAAGTGTACCCCCTGCAGCAACCTATCCTGTGCCCAATTTCCTTATCTATACCAAATTTAAAATACTTGAAGTATTTAGAATTGACCAATTCTACAATTCTTCGCAATTTTTATGATGGATTCAGGGTAGGAGCCACCGCTGCTTTTATTTCAATTTTAGATCGTAATTCCTGTTTTTGAATGTTTTCTCTGAATTCCTACCTTATCGAACACTTGGAATGCTCATCTTTTGATCAAGGTCAACCATAGACATCACCATTGTAATCAGCATTGACCCCGCTCCTTATCTTCAGTACACTGGCCGCTCGAGGGAAGATATAGGCTTTTTTCTTCTTTTCAGTATATTCCTTTGTCATGTGATACGGTATATTTAAAGGTTCTAGACAAATTTAATCCCATTCTTCCTTGTACACGCGCTAGGCATAGTCTAAGGAAAGAACGAACAGATTGGGAAACCCATTTTCTCCTGGTTGGTTACCCCTTTTAGGTTACCTCTTGTAGGTTACCCAACTTGACTGTGCTAAAATTCATGCTAGGTGGCGCTCTTTAAGCCTATGAAAAACCAATATTCTCACTCACTCTCTTTTTGGTCTTTTTAGCTCTGGCTTTCAGATGTAATCGAACGTAAATAGAAACGCTGCCGACAAGACGCGTTAGCTTGGGTCTTCCTTTGACATTTGTACTTTCTAACACACACATATGCACGCAGACGTGTCTATCGCACACATTTGTTACACACACAAACAAGCACATTCATATTATACCGTGTTTTAATATTTTCTTTTTGTTACAATTATGTACACCTGTAATTCGTTTTGTTAATAAATGCATTGTGTTTTGTTAATATTTATTGTTTTGTCATATTCATTTTTACCTGGACTCACATTGAATCCTCCAATATTTTTTGTGGGATAAATATTCCAGGAGTTTGTGTAAATATTTACTCACCAAAGTGTTGATTCCCACAACATAATGGTGACTAATATTTATCCAAACGTACAAGCACCCACAACACCGCGACGAGGTTTGGAATGAGTCGGTTTTGCGGTCTTCACCAAACATATCTAACTTTGTTGATTGATAGAGTTCTTCTATCAAATTGAAGTGGAGGCAGAGGCTGGGAGATTCTTTCTTATAGATGAGACAAGGAAGTCTCTATCGATGGGGGTGGTCATATTATCTACTGTGAGACCAGCAGAGCAGGTGTCCAACTAGTTATTCAATAAGTACGCTATTTGATAGAATTGTTTGGTGAAATCTTCACTGCACTCCTTACCAGAACGAAAGCCAAATTGGGTTGAGAAAAAAATGACTTTCATAGGATGGTTAGAGTCTAGTCAGTAAAATATTAATAACTACTTTCCACTTACGCGCGAGTACACTTAAGAAATGTAAATATCTCTCAGATATGGGTCAAATAGTATGACGTGGATCTGTATTGGTATTCTTAAAAGATTATTAAATCAAAATACGTTTCTTTTTTAAATAATCCACAATGAGTTGATAAGCCGTAAAAAAACAATCGATCAATAATTCTAAGAAAGTTGGTTCACTGTGTCGTGCAAGACAATTTTTCTCTCCAGAATCTATCTTACATATCTATAAGTCTACCATTGCGTCCATGCTTAAAATATTACTGCCACATATGGTCCAGTGCTCCTGCTATACATTTAGAGATTCTTGATAAAATCCAAAGAAGAATCAGCAATATTATTGGTCCTGACCTGGCGTCACTTTCCGACCGACGTAAAGTTGCTTCCCTGTGCCTTTTCTATAAATACTTTCATAATAATTTTTCGGATGATCCCTTCGCTATGGTACGTGAACTTAATGAATTTAATGCATTACTCGATTGGCAAAAAGGTCTCATTAATTTACCGTTAAATTTGTTTGATGGAACCGTAAGTTCTATTCTATCAGGTTCTTCTCGCTCGTGAAACTTTCTTTCGGCTCCATGCTTTCCAGTTATCTTTGAACTTCAAAAATTGAAATGAAATGTCAATCGTTATCTACTGTCTTCCTGATTACTCTTCTATTGTCCTCGCTCCTTTGTAATATTTCTGTTTTCTAATTCTTTCGCACACATTAACCTCTTATGTCTTAGTGGCTTTATTGCCTTGCATGGGGTAAATACAATTAAAAATACTTTCACGATAATGGAACCAATTGAGATACCATCTCTTTATATGTCAGTAATATATTCCAAATATTGCTTATTGATTATTATGATTAATAATAATAATTGCCCAGACATCGGAGATCAAAGACTAGAAGAACAGAATGTGTTTTCTTGTTGATATGACAGTCCCTGTAGATTGTAATATTATCTTTGAAGATCTTCATAAAACTATCAAAATACCAGGATCTTGAAATGGAAATCTAAAAAATATGTCACATGAGGGCATCAACAATCCCTGTTGTAGTTGTAGCTCTCAGATTGATTGGAAAAGATTCCGATAGACTCATTGAAGTGATTCCTGGTAGTGCATTGCCTTATAGAAATGCCTTATAGAAATACAAAAAATCAAACAAAAAAAAAAAAACTGTACTCACAAGTACAGCTAACACTTTACAAAGAGATTTATCTATGTAAAATGTATGTGATCTTAGATATTTATTTTTACAAAGAATGATCATTGGAAGATGTCATGAAGCCATTTCTGACCTTAGGTCACTGATTGGGATCCAGAAGGAAAAGTAGTATACAACAGAAATCCAAGGAAATGGAAATAATAATAATAATAATAATAATAATAATAATAATAATAAATACCCTGATGTTACACCACGAGTGGCTCTCATGGCTTCTGATTTTAATTGATTGGAGATGATAACATGCACAAGTTTTGTATTGGTGTATTAAGATGGGCTATAGTAAATATCCTATCCCGTTGAGTACCACCGATTTGCGTATTAGTTGCCTGACTGTAACCAGTTCGGCGTGCGCTCGAGTAGATGTAATGTGCATTTTTGTACATGGGCGGGAGTAGTAGTCGGCACCTGCTGGCACCCGAGCATCGTCATCCTCTTTCCTTGTTTCCTTTCTTCCCTCTGGTGGCGGTGGCCGAGATGGCTTTAAGGACTTGGTCTATTCCTGAAGAGTAGTCAAAGAAAGTTTGACAAGGCTATTCGCGTGAATTTGATTTTAGTGGACAATTCTGCGCGACGGATTGAGACAGGTGAATTCTGTCAAACCTAGGCTGTCCGCTTGGTCATTGAGGTCGTGTAGATCTTTGCTAACTCGTGCGTTTGGGTTGATCGCATTCAGTCTGGTCCACCCCCTCCTCGACCATAACTTACCTTAGAGATGTAGTCGGAGAATATCATGGACGGCTGTTGAGAGTTTTTATTTCTTTTTTTAAGTTTCAAGGTTCAGTCAAATCTAAATACTTGGGGACGCTTTCCTTTGGAGAACGTCTGAACGCAATGAGTTACCCGACCTGAAGATATTTCTAACTGGGCCCCAAATGAAAGGTTAACCGCTGCTTCTTATTAAAAAATGTCTTACTATATGTGATACACCTGCTCTTTATACCCTTATCAGACTGAGAATAATGGTGAGTACTTTGGGCTTCATATATATATATATATATATATATATATATATATATATATATATATATATATATATATATATATATACTCGAACGTCACTTGTTGTACAGGTGGTCTCCCACACAATAATAATAATAATAATAATAACAATAATAAAATAATAATAATAATAATAATAATAATGAAAATAATAATAATAAAATAATGATAATGGAAATAATAAGAGTAATAATAAAAATAACGAAAATAATAATAATAATAATAATAATAATAGTGAAAATAATAATAATAATGAAAATAATAATAAGGAAAATAGTAATAAGGAAAATAATAATATTACAATAATAATAATAATAATGACAATAATAATAATAAAATAATAATAATAATGAAAATAATTATAAGAAAATAATAACAATAATAATAAATAATAATAATGAAAATAATAATAATAATAATAATAATAATAATAATAATAATAATAATAATAATGAAAATAATAGTAATAAAGTCGAAATATATGCTTAAATAATGGAAAGTGATGATTTTCTAATTATGTAATAATCAACGAAACTAATTTTCATAAAATTTGTCTTAATTAGAGTTTATTAAAATGGCAGCTATCCAACAAGGCGTTAAAAAGTCCCTTCAATTTGACATTCAACCTGTTTCTTTCACTGATTTGCAAATTGGAAAAAATAAGCATTGACATTCTCGAAGAAAAAATTGTGCGATGAAGAAACGAGACCAACTCTTTAAATTAATAGCGTCGAGTTCTTCTGTGTCAGAAAAAGTATTCGAAAAATGGAACGATGCCAGAAATCTTTTGAATACAGAAATACTCAAGCAGCTTCGACTACGTCTGAAAAAAAAAACAGTTTAATAAAAAAAAAAGGGGGGAGGAAGGGATAATAAAATAAAATACAAAAGAATATTCATCAATTATATCTGCCCAAATTCACTGAGAAAACGGAAAGAGGATTAGATTTGAAGAAAATGTGGACGTCAAAAACCACAGAGATGAGACAACAGCGGATGACAGGGTCATCTGGTGCAGTTTGCTTGAATTTAATGACTACTTATGTATGGAACAATTGAATAGTACCAGTCCCTTTAGGCAGGGATATCAACCATTAATTTGCTCTGTGTCTTATAGAGGTAAAACCAGGTCACATAAAATGCTATCCATGAAGCGCAGTTTCAAAAGCACGAGTAACAACAACCTTTTGCTACTTTGGTGTCGATAGCTCTTTGGAAACCGTTTTGTACAGATATTTAACTAGCGAAGAGGCTGCATTAACCTGGATGCCCTACCATAGCTGGCCTGGCTTTTTCAGTAGTGATTCTCTCAATTGTAATGAGAGCATCGGCCTGTTTTCCCGCCTCATACATACACACAGCAACAGCAGACCTGCCACTCTAGGGTCTGTCACTAAGATTACTTTCTTCTTTCAATATTGATTGACATTTACTCTACTAATAAATTTCGTTGCTATAAGATAATGGCAATAATAACCGTTTCCTTATGAGGAAACATTCAGCATTCATTGGCCAAGGAACCATTGTTAGTTTCAGTTGAAATTTATATAAACTTTCTCTTAAAACAATTTTTCAGAAAAATAATTTTCTCAACTTCAAGGGCTGTTATTGCTCTTTCCAGTACTGATGAGGTGTTTCCTTCCTAAGCTTTTGTTTGAAGTAGTATGGAACGCCAACATCTTGATTATGTCATTTTTTTCTTCCATTTAATCATTTTAATTGTTGCTGCCATTAAAAGTCCTCAAGTGATATGGTTTCTTTTACTTATTACCGTTCTTCATTTGTAATTTCATGTTTCACTCGCACATAGCGAAAGGCAACAGTTTAGACATTTTTCTGAACAAGTTCGGTGCCATGCATAACATTTAGATGAAAGTCTCGACCTGATAAAAGGCAATTTAAGAATTTGATCTGATACAGCCTTTCCGTAAACATTCTCTAACCTTCCGTGAATTGATACAACATTTTAATTTCTTCTTCTTCGAATTTGAAACTATCTTCAGGCCTCTCGTTTTCCTGTCAACTACGATCTTCCCAAATTTAAATGCAACGTCTATTGTCATCTTTTAAAGCGTCAGTTGTTAACATGGAACACATAAGGAGACGAATGAAACAAAGTAATTGCTTTATAAAAAAAAAAAAAGAATCTCGCTGTAGTCGGGGGTATCAATCCTTCATCTCACGAGTCTAAAAATAACACAACACTGCGCTATGCTAGGAAAAAGTAAATAGTATTTTCAATCTTTTGTCAAATGTTTAATTATCTAAAGCGTAAGTATCTGTTAGTGATGACATTTTCTCTGACAATAATTAGACGATATGAAAAGTTGCTTTGCGGAAAAAAATATTCTAGAATCAAACGAATTAATAAACATTGGGATGGAAATATTGGTAAGCTAAGATATGCAGATGACACATTGCTGATAGCAGACACGGAAAGGGGATCACAAAACCTCCTACAGAAGGTAGCAAAGGAGAGTGAGAAGAAGGGACTAAGCATAAACTACAAGAAGACAGAATGCAGTCATCAGCAAAAAGATGAGCCAAAAATGTAAATTACAGGTCGGGGATACTAAAATCAAGCAGGTACAGAAATTTAAATATCTGCGAGTTGTTTAAACAGAGGACAGTAACTGCGACGCTGAGATTCGAAGATGTATTGAGATGGCCAAAGACGCATTCCAAAAACCAAGCAGAGTATAAGAGGCAGGAAAGTTTCGTTGGAAACAAAGAAGAGTACTGAACTGTTACGTGATATCTGTCCTCCTGTATGGCAGCGAATGCTGGACAATCTCCTCAGAGATGAAGAAGAGACTTGAAGCAACAGGAATGTGGTTCTACAGAAGGATGCTGAGGATACTATGTGAATATGTGAGCAACGACAAGGTTTTGGAGAGAATGGAAACAAAGATGAAACTTATACTTAACATCAGGAAGAGGTAGTTAAAATTTCTGGCACACTTAATGAAGAAAGAGAGCTTGGAGAATCTGATACTCAGAGGACGGATAGAGGGAAAGAGGGACAAAGGAAAGCAACATGTGACACACTTAATGGGCTTCGGCGAGTGGATGACAGAACAGGGTTTGAGAGAGATAACAAAAAGACAAAACTTAAGAGCTGCAACAGACAGAAGAAGAGCCATGATCTCCTACGCCCAGAAGAGACACAGTACATACAAGAAGAATAACTTAACTGTAATTCAAGAATCACGCGTCAATATTTTGGTCTAATGCTCCATTTGTTTATAGTTCTTGCATTTCTTTTTATCCATTCTATCAATTTCAATCAATTAATATGAAACCAAATGTATGTATGGATACGATGAGCTTACTACGACTGTCAGTAGTTGGCATCCGTGTCTACCAGACTGACAATAGTCAATCTTTACATTTCTAAACAGTCATTAAATGCATTTATTCAGAAATCTGACAGACTGATACGATATAAAATTTTATGAGTGTTGGTGAATACTAATACGTTCGCACGTGTGTTTTTTTTTTTAAAATCATCATCACAGATCAGATCAGATTTTATAGTAAGTTGCAGTAGTTACAGGTTACAGTAAGTTTGTCTTTGTAATTCCCCGCCCCCCACGAGGATGATCTCAGAAAAGATCGAAAGTATTTGGTTATATATATATATATATATATATATATATATACATACAAATATAGATAACTATACTCGTTTCAAAAAACCTCCGAATTTTTGATTTGCCAATAATCAAATCAATCTCGAGGGAAAAAAAGGTTTTAAAAAAAGAAAGAGCTAAAAATATGAAAATCTGTTGAAAAAAAGTCGCACAGATGCAGGTCTGAAGCCCAAAGAAAAAACCCCGATACGAGTAAACAACTAACTAATATAAGAGCTCAATACAACCGTAGAGCAAACATAGACACACCTAGTGTCTGGCTCACTAGGTATATATATATATATATATACTTAAAAAATCAGGAGGTTAGTTTAATCCGATATTTTGGTTACAACCTTACGGTATCTTCAGGCAATTTTTATCAAATAACCTCTTAACGCTATATATATATATATATATATATATATATATATATATATATATATATATATATATATATATATATATTAGAATAAATCCTAAGGAGCTAGGCTAAACCTACTTGGGTTTCACCTTAACGGATCTTCAGGGTAAACTGGCTAAAAAGGAAATGACGGAACAGTATTTATTGATAAAAACATTAAAATTACTTAGAATTTACAACGGACAAATGTATTGTATAAAAAGTTCAATAAAAACTATGTTAAACTAAGTTATAATTGTATGCCAAACATGAGTGACTTAATTAGTAAGTATTATATAATAGGAAAAAAAATCATAGAGAAAGCACACCCCAACCCCACTAAGTGTGATTGTAGAAATAAGGAAACCTGTCCACTTGAGGGCAGGTGCCAACAGGAGTGTGTGGTTGACAAAGTCGAAATACATAGAAATAAACCGAATAATACTGATAAGAACCCCAAAGTTTACGTAGGATCCATCGAGGGTAGCTTAAAAAAACCTTACTACAACCACCTAAGTAGCTTTAATCATGAAACCTATAAACATAGTACCAGCCTGTCGACATATATATGTAATATAAAACAAGAAGATAACTGACCTCCTTTTGAAATGGCAAATATAAAAAAAATGCCGTAATATAAGGCAGGTGAGAGGTTTTGTTCGTTATGTATGGAGGAAAAATTAGCTATGGCTACCCAAAAGAATCTTAAAATTTATTAAATCTAAGATCAGAGAAGTGTAGGCATAGAAAAGCCTGGTTATTAGAATAGAGACTTTGTTTTTTTCCTTTTGTCACGTGGTTTTAATGCTTATTAGTTTTTAATGGTTTTAATGGTTTTTATCAATAAATTCTGTACTGTCATTTTCTTTTTTTAGCCAGTTTAGGACTTAAAGCACTTGGCGATTTATTTCGTCTTGTTCTGATGTTTTTAGTTCTTTCTTTTTTTATTTTCATTTGTTTCCTCGGCTACCAATTTCTCCTGACATATCTGCAAGTTGAGCTATCCGAGGTTTTCCTAACGATTACTACTACTATATATATATATATATATATATGTATATATATATATATACATATGTATATAAATAAAAAGAAAGAACAGTAAGAAATATAATCCGGTGTTCTTATAGATATTTTTATTTTTACAAAATAGTGCTCAATGTAAATTTACAGAGCATTAATATTATAAATTAATTGATTTAAAATATCGTTTTTTTTTCGCTACACAGTTCTAACCATGTTTCAAAAATGGAAGCTAAAAGCCCCGAATTTAATTTTGTAATTAAATTAAAGGCATTAGAATTTTTCGCTTGAGGATGAAATGGAACTAATGTCTTTAATTTAATTACAAAATTAAATTCGGGGCTTTTAGCTTCCATTTTTGAAACATGGTTAGAACTGTGTAGCGAAAAAAAACATATTTTAAATCAATTAATTTATATATATATATATATATATATATATATATATATATATATATATATATATATGCGTGTGTGTGTGTTTGTATAATTTCTATATATATTATTTATATATTGTATATGTGCGGTACTTATTGGAAAGCGCTCAATATCAATCAATGATAGAGCTAACATAGTTGTATCGATGTTAATTTGTGAGTTTGTTTGTCTGCCGATCGTAAGGGTCACAAACTCACATCAATACAACTAAGTATATATATATATATATATATATAATTAATATATATATATATATATATATATATATATATATATATATATATATACATATATATATATATATATATATACATATACATATATATATATATATATATATATATAAAGAAATATAGTCTTAAGGTGTGCTATATTTATGGAATAAAGTGCTCAATATCAGAGATAGAGCGTGTGTAAATATAAAAGTGAACATAGAAGTCAACACTTAGAGGCGACAGTCTATATATATAATATATATACATATACTATATATATATATATATATATATATAAGAAATATAGTCTTAAGGGTGTGCTATATTTATGGAATAAAGTGCTCAATATCAGAGGATAGAGCGTGTGTAAATATATTAATCAATTCCCCCTCGCGATAATACCACTAAGACGCAAGCGGCATTGAGAGTGAAAGAGAACAAAATGACTTTAGAAGGAACCGGAAACCCAACCCTAATCAGAAAACAAGGGATAAACCTCTACTCCTGCTCAAAAGACCAGGGAGCTGGGAGGAGTATGAACTGGATGAAACCTATCTACTCCTTTTGAAGAAAAAAGTAAATAAGTAGTAAATAAAATTTCAGATTTCAGGCACAGACGTCAGAAGTATAGAGTTCAAGTAGACTTTAGAAGGAACCGGAAACCCAATCCTAAACAGGAAACAAGGGATAAACCTCTACTCCTCTTCAAAAGATAGGGGAAGATTCTGAAGCGGACGATAGGCGTATTTATCTACTCCTATTGAGTAGAAAATTAATTTGTAAATAATATTCCCGTGTTCAAGTAGAGACGTTAGTACAGATTTGAAGAAGTGTTAGATGTGTTTTTCTTCAATTACTTTTAAGGCCAACTTGAGCGCTATATGATATTCTACATGCAGGGCAAGGAACAACAGCATTTTTGTGAAGGCTGCAGCTTTGAGTTATTTGGCTAAAAAGGGAGCAGGTTAAAATTGTTTTGTGTCAGATCCACTGTCTTCCCAACTGAGCAATGGTGAGAGGGAAACGATCATTCAGGCCTTCAGTAATAGTACTAACATTCATACTCTGGCTTCCATCTTCAAAGTCCATTCAAGAACCATCAGGAGAATGGTGAATACATTTAAAAAAGATGAAACAGAAAAGAGGAAGGCTGGATCAGGACATCACAACAGGAAGAGCGATCATCATTTCAACTTAGAGCTGAATACATTCTTATTGTTCAAAGTAGTGCCCAACAGTGTTATAAAATATCTCGGAAGATTCTAGTAAGATATCTTTAATCATTTCTAAGATACAACGATTCAGAGCTTAATCTAACAATTGTATAATTTTGCTGTTACACCATTTGGACAATTTTGCTGTTACACTCAGTATATATATATATATATATATATATATATATATATATATATATATATATATATAGCATCGTGTGTTTACAATCTCAGAGTGAACGTTGTGTGGTCATATTTCTCTTTTCTTATTTATAATCCAATTAGGTTCCTGTAGAGAGTAAAGATATGTTATAGTATTTTTATTTGTTTTTGGAAGGAGAAAACACTGCAGACATCCATTGGTCTTTGAATGTTTACGAAAAGGTAGCATTTTATTGAAATATGGTAAAGAGATGGGTCAATAGATTAAATAACAAACAAGAGAGAATGTTAGCTTAGTGACAGGTTCCATAGTGGCAGGTCAGCTGCTGCTGTGAATGGGCATTAGGGAAAAGTGGTGTTCTCATTACCACGGATGGAAAAAAACTCTATCGAAAAACTCAGGCGAGCTATGGTATTGTTTGCAGTTCTATACAATCTCTTGCTTACTCAATGTTCTGTTCAAATTGGGTTCCCAGAATGACGTGAAGGTGATGGTTCCAAGAGATTTTGAAGGTGCGCAACATGAATAGCATCTTGCTAAGCAGGGTAATCAAAAGAGATGAAAACTGGTTCTACACTATAAGCTAGAGAGCCAAATCCAATAGGGTGATTTCACCCAGTTCACACAGAATGAAGATTACCACAGGAGGCTCTAGAGGAAAAATGATGTCCACTGTATTTGGAAGCCAGAAGAGAGTAATAATATTAGAGTTTATGCACAATGGCGCCACTTTCAATTTTGATTCCCACATGAGCACGTTGTCAGAACTCGACAAGACTTCTTTGAGCTGAAACACATTTGAAGATGAGAGATGTACGTTTGATACAGGATAATGCAAAACTTCCCAGTAGCTTAAAAACCAGACAAGAAATTCTAACACATGTTCTACTAGTTCAGATCTTAAGAGGTAGGACCCACTATGCCACGTACACAGGGTCGACATCCTCATTCCTTTCGTATTCCGTTGGTTAGGGGGAAGTGTCACTCAAACAGAGTCTAACCCAGAGCCTTTACTTTGTGGAAAAGACTCCCTAGAAGATGCTTTCTCGATCACTACGATCTTTTCTAAAGTCCCACCGTTATCTATCCTGCATACCCACATAATATGCAGTTCTTACTTTCTCATTTACGCTCTTAAAACCACCTCAACCAGTAACCCTCTACACTGGGTGGCTCTTGAGCCTTGTATTGAGTGAAAATAGTATAAAAAAAACAAAGCTAGACAATCTTGCCTCATCTACCATACAATTCTTGCATTAAGAAGCATCTTGTCTATGCTTCAGAAAATAAGCAAAAATCTTCTATGAAACGGGTATATATACCTTTATTCAAACGTGAAATAACAGCGATTATAGCCACATTAGACAGAAGTTAAGCAACGTCGAGCCTGGTCAGTACATAGATGGGTGACCGCTTGGGAACACCAGATTGCTATAAGCTTGGATGTGCGGATGGTGCAATGTATAAAGGCTCGGAATTGCTAATCAGAGAGCTGAGTTCCAATCTACAAAGGGTTGACAAGTTGTAGAAAACGAATCTATCAATTAATCTAACAAGAGCTAACATAATTGAGAAGAAAAGAGATGATGTTGGCGACAAGATGTGGAATCCTGAATCATTTGTAGAATTTCAGCATTATTTATGCGCGTCTGCTTTTAAATCTGTTGTAATTAATGAAATACAGATCTTACTTTTTAACTGACCGTCATTTTCTTTGTTTAGGGACATACGAACTCTTTATGCATCATTTAATACCAAAAATTTATTTTCTTTCGAGCGGTAGTAATTTCATTTACAAAAATGTATTGCTGGTAATATTTTTTTAATTCATTGATGGTAACATTTTTTTTTTTTTTTGCAAAAAATGTATTGCTGGTAATTGTTTTACCATGAAAATGTATTACTAGAGATTTTACTATAAAATGGATTTTTATACAGTCATAGTGTTTTGACCCCAGTTTGGAGGTTAACTATTTTGCCCATATCTACCAGCCCGGGTCAGAGTAGACCTGGGAACAACAATAATTAAGAGGTCGTTCCACGCTCCTCAAAATCTCTCGGTCAGTGCTCTTTCTGCCGGATGTACTTTATTGTCATAACCTGGACTAATATCTCTTCTTAACCACGAAAAATATATGACGTAAAACCCTAATTTTTCAACACATAGAAAACTTCGGATATATGTAGGTACATATACAATTAGTTCTTGTCTAACATCCGTTCAGTGACACTGAACAGTACAAAAATTGTGATAGCTTTAGTTAACGAAAAAGAATTAATAAAAGTTTACATGTTATATTTTTAATAAAAAGAGATTGGTCGACCTTGGAACAACAGCAATTAAGAGGGGTTTCATGTTCCTCAAAACCTCCCGATCAGAAGCTTTGCTGCCGAATATAGTTTATCGTCATACCGAGGACGGAACTGAGTATCATATCTGCTTACTTAACTATCTTCGTGCTGCTAAATAGTTGAAATGTAATGAGTTAGCCGTAGAAACCCGTACTCAGTTTTCAGGTCAAGTAAAGATGCAATATTGGTTTTCAAGATAAAAAGTAGATATAAATCTCTTTGATATTTGTCATATCAACCTAATAATCTCTCTTCATTACTATACATAGGAAATATATATCTGTCTCTACCTACTTTTATCTACCTAATGATCTAATGATCCAATTTTCTCTCTGACTCTATCACAATCTCGTCAGTCTATTTCTCTCCCTCTGAATATATTTGTCAAATCATCTTTTTTAATTTGCAAGTAATTTGTATCTAAAAAATCAGGAAGTATAATTACTAATTAAGATTTAACTGAGATAAAAAATATTTGCATTTTTTTGTCTCTAGATGGCGTCTTGAAAACAGTAAAATAATGTCGTTTCGTTGATTGATTTGTCTGTCTGTTTAACTGCATATCAACTCCTTATAGATCATTTAACGCCGAAATTTATTTTTATGGGAGCTTGGAAGTAATAAAAACATATTATTCTGCTTTCAGAATTGAATACATGGTAGATGATACTTAGCTTTTGTGCATATTTTGGCAATACGCGTATGTATTGTTGAAATTATCGCTAACATTTTTGTCGTTCAATTTCACAAACCAATCGATGAAATTTGTATAAGCTGATTTGTTTGGAAAAATACGTTAACAAAAACCCTACCACGCGGTTTAATAATTTTTTTAATTTAATCTAATTTTATAGGACTTCATGGTAAACAATATTCTTTAAGAAAAATTCTTTTTTCCCAATTTTCCTTTTTAACAGCGAAGACTAAATTCTTAGGATGTCTTACTCTCGAGCATGCAACATACAACCGCCCATGTGTAAATATTAATATAAGGCCAAATTCTAACTTTTTGAAGCGTTTGGCCTTATGATTTGCTTAGAGTTCTCGCAAACGCCTGGCGAACTGGAAACACTCACAGGCGACAGTCTGTTTCATGCTTGAACTCAATCGCCGGGCCATATGAAATAGACTCTCGCCTCTGTGTGTTGATTTAAATGTCCATATATATATGTGTATATTTGGGCAGCAATCACTTTTTTTATACACGTTTCATGAAAGATGACTGACAATGTGCTGCGATTTATTTAATTTTTCTTGTGTTCGTATAAGTTTTTTTTTTCTTTTATGGACACACAGTATGTAGAAATTGACCGAATCTTTTGTATGTCTGAGCGCTTTCGGCTATACTTTTAGCCATTATCAAGGATGTTTTTTCAATCTTTATTTTTAACTGAATATATAGACTTTTTGTTTGTATCTAGAGTTATGGGAATGTTTTTGTTTTATTTTCCAGACACATTCAGCACATTGGGACCATGTTCATAGTTGATGTTATTGAGTGTTGGCTTTTGATTTTTTATTATTATTAGTGCTTTCATTATTTTTAGTCTTTACATATGGATGAAACTGTTATAATTGTATTTTCTACAAGGACGTTGCAACACACTCGAAAAATATAATAAAATGTTTAAACGCAGTACCTTGTCAGTCGTCTTTAATGAAACTGATATATATATATATATATATATATATATATATATATATATATATATATATATATATATATGTATTTAAAAAAAAAAAAAAAAACAGACCACTTTAAGGTTCCATGTAATAAATTATTTCCCCACAGCCCTTTTAAAGGACTACGGATCATCAGACTTTACTTCCAAACAAAAAATGAAAAGAAAATTTACACATTTTTGACGGGCCGTATTAAACATATGTAAATTAACGAAGTGAGGAAGTGAGGGGGGAGAGAGAAGACATGAGTGAGTTAGCAGATATTGACACATTTAAACGGTTAACTTAACGGAAGTTATATATTGATATTGAAGGGGTAGAGAAGAAAAAACCCATAGAGAAAAAAAAAGAGAGAAGGAAGTTATGAGAGAAGGTGTCACTAATTTTCTTTGTAAAAAAAAAAAAAAATGGCTAGAAACAGACGCTGTTATTTTGTTCTACTTTGAAAGTGTTATTTTGGTGGTTCATAAAGATTATAATGTTTGATATAAATTTGAATGTCTCTAAACTGTCTACAAATAATTTAATCTTTTTTTTTAAATCTCTTAAAAATTTATTATTGATTATGAAGTTGACATCTGTATCCGTTTGAATTTTGTTCATGAATTTAACTCGTGACTGTTTCTGGATAGGTAATCTCTTTTACCTAAATTTTAGTTAAATTAATATGGGGTCATATTTGAAGGTAATATTAAATATCTTGCTCTGTCATATACTTTATACACACCCATGCAAATATCATATATACACACGTTCCTTTACATGTTCAATCACTCATACAGGTACCCAAGTGCCGATAATACACAGGTAACTTCATGTATTAACACCTACCTAAATATCAAAAAATTTTCCAATTTAAATATTTTATTATCAATAATGATTATTAAAAGATAATATATTTCAAATTAAATTAAATTATCAATTTAAAAAATTTTCCTCCATATTATAAAGAATTTTAAACTCACACTTCCAATTGGAGAATATTAAATGAGAAATGAGATAAAACACTAATAACAGGACTGTAAGTCTTTCTTTTATAATATTCTATGTAGGGAGAAATATATACATGCACACATATCCGTACACATACACACATACATATACATACATATCCATATATATACATACATCACATATACACATACACACACACACGTATATATATGTATATACTCATACATACACACATACACATATGGATATATACACACACATATATACATACACGTGTACATATACACACACATATACCCACATATATACACACATATATATATATACACATACACATACATATACATATATATACACATATACACACATATATACATATACACATATACACATACACACAAATATATACATATACATATATACACCCATATACAAGTATATATACATACATATCCATAGCCATACCGACCCACTTCAAAAACGTGCCCACAATACACAAAAATAACACATGCATGCCTATCTATCCATATAAACGCATATACATATACATATCAAAAGACGTATCAATGTTCAAGTTCAGTTACATAGTTATATACATACAGTTATGTATTCGCACTTATGTGTGCATCGCAACATTTCCAAAAACAAAAACAAAAATCATGTAATATTAGTCTTCCTATATAGTTATTCCTAAATATATTTAGGTAGATTTAGGTTGTTCTTATGTCGGCATTTCAAAATTAGTTCATTATTTTATCCTCCTTAGGTTTACCCATACGGATTATCTAGTTTTTCATAAACTATATATATATATATATATATATATATATATATATATATATATATATATATATATATAACAAAATAGTAATACAATAATAAAATAAAAGTAATAGTAACAGTATAAAATTTTAAACTAATTTAAAATATTTGATATCAATGCACATTTCAAGAAATAATACTGTTCATAATATTAAACAAAGTAATTGCAAGAATTCTAACGATTGCCCATTACGAAACAATGCTTTGACCAACTTTCTTGTTTATCTAAGTACTACTTAGAGAATTCGACTGTTGAAATGTGAAAAATGTTATATTGGTAGTACTATGAATTCTTTTAAGACTAAGTGGTACCAATATGTCTTATCCTTCACCAATAGTACTTATAAATAGTACATCTATTTCTAAATATTTTTGTAGTTTTAAACAAGTTAAAACTCCAGCGTTAAAATGGAAAAAATTAAAAAAAGCTGGAACATGTGGATCTTTAAATGAACCATGTTTTCATGCTTACATGAGAAACAAGAAATTATCAGATTTTCTGATAGAAATCCTTACACTATGGTTTAACTTTGAATTTTGATAATACTTTTTCTTATAGTAATAATTATTAGATGAACTGTAGTGCAACTTATATGACTTACTATTCTATTTGTAAGATTCATTTAGATTTAATATAACTCTGTATTGATGTCTAGTATTATTAACATTTTACATTGATTAGTTAGTATTATTAACATCTTATATGGATGCTCTTTACTTAATTGTTGCATATTAATTTGCAAAAGTAGTTTTGTATGTATGATCTGATTTACTTTTTAAGTTATTTACCAGTTTCTTATAGGGGCCTTTTTATTATCAACTACAAAATTTTATGTAGGAAGCTGACCCAGTATATAACTAGTTAACATTATGTTAGATTACCTCCCCACCTCTTTCCCTTTAACTTCTTGTGAAATTTGAACGTCATACTTCTTTATATTTTACGAAATAATGTAACCATTTGTATCTGGCCCGAATGAAATTGTTTAGGTTTTATATGCAGACAACTTCATGTCATGAATTATATAAACATTTTTACGGTTAGTTTGAATTTAACACTGGTTACATTTGATTGGTTAATCACGGCAAAAACCACAAGACTCCTTTTAATTCTGCTTTTTTTTTTTTCGAAAAAAAAAAATTATTCTGTTTTTGAAATTAAAGTAACCATCGCCCGAGGTGACATATTTGTAGTGTCGAAACATGATAGCTATTGAGTAGCGATTTTTAACATGTCTTTGCTTTAATATCATATATATATATATATATATATATATATGGAAAAGTTTACTTGTGACGCATTTCGTATATCAGGGCATCATCGGACTAAATTTGTTGGTGGACTTTACTTACACACTTTATATTGATAATACAAATTACTTCACTAAAACGGTAAATCACGGTGCATCGTCACTCGTCTTCAATCTGCTTTGTTAATGCACTTAATTCAATTTTTCTCCATTAATAATATATCCTGAACATACTAAAAAGCTTGATGAGTAAATTATCCATCTATTAATCTATTTCAGACCGTTCATATCTATCTATCTACCTCAGTTATTTTCTTATCTATCTATCTATCTATCTATTTATCTATCTCAGTTTTCTTATATATCTATCTCAATCAGCAAATTATCTATCTATCTATCTATCTATCTATATATATATATATATATATATATATATATATATATATATATATATATATATCAGTCTGTTAATATCTCTCTCCGATTGTTCATATCTATCTATCTATATATATATATATATATATATATATATATCAGTTATTTTTTATATATCTATCTCAATCTGCTAATATCTATCTATCTATATATCAATCTGTTATTGTCTATCTATTTATATATATATATATATATATATATATATATATATATATATATATATATATATCAGACTGCTAATATCTATCTCAGTTATTTTCTTATATATCTATCTCAATCTGATAACATCTATCTATCTATCTATCTATCTATCTATATATATATATATATATATATATATATATATCAGTCTGCTAATATCTATCTATCTATCTATCTATCTATCTATCTCAGTCTGTTTGTGCCCTATCTTGCTGAACCTTCTCAAACGAACATTTCTAACCACTACTTTCCAACAATTCTTGTCATCCATATTTCTACACAGTCCTTCCTGCCTGATTATGGTGTCATCTTTGAATTGATCGATAAAGTTACTTACTGATCTACCCTTTTGATCTTTTTCCATAAGTAAGATCACATAGTGTGAGCTGATTCCAACTTCTGGCTTACTTCTCCAGCAACGGCCAGTAAAGGAATCCGATGAAAATGAAAGACGTATAACGTTGCCGAAACGAAAATGCAGCTACGAATGGCACCCACAAAAGACTTAGACGATGCTTTTATATATATATATATATATATATATATATATATATAGCAGAGCAAAGTTATATTTAAGCTTAAATTGAAGCAGTTGAAACATTTTAGATAAACTTATTAATACACTCTCACAGGATCGGTGCGTACTACCCCCGAGCCCCCCGACAAAGAAAGACAAGCCTGATTGGCAGATGCAAGCAGTGTTTTATGACCGTTGCTAATTTATTTGTTTTTTTTTTTTCTACCTACATTTACAAATATGCATTACAAATTAAACTACTTACAAATAACGACTAAAGAATAAAAATTTTCGCGGATTTTGACGTCATTCTGGGTCATTATTTTTGTTCAAATGTTTAAATAGGTTTTGCTTATGCTAAGGCTCGAAAAATTCACTATTTTCAATCTTCCATGAATCTCGTACATGCATAACTGCTCATGGCGTATCAAATGTAAACAAATGACGTCATACATTAAGAAATGGACAAAGTCCGACAATTTATTTATTAAAGACATTTTTATGTTTAACGTTCTTTTTGTAGATACAAGTATTTAAGTAAATGCTCTGTTTATATTGAAGTTTATAAGCAGTAAATTCGACCGAACGATCCTTTGCGGCCGAGCGGTTAGGCACGTCAGGGTAAATCACGGTTCCGTATAGGATGCAGGTTCGAATCCTGTCAAAGGACGAATATTTTCTATGAAAATCTCTCGGACATTCAGGCCGGCAAATGTTATTTAATACTGTTTATTATAAACAGAGCATTTACTTAAATACTTGTATCTATAAAAAGAACGTTAAACATAAAAATGTCTTTAATAAATAAATAAATAAATATATATATATATATATGATTAATAGAAATGAAATTTGCCACTTAGCTAATTGATGATATATTCAGCACCCCGACTCCAGAGTTTCATAGACAAACTTTTCCGTAATTGTTCAGTCCACTCATCGGGAGGTTTCAGCAATTGATTGCCAATTTTCTCATTTTTTATTATCTATATACTTCTGTTTTGTAAAGATAGATGATTAATACAAATAAAATTTTTAACTTAGCTAATTGATGTTATATTCAGCACATCAACTCCAGAGTTTCATAGACAAACTTTTCCGTAACTGTTCAGTCCACTCATCAGCAATTGATTGCCAATTTTCTCATTTTCTCAAAATAGTCATAATGAACACCAACGTCTTCATTGAAAAATTAGAATCCCTTTTAAGGGACGACAATATTTACATAAAAAACAACGAACAAACAATAAACACAGATACAAAAAAGTTCAACAAAACTGTTAAGAAACTATTAAAATCTGAAAACAATTCCGAAATTAAATTAAAAGAATAGCACCCCCACCACACCCCCATATTATACGCATTACCCGAAACATGCAAACCCAAACAAATTAGCTAAAGCTATTGCAAAAATACTAACTACGTTTCTTGGGTCAATCAGCCCAACACATATCAAACACTCTGGCGACTTAATCCAAAGAATACGAAACAAAAATGTAGTAAACATGGCCATGGTTTGCTTAAACATAACATCTTTATACATTTACACGTCATAAAATACTGAGTAACCACCTAAAAATTCCTCAAATATATATAAATATATATATCTGTGTATGTGTGCGCATACACACACACACACACACACATATATATATATATATATATATATATATATATATATATATATATATATATTATAGTATTACACAACAAAATCCCAAATTACCTCATATGGTGGGGGATAGATCTATTTGAACCAACGAAAACTATGTCAGTCTTATTCCATCTCGGTGCAACGACTGAGTTCTTGTTGAAATTAGAAATTTAACTTTAACAGCCGTCGAAAAATTGATACAGAATTTATCTATTTCGCTGTTTCAGCCAGACGAAATGCTCGAGACGTGGATTAGGGGAGGGTAGACGGTATTAGCCTTAAATGGAAGAAGTTTTATAAAATTAAACCCGGATGTTAACCTTATAACCTTAAATTGGAGTTATATGAAGAACGAGGTGTTAATTTGAAACTAAAACGGAGTTTTATAAAAAAAAATGTATATATAAAAGGTTAGGCTGCTACTTAAAAAATAAATTATACTTAAAAATAAGATATATTTAAAAGATTAGAAATAAGATAAGGATTTAGATAATGTATATCAAATTTAAGTAATAGTATATTTTTTAAAAATTGTATTAAAGAATAAAAATATATTTAAAAATAAAAATGTAATAAAATAAAATAAATTTTACATTTTTAAATTTGAAGATAAGTTAAATCAAATAATATGAAAAAACATACAAAGTTATATTTAAGAAATATATTTAAAAATCTAAAATATATATATAGGTAAAGAGGTGTAAGTGATAAAAGGAAAGAGAGTTATTAGAACAGAGGAAAATTATATGATATAAGTAATATGGTGAAAAGATGGAAATTAGAAATAGTTATACATTCGGCATTTGAAGAGTTAGAAAATAAAAAATAATAAAGTAAAATCTATATTATAGAAGTTTAAATTTGTTTTTATGTCGACATTTTAAAACTAATTCATTCTTTTGATTTAATAGTTTACTTTGATTATTGTATTTTATTATTCTAATTTTTTTTCTAAACACAAGTTACACCTATCTCTAAGACTATTAAGAGTATGAGCTGTCTGGTGTTTTAATTTAAGGTTGGTGTATATATATATATATATATATATATATATATGTATGTGTGTGTGTGTGTGTGTGTGTATAAGATTCTAAATGAATTCGGCTCGATAAAAAATTCTAAAATTCCCAGTACGCCTCTCTCCTGCGCATGTGTAGTCTAATCAACATAACAAATTTAGTCCAATGAAGTCATGAAAGACGAAACGCGTCACAAGTAATTTTTTTCACTTTGTCATAAAATTTGCCGAATACTGTTCTTGATATATAAAAATACACATCGTTATCTCATATATATACAGGGCGCGATGGCTAAATTGTCGCTATTTTATAATTTTATTTAGGGGGGGATTTTTTTTTTTTTTTTTTTTTGACGACCGCACAGTATAGTAGGTTTTGTTGAGCACCGACTGTAAGAAAAAGGCCACCGTGATGTAATTCACTCCATCGCAAATTTGGAAACGGCATGCTGTACTGCTTGGCATTCGTGCCGGAATCTTCAATACAAACATTTCTGAGAGTTTGGGTGTCAATCTGAAAACAATGCAGAGTATTTGGAAAGAGATGGATTAGTCTGATGGCCATTACGAAGTTACGCCAGCTCAGAAAACTCGCTCTGATCGTTCTGATAAAAAAAAGAACTCCCGAATTTGTTGGCGAGGGCCTCAGACTCAACAAGGAGGCTTACATCAAGTGTCTTGAGGAGGTTGTGCTACCCTGGGTCAAGAGGGTGGCTTCTGGAAGATCTGGCAACCGAACTCAAGCACGAGAACCGAGTCATGGCTGTCAGACAATTTCTGAAACGACATTACACTTTACATCTTGCCACGTAACTCCCAAGACTGCAACCCTCTTGGTTATTATATGTGGGGTGCAGTTGAATGAGAGACCAAAAAAAAAAAAACTCCTTGTAACATCAAAGATGAACTGAAGGAAGGATTATGACAGCATTCACCAAAGTCGTCTAGAGGCCGTCGTTGAAGCCAATAGCGATTTTACTTTTTAGTATTTCAGAATATCTTTTTGCAGATCTGGTAAATATATCTGTTAAAAATGAGATGTCAGTGTTACTTTCTTTATTGCGTAATTTAGACGACGATTTATCCATCGCACCCTATTATATACAACGGCGATGGATAAATTGTCGTCTAAATTAAGGGAAAATCAAAAACAACGCGCGAAAATAAAATATAAAATGGCAGTAATTGACTCATTACATTCTCTATACATGTATGTATGTTACATTAAAAATAACTGAGAAGGTATTCTGCTAAGTTTTTGTTTTCTGCTAAGCAAGCAAGAGATTCCTTTTTTTAATTAAGTGCATATAGACCAATTTCAAATGATTGTACGTCTGCTATTGCAAATCGTGTGTTAGTTACTGAGACATATATATATATATATATATATATTTAATTCTTGAATACACTTGACTTCTTAGCCGATGTCGATAATAAAAGTTCCTTGGTAGTCATTTTTAATGGATCATCTATTAGAGAAGGATTACTGCCCAAATACGCGACTGCCTGAGATCAGGAGTTATTACTTACACTATTTATATTCGGACTATTGAACGAAGGTCATAACGTCCGAAATTTTGTGATAACAACAACAGAGACGAGAACGATATATATATATATATATATATATATATATATATATATATATATATATATATATATATATATATGTATATGTGTGTGTGTGTGTGTATAATGAGAACGAAAATAATATAAATTCTAACGTTCACAGAATTAATTCAAAAGATGGCTCAATACCAAGAGTAGAGCAATAATTATTTATTATAGATTTTTACATGCGGACAAAAACAATTATTAACTACAAATGTAAATGTTAATATATATATATATATATATATATATATATAAATATATATATATAAAATAAATGTGAATGTGTGTCACCCGCAATCCTAAATTTTTTTTCAAATTTCTTAATTAGTTGTTTTTATGAACGGTAAATTTACGAAAGTTCCTTTTTTATTTTTCTCCCGAGTACTTTCGAAATTTGCTACATTCGTTTTTAGCGATTGTGTTTTGCGTATGTTCATTGAACTGATTTTGGTTTCTATTAATATGTGTGTCTGTTCACGCGCGCGTGTGTGTGTTTGAATATATTGTTTTAAACTTACTATATTTAGAGTAGAAGAATGTCTAATAAACCATGCAGAATTCAACACTGCATGATTGCTGTCAGTTTCTCGGCGTAAATGATCGTTCGACTACATTTTCGCTATGTGTGTGTATGCGAGATTGAAATGATAGCAAGAATCCAGAAAATAAAAATCAGATGGACAATAAAAATTTTAAAAATAGCAATTTATGTCTGTAAGAAGAAATTATTAGTTTAATGCGACTAGAAAACTATTTAGAAAACGAGACAAGAAAACTGAAGCTTCAGCGAGAAAAGACGAAATAAAAGAAGAAAATTGGGGAGAAAAGAACGAAGAGATTTATTAGAGAAAAACAAGAAAAAGGATAAATATTCTAAAAAAAAAAAAAAAAAAAAAAAATCGGGTAAAAGAAAAGTAAAGAAAAATTGAAGTGTTTAATAGAGTTTGTGAATAAATGAGAAAAACAGACGACACTCAAAAATATTGAAACAAACGAAATAGAAAATAAAAAAGACAAGACCGTTAGAGAAACGAAGCAATGTTCGTCATTCAGAACAATCGCACGTGAACACTTGACGTGTTTGTCCATCCATAATATTTTACCGCCTTATCGAGCGGGGAATGCATCCTCTGCACATCCAAGAACTCTCTGAAATGCATTGACCATATTGTGGCATTTGTAGACAGAGGCAGGCAGTAGAAAATGTGTAGACAGTCAGTCAAATCCATGCCAGTTGCATTCGATGAGAAGATAGGAAGGTAGATAAAAAGAGAGAAAAGAAACTGCGAAAGAAAGCATGGTTTTAAAGAGGGGGATGAAAATGAAGAGAGGCGAAGAATTGAAATACGCACGCGCACTGATAAATGTGATCATTGCACATGCGCGCCGCGCACGCGCTTCCATGCTCAGAATAACGTTTGCTTCTTATGAACAGAAAATGAATACGATTAAGTTAGCCAAGAAACAAAAGGGAACACGAGAATCAGAGAAATGCAGAAATAAATGAATAAAAACAAGTAGAATCAATGAAAATAGAACAAAGGAATAAATAAACAATTAGAAAATGAAAAATATTAGGTTAGTGCAAAAATAATTGTGGTTTTTAACTATCAGCTTTAAAGCAATATATCTTAGAATAAAATTTATTAATCGAAGTACGAACGATTAGAATCGATGCACTGTTGCCAACAATAAACAAATCTATTTGAGTAGAATTTTGAAGTCTTGGAATCAATGAATTCTTCAAAGGCGTTTTGAATTGCTGCTTAGTTACTGAAGACCAACTCTTGCAGGAATTTATCAAAATGCTTGAAAACAATGGTAGTCAGGCAGAAAGTTCTGGTGAAAAATCTGAAGGAGGTAGAATTTCATAGCCATTTTCGATCAATTTCTGGGGAGTCATTTGCGAAATATGCAGTCTGACGTTGTCCTGGAGAGGAATTGGTTCTTTTACATTAATCATTGACATAAACACTGATGCGTTTTGTCGACACACTGATGCGTTTTGTCGACACACTGGTGCCGCAAAAGATGAAAGAAATGAAACCATTCGCTCTTATGAAGTCTTCTTGGTCGCACTCTGGCATTTTTTTTTCTTTTAATTTAGTTCACCTCAAGTAAGGCAGTGAAGGAGCTGAGACACAAGAGGTTACTAGGCGTGAAACAGTTAGAAACAGGAACAATTGCAAGGGAGCGAGAAAGTGTAATCAAGACAGAAAATATTGATAGTACTTCTCTATTTTGATAGATTCGTCTAGAATGAGATCATGCGATCAATTCAGGCGCTGCCCAAGGCTCACTTCTCGGTTCTAGAAAATATCTGTGATGATGAAACATCGTGTAGAGACTGATTTCAGCGACTCGTTCCTCGCAGGCATCAAGTCTTACTCATATATATACGATCCATCACGAAAGATTCTGGAAGTAAAAAACAATCGATTCCTTGTAGCACTTTAGTAAGTATTTAACTGCTGCTGACATGCTTTATCTTCACAAGATGTTACTCTTGTAAAGTGTATCAAAAATAAGCTTTCTGTTGCCATATCTGTGCTGCATTGCCTTCTCTTCCTATAGTTCAGAACTGTTTTCACGGCCTTGTGGATTATTTTCCACCCTACAATCCCTTTCCCAAGAACGAAAAATCACAAGTCTCTTGCAACTCTGTCGCTATTTCCATAGGAAATATTCTAACGAGCTACATTCGTTATGTTCAACCAATTCAGACCTCCACAACTAAAACCCGATATGTCACATATATTGGAACAAATCATCGCAATTCACTTCGTATTTTCTTAACAGGAAGTTCTATTCGGACAGCTTATTCCCAATAACCGCTACTTTACGAAACTCCCTAGAGCAGGGGTTTCCAACCAGGGCGAATTCCCTCCAACGGGGATTCCCAGGTTTCAGGAAATTAACTTTTAGTTTTTCTTGTTTTTATATACAGGATATTGTTTATTTAATTACAATACCTTTGCATTCTATTGAACGTTTTGTTTATTGAAGTATGCTTCGGTTTGTTTAATAATTAGTTATGAAATAAAACAAATTACTGGACATAAATTCGAGTTTTAAAAACCCATCAACATTTTCTATCGCTATTAAATTTGTAAAACTCCTCTCTAAAAATAATCCATGTAAAGGCATATGTACTAATATGGAAAGAAAAATAAGATTTTCAGTAATATATGCATATTGTTTTGAATACAACTTTTGACTCGGACCATCTTGGAAAATAGAAGAAAAGACATTCTGATTTATACGTTGGGTAAAAAAGTTTGAGAATCACTGCCCTAGAGGATGCTTCCCTGGCTACTATCATCTTAACATCTTCAAGTCTAAGTGTTAACTATTATCTATTCTTATAAACCGCATGTCTTATCTCGTCCTCTTACATGCGTCAACATTAATAAGTAATCCGTTACCTTGACTGACTCTTGGGGCTTTTGGGGGTGTGAACAATTAGTAAAAAAAAGTTAGTGGATGATTCCTCTTGCCGACTATCAAACAGTGGTTATAACTTTCGACTCATGCATCTTTGTTTGTGTTTTGACAGTCTCGCAGCTGATCTCTCCTCTGCTCCAACTCTAACAGTTCAGTGAGGGAGGGGTACTGGCTGATCACATTTAATAAATCGAAAAACCAAACTAGTGAGGTGCCATCATCACCAATCAGATCGAGAAGGCTCCGGTCCTTGAGTGCCCAGTGAAACACGTCCACACGATCCATCGCTAAAATTGCCGAAAAAATGGTCGGTTCTTTGTACCGCATTGGTAAGTTCATTAATTTCACCAGTTCTAACCTTCAGGACTACGGCCAGCCACACCACGCCCATTTTAACGAGCCACCCTCATTTCCTTCGTATTCGATTCCATTCGAGAATCTTCGGTGCATAAAATGCTACTTTGTGGGACTGACTCCTAAGAAGATGCTACCCCAATAACTACAATTTAACCTGTCCAAATCTACGGTTTACCGTTATCTTCCTCATATATCCGCATAAACTATGCCTCTTACTCTGTAACTGTCAAGCGCGAGTGGCTCTTGGGCCTTATACAGAGTGAAAGTCATTGTAAAAATATTATATATATGTATATGGAGGCCTGAGTGAATCTGCGTGCAAATGTGTGTGTGTGCATAGAACTTGGCCTTGGAGAGTGTCATGAATATCCAAATATTAAAAGTGTTTATTTCATGCATGAGACTGATTTTGGACGCCTGCCTGACAGCGGTAGGTGGCAAGTTAACCTCGCAGACCATTGTTAGTGTGTTTCCCCCTCACCATGTGCCTGAATATTATTGCATTAGGATCGCCCAAGTCAAGCTTACTTCATATCTATATTATTTTGATCGTAAGGTTATAAATAAATATCAACCACTGCCTTGAAGAGAGCTTGTGTGACTTGAACTGCGTATTTACTGCAGTTAAAATCAGTGACATATGGGGACATAAGTATCTCTACACAATACTCGCGTGTAAACGTACAAGCGAACACACGCGAGCCTACTTGAGCATGCGCGCGGAAGTCGTCGCGCATGCGTACGCATGCACATGCAGGTTTTAAAGCGCGTTCACCCATGCTGTCTCCATGGCTGCCGTCACCTTGAGGCTGTCACAAACACATCAAGGTAGTTGGTACATTTCTTGGTCCACCCTCTGCCTCATCACTCCTCCTCCATTTTTTTTTATTTTAATCTCCTTCCTTTTTTTTTTCTCGTTTCCTTCTTCAATCTTCCTTCCTGATTTTTTTACCTTTCGCTTTTTTTCCTCGTTTTTCCTTTTTTTCTTTTTTAAATGTTCCTTTCTTTTAATTTTCCTTTCCGTTTTTCTGTTTCCTTTTTTTATTCTTTTCTTCCTTTCTTTCATTTTTCTTTTTCCTCTCCTTTCTTTTGAGTTTTCTTTCTTCCTTCTTCATTTCTTTCTTTTCTTTCCTTTTTTTCATTCTTTCTTTCTTTTTCTATTTCTATCTTTCTTTCTTTCTTTAATTCTTTCTTTCTTTCTTTAATTCATTCTTGCTTTCTTTTTCCTTTCATTCTTTCTTTTTCTTTACTTTATTATTCCTTTTTTCTTTCTTTCTTTCTTTCAGCCTTTTTCTTACATTATTTTATTTCACGTCATCACTTGATTGTTCTCTTCGATGAATTTCCTTCTGTTTTTATATTTGTTTATCTTTGTATTTTTTAATTTCTTTATTTTTCGCAATTTTCCGAATAATTTTCCAGCCTCTGTTCTTTTTCTCCTTCAC
>OZ010594.1:6211200-6243700 GCA_963932145.1 Acanthosepion lycidas | reverse complement strand
TGAAGGAAAGTAGAAAGAAGGAAAAGAAAGCGAGCAAGGAAAATGAAAGAAAAGTAGAAAGAAGGAGAGGAAGAATAGGAAGGAAAATGAATGAAAATAGTAAGTAGGAGAGGAAGGAAAAATGAAAGGAAAGTAGAAAGGAGGAGAGGAAGAATAGGAAGGAAAATGAATGAAAATAGTAAGTAGGAGAGGAAGGAAAAATGAAAGAAAAGTAGAAAGAAGGAGAGGAAGAATAGGAAGGAAAATGAATGAAAATAGTAAGTAGGAGAGGAAGGAAAAATGAAAGAAAAGTAGAAAGAAGGAGAGGAAGAATAGGAAGGAAAATGAATGAAAATAGTAAGTAGGAGAGGAAGGAAAAATGAAAGGAAAGTAGAAAGAAGGAGAGGAAGAATAGGAAGGAAAATGAATGAAAATAGTAAGTAGGAGAGGAAGGAAAAATGAAAGAAAAGTAGAAAGAAGGAGAGGAAGAATAGGAAGGAAAATGAATGAAAATAGTAAGTAGGAGAGGAAGGAAAAATGAAAGGAAAGTAGAAAGAAGGAGAGGAAGAATAGGAAGGAAAATGAATGAAAATAGTAAGTAGGAGAGGAAGGAAAAATGAAAGGAAAGTAGAAAGGAGGAGAGGAAGAATAGGAAGGAAAATGAATGAAAATAGTAAGTAGGAGAGGAAGGAAAAATGAAAGAAAAGTAGAAAGAAGGAGAGGAAGAATAGGAAGGAAAATGAATGAAAATAGTAAGTAGGAGAGGAAGGAAAAATGAAAGGAAAGTAGAAAGAAGTAAAGGTAGGCGAGGAAGGAAAAATGAAGGAAAGTAGAAATAAGAAAATGGAAGATAGGAAGGAAAAATGAAAGAAAATAGACAAAATGAAATAAATAAACAAAAATATCCACTAATAAATATGGTAAGGCGTTGGAAGAAAAAGAAATCTGAATAAAATAAAAATAATTGAAGGAATGAAAGTAAAAGAGTAAAGTGAATGAAATCTAAATGAAAGAAAACGAAGAAAAAATCTATTAAAGAAATATATCAAACAAAAAATGTAGGAAAATGCGTGAAAGTCGACAAAGAAAGAAAAAGAAATAAATGCCGGATAAAAAATGAATGAGTTGAGCAACAAACGGATGAAAGAAGGAAAATACTATGAAAGGAAAAGAAAAGTAAGTAAATGTTGAATGAAAGAAAGATATAAACAAATAAACGCTGAAAGAAAAAATGAAAGGAGAAGACGATGAAAAAGAAAGAAAGAAATGCAGAAAAGAAAATTTAATGAAAGAAAAAAAATAGATAAAGTATTATGATGACGACGAAAGAAAATAAAAGAAAATTAAAACCAAAAGAAAAATGAATCGACGAAAGTTTATATATATATATATATATATATATATATATATATATATATATATATATATGTCAACCGATGTACAAAGTCCTCAAGTCCGTCGTAAAATGGAGCAAAAGATAGCTTGTTAATTTTAACACCTCCGAAACTAAATTTCTCTCTATTACTTATCTGAGAGACCACTGTCTGCTTTCCATCAGTATGGCTGATGCTAACCTCCAGGAAAGTGACTCATTATGTCTTCCCGGGCTAACGTTCCCAGCTGGAAGAAAGTGGGAAAACTATATTGACTTTCTTCCTAGGTCAGCTGCTTAGAAAGTTGGTTCACTGTGCCAGGTGAGACAATTTTTTCACTAAAATCTGTCTACCATTCACCCATGATTAGAATATTGCTGCTCCTGCTATTTAGCTTGAGCCCCTTGATGAAATCCAAAGAAGAATCAGCAATATTATTGGTCCTGATCTGGTCGCTCGGCCTCAGTCACTTTTCCAACACTGTAAGGTTGCCTCCCTGTGCCTTTTCTATAAATACTTTCATGGTAGTTGTTCAGATGAGCTCTTGGCTATGGTACTTAGACGTTTGGAATTTAAGCGCAGTACTAGACTGGCGTCAAGATCTTACACTTGAAGTGGCTCGATGTAGCGGTAAGTTCTATGTTAACAGTTTCTTTTCTCACACTTCTCGCTTGTGGAACTCCCTTCCAAGCAACTTTAATCTGCAAAAATTGAAATGCACGGTCAATCGCGATTTATTGTCCTCCTGATTACTCTTTTCTTTTCCCGTCCATCATCAATGTTTCTCTCCCTCATTATTCCACATCATATAACCCCTTGTATCTTAGAGGCTTTACTGCCTTCTATGCATTGATGCCGATTAAAAATAATAATAATAATAAAATTAATAATATATATATATATGTATATATATATATATATATATATATATATATATATATATATATATATTGCAACTTCGGTTCGGTTGAAAATTCACGATGAAAAGGCCTCGGTTCTCGAACAATATTGCAGACCCGAGTTAACCCGAACGGACTCATTTCTGAGTCGACCGCCGTGTTGTATACATTTGCGTATTGTGTATTGTGCTTTTCTTTTCCAGTTTTATTGTACTGTGAATTTTTTTTCTCTACATTGGTTCCTATTGGAAAAATAGTTTTGGTTTACGAACATTTCGGGTTACGAACGGCCTTCAGGAACAAATTAAATTCGTGAACCGAGGTTCCACTGTATATATATAAATATATGATAAAAATATACTATTATGGTATACTAGGGTTAAAGTGCTCAATATCAAGGATAGGGCGTATGTAAATATAAAAATGAACATTGAGGTCAATAAACAGCGGTGACAGTCTAGTACATGCTTAAACGCAAACTTCAGGTCATATATATATATATATATATATATATATATATATATATATATATATATATATATATATATATATACACGCAGAGACCAACATCCCATGATGTTCTTCTACTTTTATGAGTCCTGTTCCTTCAAGACGTGGGTGATCATAGCTCAATACAGTTTTCAGTCCTTTGTACCTTATAGTAATTTTGTTTTTTGCTATCTCTCCTAATCCCTATTTGCCAAACATTTATACAGCCTAATTTGCTTGGCTACGCGCTGCTTCCCTTGGTTTTAATTGCCTTCGGTATGTCTTGTGAGCTGTCTTTTCTCATTATATACCCAAGAAATCTCACCTGTGTCTTTCTGGTGCTACGCATTAGTGTACATTTTGTTTGGAGCTAGTCAATGATATGCGTGCATTCTCCTTTTATTTTGTCCTTTTTGGTTCAATGGCAATGAATTCTAGACAATCCTCCCTCGAAACAATCGAAATGACGTTTTACAGAAGGCTGATGAGAATGGTTAGTAAAGGAACAAAAAAAAAGAAGTTAAGTAAAGAAGGATTTAAATGCATGAAAACATGGACTGAGAATTTGAGTTGTTCACTGCTATGACTGCAAAGCGCTACGCCTTTGCGGCCCACTTTTTGCCCCTGTTCCACGAATAGGCCTTCGACTCACAGCGGTTGGACGAGTCCATGGTTCAATAATAAGTGTAGAGAAGGTTAGTCAGTCCTGCTATACAACAATAAGTTTACGCAATTATTGTACACTGAAAATTAACTTTCACATGAGTGAATAATGCTAATGAAAAATTCATTACCGATCAAGATTCGAAAATAAGCATTTGTCATTTCATTTGTTTCACATTGGTATAAGAAGACCCACCAGTTCTAACTTCTTCACCGCTGGGACCCACCACGCCACGCCCATTGTAGCGAACCACCCTCATCCCCTTCGTTCCATTCGAACAGCTTACCACAAACAGTTGTATTGTGGAACGGACTTCCAAAGGTCTTGGCTTGTTCAGGTCTGTGATCAACCGTTACCTTCACTCACGTGTCCCTAAAAACCGTTCCTTTTATTTTGCATCCCTCTACCTTGAGTGGTTCTTGGGACTTGTACTGGTGAACATCACTGTAAAACATCTGTGGCGTGGATTATGCTTTATTTTAATCTGCAGAACTTCCATTTTCAATAAATTCCAGGCAGTTATACTTTATTTGTGCTATTAATTCAAGTGACAAGTACACATTAAAAATGGTTACCGGAACAATAAAAAATTATTACGAATATCTGTTATCACTAAGAATTATTATATCATTAATAACATTTAATTAATATTAATATTATTAATAACATTTAATTGATACGTTGCATTTGTGAAAGATTACTTACACCTTGATATGAATAACTGTATTCTATTTATATTTAAAGGTAAAAGGTTTCTATTTTTTATGAAAGTGGGAGTAATTTTCGAAATTGTGGAAAAAGCGTCTCGACTCGTAACATATACATATCATAATTAAGTACTTCACCGAGTCTAGAGACAATCTCAACAGATTGCAGAAAGCACTGGACGGCCGTTTCATCCTATATTTGGGACTCATCAGCAGTTAAGATATGAGACAAAAGTCATACCAACTGTACCAACGAGCCTCGGTGACGAAGAGGTAGCGAATTAGATTCGATATAGCGTCGCTTGATCATATATTCTGTGGTGGAACTCATTCGAGTTTCGCTTACCCATAAGACTGTGGTACAGTTGGTATGACGTTTGCCTGATAACATAACTGTCCGGGTTTCAATTCTCGGTAGTGGATGCGCACTTCTGATGAGTCCCAAATATAGGACGAAGCGACCGTCCACTGCTTTCTGCAATCTGTTGAGGTTTCTTCTAGACGATGATTTACATAATTGTGCTTATCTCAAATCCTCCTAATAATTTCTATCACGCATATATATATATATAAAGGTTATAGTTGTTCCAGCGAGAGAAAAACGTATATTTTAAAAAAGAGAGGAACGGCAAACGCTTTTGGTTATAATGTGGATTTGTTTCAGTATATATATTTTATTTATTTATTATAGAAAAAATATAATATATATATACCAAAACTAATCCATATTATAACCCAAAACGTTTGAGCTTTCTCTCTTTTTAATATATATATATATATATATATATATATATATATATATATATATGACAAAATATATATATATATATATGACAATATATATATATGATAATATATGTGTGTATATATATATAATTTTACATATATATATATATATATATATATAATTTTACATATATATATATATATATATATATATATATATATATATATATGACATTCAGAGGCGAAAGGATAAAAAGAAGGAAAAGGAATTTTAAGAGTGTAGGGAGATAAGAAAAAAATGAAAGAGAGAAAGAACCACATTTTACGCATACGCATATACACACATGCACACATACTCTTATGCATATATATATATGTGTGTGTGGCATTCACTGTATATAACGCCTTAACATAGTGCAATCTCTCATTATTTAAAAGAAACATCCGGCATTAAATATCTTTTATTACAGGAGATGGCATTTGAAAATGTATACAAGATGATTATAATAATGGTTAAAATGATTACGTACTCGTTTCCGGCATTGTCAAGCTTTGTGAAACCGTTCTACCCTTGACGTCATGTATACGATACACATATATTTAAATTTGAAAAGTTCCCCAAGAATCCCCGGATGTTTAATAACTCTTGTCTACAATTTGGATATGATTTAGTTTCAGATAATAATCAAAATGGTCAAAAGTTCTCGAACAAAACAAACCAAAATATTAAGTTTTACAGTTTTCATCTCGATGTGCAACATTTTTTTCGAAATAAAAAAAATAAAAGCAAAATAAAAGCAATACAATTTAAACAGACTGATCTTGTCTGTTAAATTTAATATAACTTCTCTAAAGGAATTGTAATTTATTTAAAGTAATTACATATCTATAAACACCAGAAAGCCCTTTCAAAAAAAATTGGGGTATTGAAGGAGAAAGGTTTGAGCCGACAGATAGTTTGGAAAATTATAGGTTCCGCAGATTTTCCTTATAGTCTTAGAGAAAGGTATTTAGAAGGAAAAATGAGAATAAATTACAATAATTAAAGTTAACTATTGAATCAGCGGAATGAAATAGTGTTAAAATGTCGGCATAAAAACAAATTCACACTAACTGTATAGACACGAATTCAGTTCACACCAGGGTTGATAAGACAGACAACTGATATCTTCGTTTGGCCATATGATGTTATTATCGGATAATATTGTTTATTATATATATATATATATATATATATATATATATATATATACGAGATAACGATATATAAATTTTTATATATCAAGAATAATATTGTGGTGAAAAATTTATGAAAATGTGTAAAAAAAAAATTCGTGTGACGCGTTTCATTCTTTAGGACATCATCATGCTCAATTTGTTACATTGGTGCAAGTGCACATGCGTACGAACGCGGGATGCTGAGAATATATATATATATATATATATATATATATATATATATATATATATATATATGAACTAGATGAATTGTTTTCTCCAAGGAAAAACCTCTTTGAATCTAAATAAAAGATTATATGAAGTTAAATGGGATATTTTACAAACAATATCTCAAATGCGTTAGTTGTTCATCGTAACGAGATTTTTGACATAAAAATGCTACTCCGAATAAAAAGAAAACAATTCACAATTCACTTGGCGAGTGCCTTGATCGCAAAGCCACCCGAAGCAATTTTGCATCCTGCCTCTTACAGCATTTCGCCATTCCTGGTAGATCTTCTAATATCACAGGGTGGGGTGTCTAATAAAAAGTGATGAAAATAAAAATCCCTCGATGTGTAGTCGTCATGTGTAGTCGCAACAACGTAACAAATTTAGCCCGATGAAGTCCTTCTCATACAATTTTCCCCCAATATTATATATATATATGAGTGTTGGTGCGACGGATTACTTTCTAAAATAGCTATAAAAATAACACGAAAAACCTCAGAAAAGAAAAAAATTACAAAATAAGAAAGAAATAAAAGACCAAAAGTTAAACGCTTACTAAAGCAGTAAATGAAAATGTTCCACGCCTCGGTTATCCAGACAGGGTCAAAAACATTTTACAGTGACAGCCCTCAACCCTCAATGGGACACAGCTCGAATCGCTACTTAAGTTTCACGCTCTGGCTTTCTTCAGGCGACCAGAATGCAAATCTCTCTCTCTCTCTCTCTCTCTCTCTCTCTCTATCTATCTATCTATCTATCTAAGTCTGTTCATTATCTATCTGTCTATATATGGAATAATGATATTTTTATATATCAAGAACAATTTTAGGGAAAAGATGTGTGACAAAATGGAAAAGTTTTCATGTGACGAGTTTCGTCCTTTAGGATTCCATCATTTATGTTTACATTAATACGACTACATATGCACACAAATGAGACATACTTGTAATCTTTAATTGAAAGATGATATATATATATATATATATATATATATATATATATATATATATATATATATATATATATATATATATATATATGCGCGTGTGTGTTGGGCATAAAATCTAGCCGATTAATCCCAAACTAAAATAATTTGAGGACTAATTTGCATAAAAAAATAACTTATTCACCTTTGTTTATTAGAGGCTGAATTGTGTCACGTCGGGTCTTCCATAGTTTGTCTGACCCTTCAGCTAACCCGATGAATAATTATGAGCGTTCTTGAGCTAAATTTAAAAAAAAAAAACAATAATGCCCATGAATATTCATCAGGTTCGGAGAAAACCTTGGCAACTTCATGGACGTAAGGTGATACAGTTCAATACACCTCTATAGCAAGAATGTTGAAAAACCAATAATATTTTTGCTCTTGTATATAAATACTTGTTACAAAATAAAACTTTATATTTCTTTGATAAAGTCTATCAGAGGATGAAACGTGTCAGCAAAGAAAAATTTTCCTTTTGTCTTTATTCATATTGTCCTTTTACAGATATTCTCTATCTAAAATTTGACACATCAAAACTTAAAAAAGCATTATGTTAATTTTTATGGCAGAGGTGAACTACAGTTACAGCATAATGCTTTAAAAAAAGAAAAAAAAACCCTACGTAAGTAGTGAAAAATAGGCTAGAATCAACGAAAGAGGCCAATGGCCACGCCCTCGATCCCTGTACGAAAACGAAACGCAACTTTGCAGCTGAACTAAAATGTCTACTTAAAAGTGCAAAATCCTCGGCAGCTAATGTCTCTAAATACAAACGAATATTAATCTCTCACATGATAGAGGCACGCGACTTTTACTCCATTTTATTTTGAATTGAATCGGACGCATTCTTCGCCTTTCACATTTGATTTTTCTTTTTTACATTCAACTGCAAAAAAAGGGGGTCAAATGTTATTTGTTGTCGCGTCATTCAAATCACAGCTCTCACCAGAAACATGTCCCCCTCTTATCCAACAACAGCAGCCGGTGCTACATTCCTGCACGCAAACCACAGGGCAAACACTGTTTTGAAGCGTGCGAATCATGCAGTTTTCCCTAGTTTAGTATAATAGCCTTAGGAATAAAAGATCTTAAGTGTCTCTTTCAAATCATTTCAAAGCTGCATTCTGGACAATTGGTCAGTTCTAATGAGCAAAACCTGTTACCGAGCAAGAAAGCATATCAAATCTTTTAATAATGATATCTTTAATGATATAATCTGTAGTTACAGAAACATTTTAACCAGTTTCTTCAGAGTCACGAACGGAACATTTCCTTAGCGAAACTAGAACCTTTAATTAAATGTCGTTTTCCTATTAACTGCAGACAAAATGTATTTCTGGTTATTTTACTATAAATATGTTATTGGTATTTTTTTTATATAAAAATATAACGATAAAAATGTATTTTTATAATTCCGTAGTGTTTTGTTTGGGGGAGGTTCACTATTTTTCGATAGCGGGAACCCTAACAGGTGCTACCACCCGGGTCAGTGTGAACCTGACAACTACAACAGTTAAGAGATAGTTCCACCTCCTTAAAAGCCCCAATCTCCCGATCAGAGTCATTGCTACCGGATGTAGTTTATCGTCATACCAGGACTTGGGCTTTTATGTTTTTATTCACTGATATAAGTGCGGTAGGTGTGTAGGGCATTAATCTTTTTTCTAATTCATGATTTGTCTTTTATTAATTCTTTCGATTTTTATGTATTACCATGAATTACTGTGAATCTACAGCACATGCAAGCAACGAGAAAGTTTTAAGGAAAAATAAAATAAAAGGGACACTTGTATTAGACTCAAAAAGAGGCAGCTGAAAGTGTTGGGACATATGATGAGGAAAGGGGGTTTGGAGAATTTGACACTCACATGACATATTAAAGACAAGATGGAGAGAGGGAAACTGAGTAACCTATGAGTCTGTGTGCAAGGCCTCTGATCGAGATGTTTTGAGGAGCTTGCAACCACCTCTTAATTGTCATTGTTCACAGGTCCACCATGACCGTCGTGATAGCACCTGTTAAGGTCCCAGCTATGGTCAAAGAGTAAACCTCCAAACAAAAACAAAACACTATGAAAGTATAAAAATAGATTTTTATAGTAAAAATACCAGCAATAAATTTTTATATAAAATAATTACCAACAATACATATTTATAGTAAAATGACCAACAATACATTTTATCTATAGTTGAATTGCGTTCAAAATATGTTTCGTTGAAGCCATAAAATTGTTCAAAGTATTTAAATTTCTGCATTAAATAATCCATAGAGGTTAATAAGCCGCAAAACAAAATCAATCAATCAACCAGCGAACCTGTGTACATTGATGACAGAAGAGCTATGGCAGAAAAGGAAGTTGTGGAGAGCCATGAAAATCCATGTCTTGAAGTAACATGGCACGTAAAAGAATAAGACAAAGACTAAGAAGGTCATAGTAGAAGTAAAAATATTGTGCAAATGGCTTATCAAATGTCACAAGCTAAGTTAGAAATAGTCACACATGATGACCGAATTTATGCGTCGTCAGTTTTTAGCTAAATGCTATATTTCTAATTTTTTAAATAGAAATTTTCTACATACAACGTGTGAAAGCTCGTGGAATACCCTGCCCTTGTTAGCCGACAACCAGAGGAAGTAACACGGTTTCGGTGGCTAAGGCGGTACTGCCACCCCTGGCACCACCAGTAGCTTTTGACACTGGACAGTGTATTGTTTTGTGTCACTCTTGCAATTTTTTACAATTGTAAGTTAGATTTTTATCGTTGTGTTAAAAGCGTTTGCCTTTAATCGTTAACCAATGTACAACGCGCTCGTAGCTACCGTTATGAATAACATAGCATGGAGGATAAACATCGGAATTAGCAATGTGTTGCGAGCATGATTTTAATTAACTTTGTTTATTTTGGATCTTGACCAGATCCAACTTAATGCCTGTTGAGTTGTAGTCTGGATATGATAAGCATTCTTTAGACTTCGGTCAGTAATGTCCACTTTCAAATGGAAGGAAACGATTGACTGTGCAAGGAATACACGGCATCCGACCTCAATAGGTAGGAAATGGTACGTCCACTCGTTTTCCATGCAGTTAGATCGCAGCGATTCGAAGCAATTTTTCTTTCGCTTATACGCCTGCTCCCCGTTCTCTTCTACTAGGAGGACACACTTCATTGAATCAGACCACGTGACAATGTCAAGGCGTACGTCTGTCTGGATGATGTGTACCGAAATTTGCAGAATTCTTCTAAGATCAGCTAACACCCTCTAATCACGGGCTCCACGCAGTAGCGTCATGTTGGGAGTTATTTGAGTCTTCCGCACATGTCGTTTACCTTCCTTGTGAAAACAGATGTTAGTCCTCTGGTCGTTACAGGCTATCAGTTGGCTGCTTCACACTGTGTACTAAGTCCATGACCACTTCCAACACTTTGTTATGACGCTACGTGTACATCTGCGGTAATTGTGGGGATGCAGAGGTCACGTGACTTAAAGTGTATCGATCACTTTGACATAATACGTATACATCAGTGTCCGTGAGGTTGATCGCCTTTAGTAGGAGATCATAGGTAGATCGCAGGAGGAATGATATTGCCAATGGCTCCATTGCAATCAGGGCATTCCATGATAGCTTCATCGGGGCAATATCATTCCCTGAAGTTCCAGCACATTTTTGGACTGAGAAACAGAAGTATCTGTTCGCTGCTCTTCCCCGAAATTCCAGATTTCTTCAATCACTATGTCTCGTTTTCCTTTTGGACTCTGGAGAAAAACTTGTTGCTTGTGTTGGATTCTGCTTCATGAGTGGCTTCTAATGCCGGCCATTTGGAACCAATTTTGATATCTGGCTGTAACCTGTGGACAAAATCATCGTCCGTGTCCCGCGTCATCTTGTGAAGGCGTACCTTCCTGACCTTGAACTCAACCACCAATGAGGAGATGGGAAATTGCAGGTTCCCGGCATTGGTATACAGTCCCACTGTGGAGAAGCAGAGTTTAATATAGTTAAGAAAGTCTTTATGGCCCGCCCTATCATGAATTGGGGCTTCTTTGCCTCGGCCTTCCACAAGTCTCTGCTCTGCTCTTAATTCACCCTTCTGAATATGTCGTTTCTCTTCTTTCCCTCTCGCAGTTGCCACACAAAACCACCCAAAACAAACCCCGTGCACAACCCTGCAGAAAGATCAGATCTGCAGCCTAATGTAGACCCTTAGATGGTTGGTACGTATTAATGACAGTAACTGGTCGAAATTCACTCTGTTTGCCTTTCGGCCACTGGATTCTTGACTTGCTTGGAATTTCTCCAGGCTGCCAATGCTCAGCAATGGGATCCTGAATCCTGTGGTTGTAATCCGAATTCATAATCCCATCATTCGACTTATATTCCCCCAAAGGATAATTACATGCCTTATGGATGCGTAAACCTCGCAGGCTGTCAAATTTCCTGCCTAAATCACATGTTGTAGCCAGTTTCAAGTCTATCATTATCATTGAAATCCGTCAGGTGGGTGATGTATTCTTCCTCTCTGCTACAGACACCCAGAGGGCATTTTTTGTTGGTTGTGCTCGTCATATTTGATTTAGTATTCCTGTCTTTTCAGGATGCCAACCCAAGTCTCTGGTGGGGGCACCTCGTCTTTCCAAAGAGTTATCTTACTCTCCAAAGAGTCTTGTTCAGTTTTCTACATACAACGTGTGAAAGCACGTTCGATACCCTGCCCTCGTCAGCCGCCCACTAAGGGAGGTAACAGAGTTTCGCAGGCTAAGGACCCTATATAGGATTAACCGTTAACTACAAGAAATCAATGCATAGATGTCAACATATGTACATATTTGATACGTCAAAATAATAAAAAAAAAAACAAGTTTGGGGTTTACGGCCATGTCACATTGAAACACCGGTTTTTGTAAGATCACCGAAGTTAAGCAACATCAAGCCTGGCCAGCACCTAAAGGGTTGACCGCTTGGGAATACCAGGTGCTGTAAGGTTGAATATGCGAAAGGTGTAATAGATAACGCCTTAATGAGTTCCAATTCCAGTCAAGTTCGTTATATTTACTTACATGCAAATACTCCCGGGAAAGGCATGAATCCATCTCTTCTCCCCAGCTATGGGTTAATTAGTAGAACTTGTAAGAGTAAAATCATTTTTATCTCCCAAAAAATTCTTAGAATCTAAAAATATTTCCTGGCTTTCAGTAACATGCAAAAGGTTGGCAAACCGTAAAAAAGCAAATCAATTAAAAACTAGTTAGCATATTAACAGGAAATGCCTGTGGTGCAATGGACAGGGATTCTGCATGAGAAATCGGAGATCCGTGTTCAAATTGTAGTCGAGTTCTTAACATTCAGCGCAAATACTCTTGGATAAGTTACGAAACCATCACTTTTCCCACCAGCTATGGGATAAATAGAAATAATTATATCACTTTCTTTCTATGTGCCGTGTCTTTTCAGGAGATAGGTGATTATAGCTCTCCACCTCCCTCTATCCCTTGCAGCTCTCAACAAGTTCCTTCCCTCTACCACCTCCCCAGATCACATTTTGTCATCCACTTGTTTAAGGCCGCTAGGTATGTCATGCGTTGTTTTCCCTTGTCACTCTTTCCCTTTATTCGACCGGTGAGTATCAGATTCTCCAAGCCTTCCTCCTTATTATGTTTCCAAAGAACTTCAGCTGCCCCTTCCTGATGTTAAGTATAAGCATCCTTCTTGTGTACATCCTCTCTAAGACCTCATCATTGCACACAGGCTCTGTCTATGATACCCTAAGCATCCTTCTGTAAAACCACATCCCTGTCGCGTCAAGTCTTTTCTTCATCCTTGAGGAAATCGTCCAACATTTGCTGCCGTAAAGAAGCACAGATCTCACGTTTCAGTTTCCCATAAAAAGTGGCTAATGAAATATTCCATCGCAACGGGAAGTGTAGCAAAGAAATTCAAAAGCGGATAAGAATAACGGAAGATGCCTTTCAGAAACCAAATGAATTATTAAGAGATAGGAACATATCTTTAGAAATAAAGGAATGAGTGCTGAACTCCGATATAATATTTCTGACTAAAAAAATAATATTAATCATTAAGAGTAAGAAACAGAATGCATAGTTGTCAGTAAAAGAGGCAGCCCATGATATGGCCTACATATTGGGAACGTCAAAATCAAGTGGCAGCAGAAATTTAACCATCTGGATCGTACTGTAAGAGACGATGGAAATTGTAAGAGAAATTCGAAGGTACCGAGAAATAGCGAAAGAAGTCTTTCAGAAACTAAGTAAAGTATTAAGAGACAGGAAAATATCGTGTTGAACTGCTCCGTAATATCCAATTTTGTACATTAGAATAGAGAAAGATTCTTTCAGAAACTAAGCAAAGTATTAAGAAACAGGAAAATTTTGTTAGAAACAAAAAAGTTTACTGAACTGCTGTGTAATATCTAATTTTGTAGATTAGAATGGAGTAGATAAATCTACTTAAAGCGACCTACCCTCCTTAGTTCAGACCTTTACAGCTCGGAGCCATTTTGCCACGTGTATCGTTCTCGTTCTCATCGTATTCCCTTTGTAAGGAGGAAGTTCCATTCACACAACATTGAATTGTGTTGACATGCTATGTTGAAAAATGAATATTCCTTGTCAAAAATAAATTAGTTTTTGTCACGGACTTAATGATTTATATACGTATATTCTCTCACATATGCACAGGCTGCACCAGGTAATTAAGAACAAATTGTAACGAAAAGCAAAGATAGAAAACTCAGTATATTTTAAAATAAAAATTAATTTCAAAATTGAACAATAAAAGTTTATTGAATAAAATGGCTCTCAACGTTAAGAATGACGTCATTGAGGTTTTGGTAGTAACTGCATACTTTGATTAGGGGCTTCTCGTTCATTTTCACTATCACATCCGCAATGACTATCTTCATCGAGTCTTTGGCCTATGTGTGGCCGCTGAATTGGTTGATATCAATTTAAGAGATGCAATTCAGAAAAAATTGAAAGCCACATGTTGGAGGTAAGAAAATGGTGAAAAAATGGTTCGGCCAGCTAATTCTTTACCAAATTTTGAATAGAGCCAATAACTGCAGGGAGTCCCTCCTTTGATGAAGGCCTTTACTGCTGAGTCCAGGACATTGATGAAGTACGGTAGGAAGGAATGGACGAACAAAATGTGGCTTTCAGAGTTCACAACCCACCTAGGATGATATGCATTCTTCCTATTCGCCTCCGAGTCTTTGTCAAAAGTTCTAATCGGATAAAAACCAGAACATACTGAGTTTGTCGGGGTGAATATATTCAGGAAGTAGTTCGAGCGAATCACGTGGTTCCTCCGGTCTTGTTGGAGATGAACTGCCTTCTCATCAGGTAGGAACTGTTCATATAGTGCAAGGGTCGGCAACCTACAGCACGCGTGTCACACGTGGCACGCCAAGCAATTTCCAATGGCACGTAGGCGTAAATTCATTCACGAAGTCCGAACCAATAACTACTACAATGCAAAGGCGACATTTAGCTGTTTCAATTTTAATATATATTGAAATATATATATATATATATATATATATATATATATATATATATATATATATATAAATATATTGTAGAACAGGTATATTAACATTGACTTGTATCAATAAATACGTATGCTGTTGGCACACTGAATGATTTTAAAAGCCTAAATCGGCACATAGTTAGTAAAAGGTTGCCGACCCCTGATGTCGTGGGTTCCGCAACCCTCAGCTACTTGCCGCTGACCTTTATCAACTTGCTGGGTGCCGTGGTTTGTGGATCTATTGGATGAGACTGGCTGTCACTACGGCATCTGAAATCTTAGAAACACGAAAGACATGGCTACTTTCAAGAATCTGGTTATTTCTAAGTCACTGTGGCTGGTGGCTAATATCATAAGCACATTTTGACATTTCATTTCCAGCGTCAGATTGCAATCCGTCGGATTAATGTTCTCAATACACACGAAAAGAGAATGTTTAGATTTAGTGCAAAACGTGTAACATTACGATTGGTTGTCTTTCATTTATTGTCAGCAAAAAGATGTATTTTCAAATATCTGGCATGTATACACACTCCATGTACACTCACATCCACCCACCTCCACACCTCCACACACACATATATATGAATATGTGTGTGTATATCTTTGTGTTTCATGTGTAAGTATGTAAACTTTGAAACGATACATTTATTTCATGTACTGTGTAACCCGGATATAAGAAAGTTGTCGGGACCGGATAAGAAGTCTCTTATATCCGGGTTTGGTCTATTTTGTTTAGGTAAGTAAAATCGCTCTTATATCAGGGTCTCTTATATCCGGGTTACACTGTGCCTGTAAACGTGCCAACGTATTTCTTTAGTCGTTAGTCGACACCCGCTTGCATCTGAGCATCGGAGTTATCATCCTCTCTCCTTATTCTGTTTCTCCCTTCTGGTAGCGGAGACGGAGGTGGGTGTGGAGGCCCAGCCTACTCCTGACGTCGTGTGAGCAGGAGTCACGGAGGAGAGTGGGTGGTTGATGGTTGGACTCAAATGTCTCAGCCCATCCTCGGATGGTTCTACGCCAGCGGCAAGACGCTACGCGGAAGTTCAAAACGACGCTTTGAAGACATCCCTTACAAAGGCCAACATCGACCCTGAAACCTGGGAAATTGTTACTGCGACTGCTGCTGGAGATTTCTCCAAACAAGAACATATTTCTTTACACCGGACATACAAAATTTATCTCATCTTGAACAAAAGGTGAATTTGGAAAAGGAAAGCTGCCGTAAAGGATCTTAGCTCTAAATAAGTCAAGTAACTTGAATTATTTTAAAATCGATGGCTTAATCATTAATGGTTACAGAGGCACGTAATGTAGATTTCTTTTTATTCAAAGCCGTTCCATTCCAAGGACAATCATTTCACCCCAAGCAAGACGAGAGTGCCACTAGTACGCAGGAGGTTACAGGGAGTGAAGGCGAGAGAAAAGACTGTGTATAGGGGCATCGAGAAAAGGATAAAAGCTTAACAGATTGAAGAAGATAGAAGATGACGATTTACGTGCATTTACATTTTTGAAGATTGTAGTTATCAGGGAAGCAAATAAGCGGAAGAGAGTTCCACTGTGAGGAAATAAACTGTTGGAATGTAAGTAACGGTTACATTCAACTATTTCAACAATAAAAGGGTGGGACCTATATGCCAATCTAGTAGCACGTTTAAATTCATGTATTAGGTTGATGCAAAAATAATGACGTAATAATGTCGTTTTTTGACGTATTTTTAACGTCAAAAAACGACATTATTACGTCATTATTTTTGCAACAACCTAATATTTTTGGGACCAAGGAAAATAGATCATCAGAGCAGTAACCATGAGAATATTTGTAGAAAAGGCAGAGGGACCCCACATCACGTTTGTGAGAAAGTGACTAAAGTTGAGATGCCAAGTCAGGATCGATTAAATTGCAGATCATTCTTTGGATTTTGTCAAGGACCTAGCGACAAATAGCAGGAGCATCAGACCATATATAGCGGCAGTATCAATACACCGACGAATGGTAGATTTGTAAATGTGAAAGATGGACGAGAAAAACCTTCTGGTATGACTCAATGAACCATCTTTCCTTGCAGTAGATACAGCTATTGATTCAATGTAATCGTTCCACTGTCAGTTGAAAAGGTGAGGCCAAGAAGACGAAGTGAGACGCTCTCCAGGAGTTGAGCATCAGCCATGTTGATGGCGGGCAGGAAAGATTCTTTATGGTGGTTAAATGATAGCAGGTGTAAGAATGTGAGAAATAAAGAGAGGAAAATAGAGCGGAAGGAGGTTTGTTTTTACTTTGGGATTAGAGAAGTTGTAAGAAATTTTGCGAAAGGTCGATAAGGAAAATGGAAAGCCATGGAAGCAGAAGAAAAGGTGATATGAAGAGAAGGAGAAAAGAAAGAAAAATGCAGGAATGTTGGGGAGAAGGAAGGAAGGAAGGAAGGAAGGAAGGAAGGAAGGAAGGAAAGAAAAACATGTGGGTCGATGAGGGCAAATTTTGTATGAAAATCATATTAGGGTTTGTTTACAGCTATTCAGAAAGAGGGGGAAAGCTTGATAAATAAAACAGAAAGAAAGAAAGAATATTGAGAAATTAAAAGCAATTGGGATATTGAAAAAGAGATGATTCGAATATGCATAAAAGAAAAAAAAGAATCTATTTCTGACATCAGCGGAGGAGAAAGACACGGATTAATTTTAAGGAAGTGAGAAATTTCAAGAAAATTAAAATAAAATAACCAGAAAATTGGAAGGAACCAAACTCGAAGACTTTCAAAATATTCTTTTGCACACATGCTATGTTAAAAATGCAATTATTCCAGAAATGTTTATGCTCGTCACATTTTGTTGATTTTACAAGTACACAAACGATAAAGAAAAGTCTGAAATACGACAGTGTTCACCGCCACCCCCACCTCCACAAAAAAAGACGTTGCAAGTTCGAGAATCCATTTCGCCTATTCAACATAGCATACCTATCACTACTCTATCACTATTACTACTCTATCGCTTATTCTTTTTCTTTTTATGTGCCATGTCTTTTCAGGACATAGTCGATCATGGCTCTCCAGCTCCCTTTATCCTTTGCAGTTCTCAGCAAGTTCATTCCCTCTACTTCCTCCCCCAGGCCACGTTCTCTCATCCACCTGCTCAAGCTCATCATTTCCCTTGTCTCTCTTTCCCTCTATTCGACCTATGAGTATCAGATTCTTCAGGCCCTCCTTCCTCATTATGTATCCCAGAAATTTCAGCTGCCTTTTTCTGATGCTAAGTATAAGCCTTCTCCTTGTTTATAACCTCTCTAAGACCTCATCGTTGCTCACATGCTCGGTCCATGATATCCTCAGCATCCTTCTGTAGAGCCACATCCCTTGTTCATCTTTGAGGAAGCCGTTCAACATTCACTGCTATAAAGAAGAACAGATGTCACAGAACAGCTCAGTATTTTTTTCTTTGTTACCAAAGAATTCCTCCTATCTCGCCATACTCTGCCCAGATTTTGAAATGTGTCCTTGGCCATCTCAATACGTCTACGGATCTCAGTGTCGCACTTACCGTCCTCTGTCAAGACGCTTCCCAGATATTTCAACTTCTGCGTCTGTTTAATTCTAGTGTTCCCGACCTGCAAATCACACTTTGGGCCCATCCTCTTACTGGTGACCGTGCATTCTGTCTTCTTGTAGTTTATACTTAATCCTTTCTTCTCACTCTCCCCATCGCTACCTTCTGTAGGAGATTTTGTAAATTCTTTTCCGTGTCTGCTGTGAGTACTGTGTCATCTACGCATCTTATGCTGTTAAGATTGTGGCCGCCAATGCTGAATCCCGGTAGGGTTTCCAATTCTCTCAGAATTGTCTCACTGTATAGGTTGAACTGTCGTGTGACCCTGCCTTACACCTGTTGCGGACCCGGTGGTGAATCTGGCTAATGCAGTGCTGGCGTACGAAAAAGGTGGCCTTGTGCCAGACACTACACTCGACTACCGGATCCACAAACAAAGTAATAAGGAGAGGAGAGAAAGAGGAATATTATATAAATATTCAGCGCGTGTTCTTTCTCATACTAAATTTCACAATCTCCTGGATGTTAAAAAGGAAAAAGGGTCATATCAACGTGCATAAGAAGGAAGAAAAATTGGTAGACGCAAAGAATGACTGAAGCAAGACTTGCAGATAAACACAATTACAATTTTATTAAATATTCAACAAGTAGATTGTCTCGTACGTGGAGACAGAGATTAAACGGTTGTAACTTGCAAAAAGACTATGAGGCAGTCAAAAATAGTTCATCCGATTTTTGCGCCAAAAAAGGAAACAAGATGGCTTTGGCGGGAACAGTTTCTCTGTGAGAAAGTTATGGAAAGATGTCTGCCCGAGTAATTAGGAACATGAATAATATTGCAAGGAATAAAAAAATACTCACTGCGGAATTTTTGTTAATGTGAGTGTATGTGGATATTTTTAAGGTAACTGGTTCACAAGAAAGAAATACAGAGTTCGTTATCAGTTTAGCAATTTTGGTCGAAAAGAATTTTGAGTTGGTTGTTCGCGTCAAGACGAGGAATTAGTCTTGGAAAGGTAAGAAACGACCGTATTGCAGAATATAGTAGTGAGTAGAAATAGTTCGTAAGTTCTGTGCATCAAGACGAAGAGGATAGTCTTGGAAAGGTGTGAGACGACGTATTGGAAATTATGGTCGTGAGTGGAGGAATGCTCGTAAGCTGTTCACATCAAGACGAAAGTTAGTCTTGGGAAGGCGTTAGATATCCCAGCTCGTTTATGGTTAGGAGCGTTGGGTAATTGTGTTGTTTCAGCTTCGAGTAAAAAAACAGCAACTGGTTGGAATCAAACGCCGGTCTCTCGTGACGTAGAACTCATCGCGCGGGAAAAAAAACAAATTTCAAACATCAGTAGCAGCCAATCCCGAGGGAGTCGGCAACACTATCAGCAGCAGCTGGCTCACCGACGGTTACTACTATATCTAGCCACACGAGAAGGGGAGGGATGCAATCCGCGCATGCGCACGTCTAAATATGGCTGTGGAAAATGTTAGGCGTTTCACACACCCCTTTCTTTTTTTGTATATTCACTGAAATCCTTCCCTGTTTACTGCCAGTATATCAAGGTTGCTGAGCAGTTCCATCATGTCCTTGTGGCGTACTTTGTCGAAGGTCTTTGCCTAGTCCATGAAACATAGGCATACATCCTTCTGCATTAATATTGCTCTTTCTGATGACATTCTGAGCATGAATATCGCCTTCCTTGTCCCGGTGTCTTTAACGCTCTGTTCTTGTCCTATCTCTGGCCTGATTCTGCTGCGCGCTCTATTCGACAGTATATGGATGATGAGTTTTGTCATGTGGCTATCGTTTATTACAATGTTAAATTCTCAGATGAGCTTCCTTCTTTAGTTTCAGACGTTTACTGCTAGGACACCCCGTGCTAATTCCAAGGTGCCGAATCACTCTCATTTCCCCCATATTCCACATGTAAAGACAAAGTTCCGCTCGTAGAGTTTTTCCGACGCACTGCTAACTTGTGGGACAGGCTCCAGCGTGGATGCTTCCATCAATACAACAGTCTTAATGTTTTCAAATCAAGTGTCGATCGTTATCTATCCTCCTCATCCTCATAACCCTCACATCGTATCACACACCTCATTCATCATAATAATTTTATCGTTAAGCTTCTGCCTTCAGTCACATTGAGAAATGTATTCGGCGAATTTAAATATAAAAAAAAATAATTCATAGCTCAAAGTTAAAGAGGCAACTTTCTTGTGTTCACTCGTCGTTTTCATCTTTCATCGTGAGGATCCAAAAATAATGACTGCTGTACAGGGTGCGATGGGTAAATTGTCGCCATTATATATGTTTAATTCCGCGCATGCGCATTATTTGTTTTTGACTTTGTCGACTGCGCAATATAGTAGGGTCAATTGGGCACCGTCTGTGAGAAAAATTGCACCATGGCGCAATTCCCTCTGCCAGAAATTTGGAAACGGCATGCTCTGCTGCTTGGGATTCGCACCAGAAGCTCTAATATGAACATGTCAATAAACATACACTTCCTGAATTTCTTGTCTTTTATGATAATATCAGGTCTATTAGCTTTTATTACAGTTTGAATTGGCATGTCCCAGAGGATAGTTACATCACTATTTTGAATAACTGTGTCTGGTTGATGGTCATACCATTTCTCAGTGGTTTCGATTTTGTATTATTATTGAGTAAGAGAGCAGCACGTTAATAAATTTACATCAGTGAACAGATATATGAAGTCAGTTCTACCCACTCAGTTACTTTATTGTATACCAGGCACATGCATCACAGCCAAATGTCATGCGGATCTTTTTCAGTTGGTAACTCTGAAGGATACTATGTGCAAAGTCGGAGTGAAACATGTGACATATATTCTACACTTCTTCATGTTGTCAATTCGGAAAAATATTTTGCAACTTCCTTCGCCACTATTCTAAGCTCACCAGTGCTGATGGATAAAGTGTCATTTTATGTTTCTCATAGATTTTCAACTACTTTCAGTTTTTCCCTACGCTCTCCAACAACATACATTTTCTGACAAAAGTGTCTTTAGATATTCACTATGATGTCATCTGGACTGGATCTCGTCAACTATCTGCATTTGGAAAATTCTAAATTATTTTATATTCGGTGTCCTCTAAAACAGATTATTATTATTATTATTATTATTATTGTTGTTGTTGTTGTTGTTGTTGTTGTTGTTATTTCCTTTGGTTTCTGTTGTATAGACATTTCCTTACGGGCCCCAACCAGAGACCTAAGGTCAGAAATTTTCCACTTATTTATTTTTGCAGGCGCTGTGTATCTGGTGTGATGATTTAATAATATTGATTGGTAAAACAACAATTAAAAGTTCGACCTGAAAAAGAGGGAAATAGAACGAAAAGAAAATAAATTAGTCGAGAATGCAGACGCTGCGATTTAAGACAAATATTTTTTCCCATTTTTCAATCCAATCGTCTTCGAATTCTTGAGGCCAACCAAAACCTCGAAGCAACTACCGCAATAACAGTAAAACAGCTGCCAATACTTCGAGCAAAGATTGAAATAGAAATGCTATTATCACAACAATTTGGAACCATTAAATCCCTTTCTTTTCTTATAATGGAATTTGGTTCAGATCTCACGAACATTGTAACTTAAAATTCCAAATTACAGGCACTTTCACATGGGAACGTCGACACTCGGTATCTCTGCTACTTTTTAGTCTAACATTGGTCAGTTCCTAGAATAGTAGGTGGCCTTTTGTTTTGACAAGATCCTTGTATTTTGACAGTTTTTTAATATCTTGAAAGATATATTACAGAGACTGCCATGTTAGCAAAAAGGCACATTCTGTTCTTGTGGTCTTTGATCACGATGTCTGGGCGATTAGCTTTGATTGTTTTGTCTGTGTGTATTGTAAAGTTTCATAAAATTGTTACAAGTCCTGACTGCGTAACCAGGTCTGGGTGATGTTCATACCAGTTTCTTGCAGTTTAATTCCCATAAAAGCTGCATATTTTACAGTGCAGATATTGGCCGACTCTATCACGCCGAGTTTTATATTCAGTTGGTGCTAACACTGTGCAACCTGATACAAGATGGTCAATTGTTTCTGGATATTTATCACAGAATCTGCATTTGTGGTAAACACAATTTTACAGCATGTGTGCTTGGTAATTTCAAGTTAGTCAGCATTAGTCCTGTACAGCAAGAATAAAATCTTCGATTTCACCTGTTAACTCTGCACTACGTAGCCGCTGATTCGTTTGCATATTTACACTTGATGTTGCCTAATTATCATTGAAGATTCAGTGTTTTTTTGGGAGTGAGATTTTTCCTGCTTTTCGCCCTCCATCCTTTTACTACTAACTTCTTCAAACAGTTTTGATGCTACGATGACTTTCATTGGTAGTCCGGGGTATGACGATAAACTACATCCAGAAGCAGAGCCTTTGATCGGCAGGTTGGAGGTTTTTAGGAGAGTGGAACCACCTTTTAATTGTTGTTGTTTCTGGGTTCACCCTGGGTGGTAGCAACTATTAGGGTCCCTGTTATGGGCAACTAGTGAACCTTCAAACAAAAGCAAAACACCATGAAAGTATAAAAATACATTTTTATTGTAAAAATACCAGCAATACATTTATATATATATATATATATATATATATATATATATATATATATATATATATATATATATATATATATATATATAATTACCAACAATACATATTTATAGTAAAATTACCAACAATACATTTTTAAACCAAAATGACCAGCAATACAATATAACTGTAGTTAAAAGTATATAATTGCGTTCAAAATATTTAGATTCCGGCATTTAATAACCCAGAGAGGTGTTGATATACCGCTAACCAAAATCAACCAATCAGCAACTTTGGAGATCAAAGGACATCAGACCACATTAGCTTATGTCAGTAATCCTGTCGTCTGGATGATTACGAATCTTTCATGGATTAAAAAAGAAAATATAGAATCCTTCAAAAACTGAAAGAAAAGAGTCCTTTTTAAAGAGTACCTTTTGAAAAACATTTATTTTATTCACTGTAAGGGAAGATAAAGAACATTTTACTTCATCTTAACTACAAGTGGCTATAAACGATCCAAGTGTTTGCCATTGCCTCAAACCTGTCTGTTCACAACCTTTCTTGTAGTCGGCTCTGCAAGAAACATTACTTTGTATTTTCGTCTGCAACTGTAACCTATCTAATCTACTGCCCCACTGGAAGCAAATGAGGAGCCGTCTTCTATTTTTTTTACATTCCATCCACTACCCTACCGCCGTTTATAGAAACTGTACCTACATGTGTCACATTCTTTCGCTGCTAGTGTTCCACGGGCGAGATAACGAATACAAAATAGTTCACTTTAAAATGTCGACTCCAATTCTTTGTACCGACTGTTGTCTGAAACATATAGACAGTTTGTTTCTAGCAACATAAGTTTGTTTTTTCTGTTGATTGTTTTATTTTCGAGCTGATTTGCTAGGATGTAGAGTAAATCAGCGGAAAAAAAATCTTCCGTCAAGATACCGAATGCGATATTTACATCTGCTAAGGGATTTCATCCCGTGGTGAAGTACCCTTTAAAGTTTTTGAAGTTAACCATGAAATATACGAGTTTCAATAATCATGAAAATGATCTTAAAAGAACCAGATATGAGCAATGATACTAGACGCTTGAGTCGCAATTGCTTCCGTTTTTCAGAATCATAAAGTTAATGTCGAGAAAAACATTATATTTTTTTTGGGGGGGTGCCTCCTTTTCTGCAACCATTTTTCTCTTGTTATGGATTTTCATCGAATGGTATATTTCTTGTATTATTTGTCAAATGATCTACATCGATAGTAAGCAAATTATTGATTGTAGTTTCTCACCTGATTTGCTTTATCGTTGTCATTTTGGATTTAGTTTGTTCTCATGCCTCTGGTTACCCATTCTGAAGACTTTCTCGAAGCATTTTGGAATAATTTGCTGAGTTAGTTCGACGTGTAAAATGGTGAATTTCTTGAACCTCTTCCTTGTATATTCCCAAGGCCATTTTCCGGAGAGTCTTTTTTAATACAGAATTATTCCAAGTCTTTTTTTTTCCCTTTAATCAGAGGTTTTAAATTTTTTTTTTTTTTTTTTTTTGTAAAGCCTTCTCCCTCTTTGTTGAGATTATTTTAACATCTATATGTTTATAGGGGATATTCGGGATATTCGAGTTGCGCAATCAGGCGCGAAAAATGGAATCAGCGATCCGAGTTCAAATTCTGGTCTATTCTGTTGCTTTCACTTTTGTGCAAATGCCATTGGGAATGGGTTAATTTTTTCCCGACAGATATGGGTTAATTAGTACGGTAGACTAGTTTTCTCTAGCCTTGATTAGCAGCCAGGCAAGAGAGAGAAACACTCTGAACTAAATAAATAAAAGTGAAAAGAACAACATTTTTCCCATGAAGTCGTAGCAATTCACAAATAAGGAATGTGTGGACAGTTAGGATCACCCACATGCTGAAATGACATTCTTTTAAAAGCAATAAAACCACTGAGACAGAAGGGGCTGCTGGGTGGGGAAGAGTTAGAAATAGAAATAATTTCTAGGAAGCGAGAAAAGAGAAGAGACTAATCAGAAGTCCAGTACATAGCGTTTGACATGGCATTTAAATTTTTGGGTATTTGGGTATTAATATTGGCTGGAAAGCATGGAGCCAGAAGGGAGTTCTACAAGCGAAAAGTACGAGAAAATAAACTATTAGCATATAATTTACTGTTATATCAAATAGCTCAACTGTAAATGGATGAAAACTAAGTGAGATCGGAGTGTAGGCACCGTAGCGAAGAGTCCATCCGTTAGCATGAAAGTATTTATATTGGGTTGTCCGGAAAGTTCGTGCCGATTTTTAGCCGTTCATCTTCCAACGCGTTAGAACACGTCAAATTTATCGACAGATGCAATATGTTTACATTTCCGATTTGATATGTCCTGGAAAGGGATATATTTATTTGTTCGAAGCAGCAAAGTGGTTGTTGACTACTGTAACCGAGTAGGACAATATAGCAGGTAACCGTAATGGACTGGTCCTCGTCGTAGTTGTAGGCAATAGGCAATAGACGAAGACTATAGGCATAGCCAATAGGCATCCTCTTGTACCTCCACATCAGTCTGTATTTATGGCTGACACCAGCCAATCATATTACTGTGAGGTGGAACCCAGGTGTATACATATTCATTATATGACGATTAGTGCACACTTCAATCTATCTCTTGAAGAAGAAGGTTTAAAAATTATCCTTTTCGTGTCAATTTTGCATCCCTATGAAAATGGAAGATTATAAAGTGAATTTTAGACACTTGATGCTTTTTTACCTTAAAGGCAAAAATACCTCATAAACAACAAAAAAGATATGTGCTGTGTACGGTGAATGTGCTTTAGATGACAGAACTGTACGGAAGTCGTTCGCTAAGTTTAGAGTTGGTGATTGTAGACTTATTGATGAAGAACGCTCAGGTAGACCCCCCCCACACACACACACTACAAATAATGATCAAATCAAGCCATAATATTTAAAATAATCCGTATAACACAACGCGGGAACTGACAAAAAACTTAAATTTGTCAAAATCCATCATCCATGAACACTTAGTGAAGCTTGTGTAATCAAATCGCTACGATGTTTCGATGCCACATGATTTGAGTGAAAAGAATTTTTTGCATGGCATTTCATGTGTCATTTGCTGTATAAACGCAATGAAAATGCGTCCTTTATGAAGCAAATTGTGTCGGGTGATGAGAAATGAATTGCTTACAACAATGTTCAGCAAAAAGATCTTGGATAAGCAATATGAGCCAAATTTAGCCACCTCAAGAGTAGGACTTCATCCTAAGAAAGACATGATGTGCATCTGGTGGGATTGGAAAGGAATCCTGTACTACAATCTGCCAAGTAACCAATCAATTGATTCTGAAAAGTACTGCTTGTAACTGGACGAATTAAAGGCAGGAATTCAAGAAAAATGCCCAGAATTGGCAAACAGGAATGGTGTTGTTTTCGATCAGTATAGTGCCAGACCTCATGTTTTTTTGGTGACCCGGCAAAAAATGTTGCAATTTGGCTGGGATGTGTTACCCCAACCACCACCATATTCACTAGACATTGCTCTTTGTAATTTTCATTTATTCAGCTTCTTGCAAAAGAATCTCACTGGTAAAAATTCCAATTCTTTGGATGACATAAAAACAAGGAAAAAATGGAGAAATGTTGTGCAACAAAATGGTTCACATTCAGTTAAATAAATACTTAATGGCATAATTTTGTTTTCTTTGTTATGAAATCCCTTCAAAATCGACAAAACTTTCCGGACAACCAGAATCAAAGGACATAAATTTAAAATATATTTTATTCCAAAAAGTTTTGTGTCTCTAGTTTCTAATTTTATATTTTACTTTCTTTTTTTACGCTTAGGTTCGCCTCAAATTTATCGACGTTGTTTTGCAACCGTACAGTTTTGTATGCATTGTATAACTTAATCGCTTAACCCTTTTTTGTCTAAGTATTTTATTGTTGTTCTCTTTGGATTTCGCTGTTTTTATTGCTTCTAATGTCTGTTTTGATACGTTTTTTTTTTTTCCGATTAAGGTTATTTGATATTTTACTACCTTTTCTCACAATACCTGTTTCGGCATATTGCGTTGGTCATGAATTTAGGTCTGACATCCTTTCTTCTGTTTCACCATTTACAATTTCTGTAATGTCCACTCAACCATCCATTCCCTTTTTCTATTTTTCTAAAATCCAGATCCAAATCCGATACTGAATTTTTTTCAATCTTCTTTTTTTTTTTTTGTTGTTGTCTGTTAAGTGCTTCTTTCTATTTCCACTCTCTTGCAATTGCTGGATGGCCTTTGCTTTTCAGAAAGCAATACATGAGAGATCCTCTAGTCTTTCTCAATGACCAACAAACACTAATTAGATAACGAATGTATCCTACCTGTAGGCCCTTAAAAATGCCAAACACCAGTGGTGTGGACAACAGTCACGGAATAATGATGGTGTCTCTGTTAGGGTTATTTACATTTTCGGATGAATCAAGATCCTCACAAATGAAGAAAAGACCTGAGGCAATAGGAATGTGGTTATACAGAAAAATGCTGAGAATAAAATGGACGAAGAAATTTTCAGGGAAATGGAAACAAAAACATGTTTATACTTAGAATCTGAAAGATAGTTATAATTTCTAGGAGACATAATGAGGAAAGGGGGTCTGAAGAATTTGACACTCACAGGACATGCTAAAGTAAATACTGTATCTTGCAGCACACGTTGTCATGCAGGAGGACAGATATCACGTAGCAATTTAGTACTGTTTTCCTTGTTTCTAGAAAAAAATCCTATTTCTTAGCTTAGCTTTTAGAATGCTTCCTTGACTATCCCAATATGCCAAAGCATTTCAGTGTTGCACTTTTCCGTCATCTGTTAAAACCACTTCCCAGATATTTAAATTTCCGCACTTGTTTGTTTTTGGTACTTCCGATTTGCAATTTGCACTTTGGGCTCATCCTTTTGCTAACAACCATGCATTCTGTCTTCTTGCAGTTGATGTTTAGTCCTTTCTTCTTGCTCTCCTTCACTACTTTCTGTAGGAGTTTTTGTGACTTTCTTTCTGTGTCTGCTATCAACATTGTGTCATCTGCATATCTATGTTGTTAAGATTGTAGCCGCCAAAATGAATCCTAGTAGGACTTCTAGTTACACTTTTCTGTTGCAAAGGTAAGCAATTACCTGGAGTTGTTTGATGACATGTATACTATCCTTACATCCCTTGACAGAGCGAAAGCCTAATTGGGTGGTGAGGAGTTGATTTTTATAGGACAGTGACAGTCTAGTTAATAAAATGTTCATTAGTATTTTTACCATAATTGGTCCAATTAAGATACCTCCGTACGTATGAGAGTCTTGGGAGTTACCATTTTTGTTTCCAATCTGCATTACTGCCCGATATACCCCACTTCTTTCATGTAACTTAGAAATTTGAGGGTACGATAATTTCAAAAGATCAACCTTAATATCTACCTAACAAGCTCGTGTAAATAGATAGCAGTTGAATTGACAAGATGTAACCGAAATTTCTATGCTAACATTTGCTTTACTTGGACTTCTCACTTGTGTAACTCTCTTCCGACTTCCTGCTTCCCAGTGAACTTTGATCTTCAAAAATTAAAATGTAATGTCAATCATTATCTACTCTCTTCCTGATTACTCTGCACTTTTCTCGGATTGACACCCAAATACCCTGAAATGTTCGTATTGGAGCTTCCAGTGCGAATGCCAAGCTATACAGCATGCAGTCTCCAAATTTCTGGCAGAGCGAATTATGTCATGGTGCTCTTTTTCTCACAGACGGTGCCCAACTGACCCAATTATCCTGCGCAGTCAACAAAATCAAAAACAAATAATACGCATGCGCGAAATTAAAAATATAAATGGCGATAATTTACCCATCGCATCTTATCGAAGTCATCTAGAATAAAAACGTGTATTAATTTCGAGTATTTGTACCGTCACACTAAAAGAGCAGCAAGTGACAACAAGTCTATGTAAATTTTCATGTCGCTTCTTTGTGTTTTCGAATTGATTTCATATCATTTGTAATCTCTTCTTTCGTGACTTTTTAATTCGTTTCCGCTTGCATGTTCAAAGACAACATCAACGACACAGCATTCCACACGGCATTTAACAAATGGCTCGATATTATACAATACTTACCAACTAAGGTTTTACCCATTCTCTATGAAATATCAACCTCAAATAAACATAGTACGACATGACGGACAAGGAAAATTTTATTGAGTTGTTATTTAGTATTTCCAGCGTTCTTATATTTTTCCATTTGGAGGGAGTACAAAAACTGTCCATACCATTCATTGGCCCAAGCATTTTTGGTCTTTTCCTTAGCCATTTTCAAAGAGGTTTCGTTTTCCTTTCATGTTTTGAATTTTTCTAATGTATTTATTGCGTGGTTTTCAACAATAGTAGATGTTTAAAAGAAAGTTTGCTTCCCAAATATATATATATATATATATATATATATATATATATAGTCTTAAGATGTGCTATATTTAAGGGGTGAAGTGCTCAATATCAGCGATAGAGCGGGTGTAAGGTGACCTGACGATTGCATCTAGCATGAAACAGACTGTCGCTTCGAAGTGTTGAGTTCTATGTTCACTTTTATATATATATATATATATATATATATATATATATATATATATATATATATCATTAAATATGGTGGACAAGGAAAATTTTATCAAGTTGTTATTTAGTTTTTCCAGCGTTCTTAAATTTTTCCGTTTGGAGAGAGTACAAAAACTGTCCATACCATTCATTGGCCCAAGCATTTTTGGTCTTTTCCTTGGCCATTTTCAAAAGGGGTTTTGTTATCCTGTTGTTAGTTTCTTTTCATGTTTTGACTGTGATGTATTTATTGTGTGGTTTTCAATATTTGTAGTAGCGTTTATTCCGAGACTTTGCATGTTGAGCTCAGCTGGAATTCGATTGAGCGTTTTTCTATTTCTTTTATAAAAATTTTCAACATGCCACTCCCATTGTTAAAGAAGGTAAGGTTGATAGTTGCTAAGGAAGTGGTTTAGATCGGTACCGCACTTCAGTAGTAGTATTATTTTAACTTGTCTCCATATCTTTGAGATCTTGTTGTAGCTCATGCATTCTTTGAGGGGCCATGCGAAGGGCAAGTGCACACATATGCTTCATCTGCTCAATAAATATAGAAAAATCTGCATGTTCAATTAAAAATTTAAAAATCCTTTTTAATGGCTAATAGCATAGGTGAAAGCGCTCGAATATTCTCAAAGAAAAAGCATAAACCCAGTTTCATATGTTTTGGTCTTCTTAATACTTTTGACAAATCCCCCCACCCCGCACCAAGACAACAAAAGCTTGCTAAGAGAGTGTGTAGACCAATAGCGGTCCCAAGAGAAAAATCGTCTTTTTTGTGAATACGAATGTAAAATTTTCCCTAAATTTCTTTCCATTTGTCAGAAATATCGAGTGCTTCATAATTGTTGAAACAAAGCCTCTCGGATGGGAAGAGCTCGAGAAGTTTCGGTGATAAAGCATTTGTAGATATAGAGGATGTGGACATAGGAATCAACCCTTCCGCACACTCTTTTATGGGAAAACAATATATAGATATTTTTTCTAAATTTGAAGTATTTTATGCTCAACTCTCGAAGCTTTAACCTGTGTCTTGTGATAAATCCAGCGACTTTCGAGCCAAATTGAATGATTTGGATCATTCTTATGCTAGTTCTCCTATTTCTTTCTCTGAATCGAAATGGAGAAGTGAACACCATAAGGTTATTAGATCCCTTAAAAATAACCCTTCTTTGGTTATTAAGAAACCGGATAAGGGATTGGGTGTCGTCCTCATGGACCGTCATGACTACATTAACTAAATGTTAAGAATACTGAATGGTCCTTCCAAGTTTCAACGTCTTGGTTCCATTGACACTCATGATTCTACACTGACTTCTGAAATTCGATTTCAGAAACGTCTTGTCAAATGGGTAAAAAGTGGTGTTTTTTCTTCTGAAATGGCGGAGCAATTGAGACCGCTTCTCTCTATTCGTCCCCGTCTTTATGAATTACCCAAGATTCATAACAAGGGTGTCCCGTTGAGACCCATTTTTATCGATGATTGTGTCTTGACAGCATAAAGTCGCAAAGTGGCTTGCTATAATGTTGCAACCAGTGTTGCAGCATTATAGTTCCTTTTGTATTAAAGATTCGTTTTCTTTTTCCAAATTCATTCGGAATTGTGATGCCACTGATGGTTTTGTGTGTTCCTTTGACATCTGTAACCTCTTCACTTGTGTTCCTTTATCGGAGACTATTGATATGTGCGGCGATATGTTATATCGTAGTGATTTGACTTCTCCGAACATACCTGAAGATGTTTTTGTCGAACTCATGGAATTTGCCACCATGTTTGTCAACTTTAGTTTCGACAATATCATGTATCGTCAGATCGATGGTGTAGCGATGGGTTGCCCTTTGGGTCCTGTTCTGGCGAATATTTTTGTGGGTTTTTGCCCGGCCCAAGGTTTACTTTCGGTATGTGGATGGCACTTTTTGTGTGTTCAGCCATGAATCGGAAGTGGATCAATTTTTTGCCCTACTCAACGGTGTTCATCCTGCCCTTTAATTTACAGTAGATAAGGAGGTCAATGGTTCATTGCTCTTCTTAGATGTTCTTGTTCAAAGAACTCCTCCCTCGTTTATTATCTCTGTTTATAGGAAGTCTACCTTTACAGGTCTTTATACTCGATGGGACTCTTTTTGTCCCAAACGACAAAAGATCAATTTCATTAGGACCTTGACCCATAGAGCGTTAATGATTTGTTCAAATAACACCTTGAAAGATGAAATCAGTTGTTTAACTGAGATCTTTGTGAATAATGGTTATCCGTTGAACATTGTTCACTCGGTAATTCGAGATAAGACTGCCAGGTTCAATAAAATCAAACCTGCTATACTGGGTAAATGTCCGGTCTATCTTCGTTTACCCCGGTTGGGTAGGATTAGTGAATCCTTCGCCAAGCGTATTTCATGTTGCTCACGTGAGTGTTATTTTGCAGCGAACGTTCGTGTTGTCTTTCAAACTAAGTCCGTACTTCCATCTATGTGTAAAGATGTTATACCCCCCCCACACCATATTAATTCTGTTATTTACCATTTCAAATGTAGTTGTGGATGCGACTACATAGATAGAACGACACAGCGGTTGGATGTTAGAATTAAACAACACGTACCTGCTAAATACTGAATAAAAAATTTTCTTTCGGCGATACCATTCGTAACACGTATGGTTCTTCGATTGAGGATCACTTTATAAAGAATCCCACTTGTGCGATGGATTTCAGTGTGAACTGGTTTTCCGTTTTGGCCAGAGCACACTCATTATTCCATCTTAAGGTGTTGGAGACGCTGTACATCAGGTCCAGGCGACCTGCTCTTTGTAAACAAAGAGATTGTTTGCTTGGACTTGCTGTACTGCGCTTCTAGCATCTTTGTTGGTATAATTTTTATAATTATATTTTTTTTTCTTCTCCCTGTCCATTCATTCACGGCATCCA
>OZ010594.1:6068700-6206200 GCA_963932145.1 Acanthosepion lycidas | reverse complement strand
AAGAAGAAGAAGAAGAAGAAGAAGAAGAAGAAGAAGAAGAAGAAGAAAGTAATGACACATTATCTGTGCCCAAAGTAACATCTGAGGTCGTTGCAAATTGCAATCGTCTTAGTAGCAGAGACTGCAATGAAAATCTTCGACAGCTTATTGTAGAGTTCTTTAAGAAAAACGAAAGGGACAATTTCTCATTATCCTGCAAGTCAGTTATTAGTTCTTGGTATCATAATTATATATATATATATATATATATATATATATATATATATATATATATATATATATATCAGAATAAAATACTGCTTAACTGTAAGAGGAAGAATGTATATTATTAATAGTATATATATATATATATATATATATATATATATATATATATATATATATATATAGTAACTCTAGGTCGTCAATGTTTGTCATGCTCATTACAATATTTAACAAAATATAATATTGATATGACTTAGATGCTAAAGTGATTCCTTTAACTAAAAATATAAAAATATAAATTTTTTTTTAAGATCTTTACACTTTAAGTTCAGTTAAGCTTTGAACAAAAAATCAAAATTTGCATTGTAATCGTGAATTAAACCTTCAGAGAATCAGAAAAGTGCTTGCTTATCTGTTAGCAAAAAGGTTTTCAATAAAAAAGATTTGTTGTGCAAAATAGAAATTGTTGAGAAAAATCTTCTTAAAATAATTGGATACGATCTCTTATCATTAATTGAAGCTTCGCATTAGATTGATAGTAATTTGACACCTGTTAATAGTATATAATCTCTCATATTCTGCATTCAATATTTACTTAAAAGATAATTTCATTCTTTTTTGTAAAGAAATAAAAGCAAAGATGAAATGCACTAGCCAGAAACTTTTTTTTAATAACGTGTGTATCTATCTCGAGTGTGTTTGGATATATGTCTATGCCTTAGTGTGTTTATGTATCTAACTGTGAATTTTTAGTTTAATTTATTGTACGTTTATGATCAGTACTGCTGACTTATATCATATTTCCTCAACACTACCCCAGACACGCTCCTCACACTAACCCTCCCCTCAACGATTTAAGGTTGTCAATTTTCGCCTACTTTAAGTCCTTCTACATCTAATTTGTCCTTTTTCATTCCGCTAAAAAACCTTATACTGTACGGATTAAATTATTTAAAATAGATATTTAAAAACGATAAGTGGAAATGTGTTCTTTGAAAAACAGGGCTTACAACTCATTAGAGATTTTTAAAAGATTATTTATAAAATTAAAACAAAAAATAAATTGTCTATTAAGTATTCCTCCAGCTTGATAGGGATCAGATCTACGCAGCCCGACTAGCCACATTAGTTTTATTTCATTTAATTTTTATTTACCTTCTTTCTTGATTCTTCTTCATTCTTACTTCGCATTACGAAAGATTTTTGCTGCTTTGAAATAAATATACTTGAATGTTAATTCACTCGGTCTGAGCCCGACAAGCCTTCCTCGGGAGTCGGCACTGATATATATATATATATATATATATATATATATATATATATATATATATATATATATATATACGTGAAATTCCGGAAAAGCTTTCTGAGGAAGAAATTATTAAATATTCTGACGTACGTTCATTTATTCAGGTTTACTGAAGTAAACACACACACACACACACACACACACACACACACACACACATATATATATATATATATATATATATATATATATATATATTATGTTGTGCACATCAAATGACGGACTTTATAGAAAATTAATAAAACGCTTCTGAAATATTAAGTAATTTATTTAGTTGAAATAGGCCCCATGTTGATGAATGAGCGTTCTCCAACGTATCTCTAAATGCTTGATCCCATCTTTAAAAAAAATTCTCATCCTTTCAAATGCTTTCATTATCTCTTCCTTATTTGGAAAGGTTTTATTGCGTATGAAAAGCTCAAAATGCTTAAATAAGTGCTAATCAGTAGGAGAGCTATCTGGTGAATATGTAGGATGAGGCAAAATTTCATAATTTACGCTATGCAACTTATAGGACAGTTGATTGAAAAACGTGCGTTGTCGCGCAGCAAAATTGGTCTATGCCTATTCACATGTCTAAGATGTTTCTTTTTAAATTTTCCGTGCTCACTCAATTTCTTCACAATAGAAAGCTGCTGTTACGATTTTTCCTTAAAGCAAGAATGAATAATGAACAACCCCTTTGAAAGACTACCATATAGTAACCATTCTCTTTTTAGGGTGTAGTGGAGGTTTGGGGTCTTGTTCTGGTATATATGAACGTGGACTCTGAGGTCAACATCGAACTTCAACGATGTGTTTCATATTTGAACGCAATCTTCAAATATATATATAGTGGTTCTCACTTAACCTCAGAGCTCCAAACGTATTTTTCCTCGAACAAGTTTTATCTATGTTTCGTTCTAACCCGAGGAATTTTATGACGTTTATTGATTTTCCATTTTGTCTCATCATTCATCATCTTCACTTTTGTGTCGCATATTATTATACATTAAATAATCACACACACACACACACACACACACGAGAGAGAGACAGAGAGAGAGCGCACACAGACACGAGATAGACAGAGAGAGAGAGAGAACATACAAACACACACGCACGCACACACACACACACACATATGTATATATATATATATATATATCTTACTTATTATAAAACGCAGATTGTGTGTGTATGTGTGTGTGTGTGTGTGTGTGTGTGTGTGTGTGTGTGTGTGTGTGTGTGCGTTTGTACGTTTATATATTGGATCGGATTTCCTATATTTTTCAACCGATTTCAACAAAACTTCGCAGGACTGCTTAAAATTACCTTGTGGTGGTTATGACAGCGTCAAAAATTGTTTTTGCACAAAATCAATTTGAAAACATGATAAAACACGATTCTGTCGCCAGGATGAAAGGGGGACAACTCATATCGAGTTATACTTATTATAAAACCCAGGTTGTTTGTGTGTGTGTGTGTGTGTTCGTTTATATATGGGATCGGATTTCCTACATTTTTCAACCGATTTCAACAAAACTTCACTTTTTTTGGCAGGTAGTGTTTCTTATTGTCTTGCACACTTTTTTCTTCATTTTTACATTCAGAATGCTTTAAAAATTCCATTTACAAGACAATTGTTTATAATAAAATTCTATTCAATCGATAGACTCATAACGATTGAAAACAATGTTTTTGCTTGAGTTTGGGTTTGTCTAATTCGTAAAAAAAAACAAAAACAAAAAAAAAACTAATTAAGACATGCGTGTCTGTCAACCTTAAACAATAATATTTGTCAATTTTATTTTTCAGTCTTTATGATGGTCGATACTTGATCTATCTCTTACTGTTACACCCCCGGGCAACACCGGGCTCTACTGCTAGTATATATATATATATATATATATATATATATATATATATATATATATATATATATATATATATATATATATATATCCAGGTATGGGATAAGCGACGAATGGAGTATAATTCAACTTTCTGGACCATTTAATTTTAAAAAGGGATCAATACATAGTGGAGCATAGTATTTTTTATTTATTTACAAATGACTAGTGAGTAAAATATTTTACTTACCAGTCATTTACCATCGCCTGAATAAATACAATTCTAGTACTGAAACATGAAATCTATAGTCTAGTGATTTTAACATGTTTTTAATTTAATCTTATAATATATATATATGTATGTGTGTGTGTGTGTGTGTGTGTGTGTGTGTGTGTGTGTGTGTGTGTGTAAAAATATATAGAAAATAGGAAAGAACTCGTTAGGTAAATAAGCCAAAGTTCTTTAGTATTTTTGTTATTATTTAAAAAAAAATAGTGCTCGATACAAAAGTAGAGCATAAATATAATTATTTATTTAAAAATATGATTCCAACGCTACATAAGAGTTCTCATGTTTCAAAACAAGAGCCGAAAACTTCAATATAATTATTTGAATTAAATTGAATTAAAGTACTAAAATTTAATTCAAATTAATTCAAATAATTATATTGACGTTTTCGGGTCATGTTTTGAAACATGAGAACTCTTATGTAGCGTTGAAATCATATTTTTAAATAAATAATTATATATATATATATATATATATATATATATATATATATATATATATATATATATTATACTTACTTTTTAAATATGCATCCATCGCGGCACAGAAATTACTATGTTTCGAAACCGAAACATAATCTTAAACTTAAAATTTGAAACTTGGTCCCATTTTCAATCGATGTTGAGAATAACATTAGAAAAACTGATTTACTTTATTCATAAGTCAAACAATGCTATATAATTTAAATTGATTGTGTAATGGAAATTCATTATTTTTTATTAAGTGGGTGTTGGGTAATTGACGAAAATAAATCTGATTGTCTGATGATCGCAAAGTGAAACCCAGAGTCACAAACTCATATCCATACAACTTTATATATATATACATATATATATATATGTGTGTGTCTGCACGCGCGCGTGTGTGTGTATAGACACACGCACACACACACACACACATACACATACACACACACACACATACATATATATATATATATATATATATATATATATATATATATATATATATATATATATATATATATATATATATATATATATATATATCCTATACGGAACCGTCATTCAGCTTGACATGCCTTTACCGATTTGGTCACAGAGGCGCGTTCGGTTAGCAAGATCGGATTTTACTATATTTAACCGAAAGGTTCCTTATAGTATACAGGTTCTAATCCTGTCAGAGGACGAATTTTTTTCTGCGAAAATTTCTCGGACATTCAGGGCGGTAAATGTTTAATACTGTTTATTATAAACAGAGCATTTACTTAAATATTTGTATCTATAAAAAAAAGAAGATATAAACATAAAAATGTCTTAGAATAATTGTCGGACTTTGTCCATTTCATTATATATATATATATATATATATATATATATATATATATATATATATATATGAGATTTATCACTTAGCTGATTAAACTTACTTTCAGCATCTCGACTTTTCTCGAGTTTCGTAGATATATTCACCGAGAATTACTTCGTTCACTCGTCAGGGGATATCAACGATTGACTGCTTATACTTTTATACGTCTCTATTTTTCTCTTTTTATATGTACTTTTCATTGGTGCAAGTTTTTGCGTTTTTTCATAGTTTTTGACTGCGCATGTGCAATCGTGCGCATGCGACCATGCGTCCATCTGGTGCCCTGACGGTCGCGATAACATGAAACTTACGTAGTAATCCGAACTTAGTCTTATTCTAAGTTGTAACGTTGGGATGTGTATTTGTTCTGTCTTGATAATTTAGACATAGAGCACAGTTTGTTATCGTTTAAGTAGGTGTCTGTCTTTTGCTTTTGGGGGGTTTTTTGTTTTGTTTTTTTCTTAGTTTATGTGTCATATTTTCGTTTTCTCATATTGCTTTTTTGTTTTATTGTTTTTTGATTTATTGCTTTTTTGTTTTATTTTTGCTTTATTGATTGTTAGCTTTTCTTTTTCTTTAGCTCTTTTCGTCACCTGGAAGACGTTCTGTATGTTTTAATAATAGTTTGGGGGTTTTCGCGCATGCGCGTTGTTTATTTCTTTGATTTTTTTAAACGACAAGCTTTACTTTTTTACCATTCGCACCAGAAGCCCCCAATACAAACATTTCAGAGTGTTTGCGTGTCAATCTGAGGACATTGTAGAGGATTCGGAAAGAGTTCAATGACTTTAATGGTGATTACGAACGTGTTTGTCGTTATCACTAGTGTGACGTCGTCCCCTGGTCGCAGCGCCAACCGTGACGTTCTATCCTAGTCTACCACGGCACCAACTGTGACGTCCCTAAACAGCACCAATTGTGACGTCCTCGCCGCGGCGCTAGCCGTTCGCTCCTCGCTGCTCCGTTCGGGTGTCGCCGCTCCAAATGTGACGTTCTAACCTTTTTGTGATTCGGGTGGGAATCTGGTTAGATTTGATATCAGCCTCGTCGTTCCCAACTCGCTTCCAATGCCTGGTTACCAAGGTAACTGCACTGATCCCCCAGTCCGCCGACCCACGTTGTGAATTGATCTTAGGCAGACGAGATCAAACAGTGGTTGGGGCCGTACTGCAAACCGAGTTCAACGGGTGTGATACCACACAAATATGCATAAAAGACAATAAAATGAAAACTCAAAAGTTCAAAGTATCAAAGAAAAAGGTAACAAACTTTATGTCTAGTTGTTCGATACATAGGACTGCATCTATCTCCCGACCCGTTCTATGGATTGTGACACGTCGTTTTCCGCTAGGCAAGTTTTAACACTTCAAGTTGTCTGCTCTCTAAGAAATTGGTGTTTCGGTGGGTCTTTGGACGAAAGTCAAAAGAAAAACTTATTTCGGTGATCTGGATCTAAGTCGCTCTTCAAAATAATTGTTCTTGGGTTGAAGAGGGGTCCGGAATGTGCGTGAATCTTGGTCAGCTATCTGCGAGGCTTGCTTCAACTGGAGACTGACTCTGGGAACTGCTGGAACTCAACTCAACTCTGCTCGTTGTGGCTTCGTTTATATGGGCGCCGACCAAAACCGGGGTGAGTTTGTCGGCGCCGGGGGGTTCCTCGATAATTCTAAATACATATCCACCTCTCTGGTTAGGAATTCCCACCTTTTTCCATTTTTGGGAACCTTTCCTCACTCCCACCTTCTCATCATACTTCAGAGGGGCGTGAACTGCCCTCCCCACATCTTCGTAGCAACCTCTCTTACTCATCCTCCAGATGGGCTGCAACAGTCTCCCTCGTGCGTCACGTGATCACCACTCGACCAATGATGTCTCAGTCGGGCGTGGACGAATCCGCGGCTTTGTTTCAGGAAAAAAAAATATCTTGCTTAACTAAAAAAGAAATTATCTCTTCTCTTTCCCTTTTCTTCCTCTTAATCGCCGTTATCATTTCTCTGGCCGCGAACGGGACAATATGACAATGGCGGTCATAACTCTTGTTCTACACGTGGTTTACGTCAGGTATTTTATCGCTAATTATCAGAATGTGTGGTCTTCCTAACACGGTCTCAAAAAGAAACATCTCCAATGTTTCAGTCAGTCTGTCGCCTCGAAGAAAGAAAAAAAAACACTTCTAGGTTCCCATTCATTTTCCTTCGGTACATATTTCTGATAACATAATTTTATTATCGCAGGCCAAGGATGTTCCGTCGAAAGAAAATCGGTCAAGGGACACTCGTAGGTGGTCCTTAATTTTTCATATCTGTCCAAAGTCCTTTTAGTTGCCTGTTTTTCGTCACTTATCGAAAAAACATTTTCATTTGAATTTTTTTTTCTTTGGCCAGCCGGTCTGTAGTTGATAATAAGATGTCTTCCCGTACCAATAGATTGTTTTCATATCCTTAGATAACACAGCCGATGCCAAAACATATCTAATTCTTTCTTTCTTTCCCTTTCTTTTTACTCAGAATTTCCCTGTCATTGTAATGACACTCTTTCGCCATTTGTTACTTATCAAAATATCCTTTTATCCATTGTCTCTTAGCCGTGTGTGTGTTCTTGCTTATCAACCACGATTCGGTCCTTAGCGCCTCTTTTCTTTCTGCCTCGTTAAATGGTGACACACTAGTGATGGCGACGCTATGCCGCCATTCATTTTCTCGAAGGGTCTCAGACTCAGCACGGAGCCTTGAGGTCGTAGTGCTGTTCTGGATCAAGAGGGTGGCTGCTGGAAGATTCTATGCCTTGCAACAGCATTCTGCACACAAGCAAGAGAACCAAGTCATGAAATGAAACTGAAAATAAATTCAGAGCCTCTAAATACAAATTGGAGATATGTCATAATAAATGATTCCATCTTAAATAAATCAACAATGTTTCAAATTCACGGTATTGATGGGAGTTTCCTTCCTAACCTTTTGTTTAATGTTGTGTGGAAAGTCAACACCTTGATTATGTCATTATTTTCCCTTTTAATTACATATCCTATTTGAGTTGTTGGGAATGTACATAGAAATCAACATTGCATTTTCACTGGTAGTTTCGCATCTTAAGAGGTCATTCTGTGTGCGTTTGTGTGCCCCGATGGATGGGTTTAAGGGGTCCTTAAAGATCAAATAAAAATTAGCATTTATACAGGGTGCGATGGGTAAATTGTCGCCATTTTATATTTTTCATTTTGCGCATGCGCGTTGTTTGTTTTTGATTTTGTCGATTGCACTATATAGTAGGGTCAGTTGGGCACCGTCTGTGAGAGTAAAAATCATCATGGCGCAATTCCCTCCACCAGAGATTTGGAAACGGTATGCTGTACTGCTTGGCATTCGCGTCGGAAGATACAATACGAACATTTCAGAGTGTTTGAGTCTAAATCTGGGGACAGTGCAGAGGATTCGGAAAGAGTTGGATGGATCTAATGGTGATTACGAAGGTGTTTGGAGTGATCTCTAGTGATGGCCACGTTATGCCTTTATTCATCTTTCTACAGGGCCTCAGACTCAACACGGAGGACTACCTCAAGTGTCTTGAGGAGGTAATGCTGCCTTGGGACAAGAGGGTGGCTGCTGGAAGATCTTCTGTCTGTCAAAAGGACTCTGAAGTATGCTACACAAATAAGAGAACCCAGTCATGGCTGTCAGACAATTTCTGCGACCTCATCAATCCTTACATCTGGACGCTTAACTTCCCAGATTGCAACTCCTTTGATTATTATGTGTGGAACGCAGTTGAGCAAGAGACCAAAAAAACTCCTTATAACACCAAACATGAACTGAAGGCAAGGATAAGGGCTACATTCACCAACTTAAACAAGGAAACCATTCAGATGAGTTGCAAGAGATTCCGAAGCCGTCTGTAAGCCGTGGTTGAAGTCAATGGCGATTTTATTGAATAAATCTACTCTTTGGTATTTCAAGATATTTTTGGGTAATTTTGATAAATATATCTGTTAGAATGAAATGTTAGTGTTATTTTCATTTTTGTGTAATTTAGACGACAATTCATAGATCGCATCCTGCATATATATATATATATATATATATATATATATATATATATATATATATATTATGAAATGGACAAAGTCCGACAATCCTTTTAAGACATTTTTATGTTATGTTTTTTTTTATGTTTATATTAAGTTGGTGCAAAAATAATGACGTAATAATGTCGTTTTTTGACGTATTTTTAACGTCAAAAAACGACATTATTACATTATTTTTGCACCAACCTAATACATTCTTTTTATAGATACAAACATTTACTGGCCTGAATGCCCGAGAAATTTTCATAGAAAATAGGAATCGAAGTTGTATCCAATATGGAATCATCATATAGCCTGACATGCCAGTTAATCAGGCCGGTAAATGCTTATTATAAACAGAGCATTAACTTAAATATTTGTATCTATAAAAAGAATGTATAAACATAAAAATGTCTTAAAATAATTGTCGGACTTTGTCCATTTCATAATGTGTGACGTCTTTGTTTACATTTGGATAGGCCATGAGCAGATATGAATGTACGTGAGAGATTCATGGAAGATTGTAGGTTAAAGACAGAAGAACCGACATGCCACTCTGTGGCCCAATCAGTTAAGGTACGTCAAGCTATATGACGGTTCCGTGTAGGATACAAGTTCGATTCCTGTCGGAGAACAAATACTTTCTATGAAAATTTCTCGGACATTCAGGCCGGTAAATGTTGTTTAGTACTTTTTTTTTATAAACAGAGCAATTGCTTAAATATTTGTATCTATAAAAAGAATGTATAAACATAAAAATGTCTTATATATATATATATATATATATATATATATATATATATATATATATATATATATATATATATATATATATATATATATATATATATATATATATGCACAGACTCACATATACATACAAATGATAGAAATCAAGGAGGATTTGAGATAATTAAGTAATTCATCGAGTCTAGAAGAAACCTCAACAGAACGCAGAAAGAACTGGACGGCCGTTTCGTCCTATATTTGGGACTCATCAGTGATGAGTGCCAAATATAGGACGTTTCTGCGTTCTGTTGAGGTTTCTTCTAGACTCGACGAATTACTTAATATATATATATATATATATATATATATATATATATATATATATATATATTGTATGTATCTGAGCAGCAGCCTTTCTTCGATACATGTTTCATTGAAAGTGAGAGACGAGTATAATTTCTGATATTTTGTACAGTTTTTTTATTTTTTGATGGTTGGGTTGTTAAGAGTGTCTGGAGACTCTTCGTAGCCTTTATTGTAGCAAGACTTTCTGAACAATTCAGGAACCATTTTCAAGCAGTTCGCTGTTGCAATACAAATCAGAACGCAAACTGTAAATAAATGCAGATGTCAGTTTGTCACTGTGTCAGGCTTTTTCAATTAATGGGATACAACTCTCTAACTTTAAGTACCTCATTTTACAGAAATTTTAGATTCCAAAGTTTTTATTGATGTGATTATTTTCAGCGATTTTTTACGAGTTTTTTTGCGACGAATATTTTGTACGAGAACAATTTTTATAACTTGGAAATAAATTTGGGAATAATCAAAATTAATTGCGAAATCGATCGAAAGTCACTCATGAAATAAAACTAAATATTTGTGTGGAAAGTAAGGACCTACGTACATCAAATTGTTTTTAGATTAAGTGGCGGCAGAAGAATTATCGATGAACTTTTAAAGGTAAGTTTAAATATTAATGCAATACTTAAATTCGGGGAGTAGTTTTGTGTTCTTCTATAGTTTATTGTTGTCTATGGCATCTTGCAGAAGTATGCTTCGAAAACAGAAATCCTTTTCAACAGAGAACCAGATTGCAATCCAAGAGCCAAAGCAACAACGAGGAAAAGAAAGTGTTGTGTAAATGAAAACTCAGATCAAACGGCAGCCAGGAGATCTTCCAATGCTGATAATATGCAAAAACTTAGAGATTCTCAAACTCCATCCGGAGGAGTTAGGTTAAATGCCAGAAAAATTCCTGTTCTTGGATGATCTTGTGGAGTCTAGTAATAACACATTCAGTACTTCGTTATAAAAAAAGACTACAAGTAGAAAGTCAATGTTCACTTAGATATAAATAGGTGTTATAAAACATTTCCTCATGAGAGCGCACGAGAATTCATCCTCTCGTCTGCTTTTCTTTAAAGAACTTAACATGAACGAGAAGCTAGTTAATAACGGTTTTTCGAGTTACTTCATAGATCACCAAACTAGATCTTTTATTTCTACTCTAACCAGTAGCAGCACTTGTTTTTGTCGTTGGCGGAACATGTTGCCGAGTATTGAGGTGCTCCTCGACATTGCTTTCTGTGCAAAATGAGTCCTATGAGAAGAAGAAGAAGAAGAAGAAGAAGAAGAAGAAGAAGAAGAAGAAGAAGAAGAAGAAGAGTCTTTGGGCATCACAATCTTGGCTGCGAATTGAGGTGATCCATGGGTCGACTCTCCGTGGCACACACGCTTTAGAAGACACCATCCGCTGAGGCAAACCAGAGCCTGACAGGCAGGTTTATGCTGACAGCTTGCATCGGCCTGCACAGTTGTTCTGAATGAAACATACCAACAAAAACAATAGCATTAACATTTTCTATTAAAAAAAAAAATTAATGCATGGTAACTATACTCAGGATGAATCTTTCCGTAAAAACATCAGAAAGAAATACACAACCCCAGTCGACAAAAGCAAAAGTAATTAAATTAATTATCTACTGGAAAAAATTTAAATCTGCTAACCTCATCGCCAATAGCAATAACTCACCTGAAAGATCCAAATTACAGAGAATCAATATAAATTATGGATTCACGTGTCCTTTATGGAATTGTGTTCCTGATCAGACTTAATTCATGACTAGTTATGTTGGATATAATACAACATGTCTAACAAGAAAACTCACGTTACATCTCTCTGACCATAGTTCAATTAGGACTTATTTAAAGAGACTTACCAAACTCCATCCGCCACATGCTCGTTAAATAATAGAAATATAATAGTCTCATCCACATGTAAAAAAGGCTATAAATAATGGCAGCATTATTAATAAAAAAGAAAAGAAAAAGCCAACCCTCAATAATATCAACTATGAAGACGGCCACAACGTGCTGACCGTGTTTGAAAAATAAAACATTTCTATGACTCTAGATACATACATAAAAATAATTCATAGATTCAGTTAAAGTTAAAAAGAAAACCATCCTTGATAATGGCTAAGAAATTAACCGAAAACGCCCGAATATAGAAAACATTCAGAAAATGTATACATAATTTATGCCTAAAAAAGAAAGAAATTATTGGAACTTAATAAAAATTAAATAAAAAAACTTAATCACAGTACTTTGTGAGTCTTTTTTTAATCAAACTTGTATAAAAGAGGGGTTAATGTCCAAATGCACAATATATATATATATATATATATATATATTGTAATATGATATCTACTAACATTTTTTCACCATTTCTGTTTTAATAAGACTAAGAAGAGTCCTGTTTCTTTCTTTCAAATATGAATCCAAAATTAGTTGTGAATCTTCATTGTACTCAATAGCTATTCTTATTATCATGTATTTAAATCTCCACCTCTGTTGCATCCGATGATGATTCACTACTGGGAGAGGGGGGGGGTCTGCACAATTCAGCCTCTTTCTTTCCCAGTTTTTTCCGCGACCTTTTTCGAATATCTAAATCCGGTAAGTATTTCCTTCGCGGTATTGGAATAATTCCCAGTACGCCATTAAGTACATAGATCCACTCACTTTCATCCTTCACAGTTTCTCCGGTTCTCAGGCAAGGTCTTGTTTAGATTTTTGTTGCTTTTTTTTTTTTTCGTTTTTGATTATTTTCATCCTGACATCAACTACTTCCAAGATTTGACAGGATTAAGAACCAGATTAGCTGAATCTGTTGCTCGTCTTCCGTTTAATCTCATACCAATATCTTTTTTGTATTGTTGAATGCAAGTCTTTTAGAAAATCCCTAATAAATTAAGGTTACAAATCTTTTTTGTATCATTTTTTGAGACCTCTTAAGGACATTATGTTTTTGAGGACTGCAATTGATTTAATGTAACATTTCTTTCTTCTTTTTTTCTCTAAGGACGACATATATCTTGTCATAATTTGCCAATCTTCACTTTCGCATAACAATTTAACAAGCAATTAATAATAATAATAATAATAATAATAATAATAATAATAATAACAATTTTAAGGGACTTTACACACAGACAGAACAATCAAAGCTGATCGCCTAGACATCGTCACAAAAACAAAACGTGCCTTTTTATTGATATGGCAATCCGTGCAGATTGAAATATATCTTTGAAGAAAAGAAGAAAAAACTATCAAAATACAAGGACCTTGAAATAGAAATCTCCAAAATGTGGCACATGAGGACATCAACAACTCCAGTTGTAGTAGGAGCACTCGGATTGATTGGAAACGATTCTAAAAGACATATTAAAGTGATTTCTGGTAAGCCATGCCTGAAAGAAATACAAAAAAATTGTACTCACAAATACAGCCCACGTATTACGAAGGGCTTCTTTATCTATGTAAAATATGTGTGTGATCTTAACTTTTTGGTTTGATTTTGTATTTTTCCTCACAAAATGCTCAATGGAAATTGTCATGTTGACATTTCGGACCTCAGGTTGAGGCCATGAAAGAAATGAGTATACACCTGAAATCAAAGGAAATAAAATAATAATAATAATAATACTGTCAGAGGCCGAGAGGGAGTAAGTGAGGTGCGTGCGATATACGACCATCTTGACTAAAAAGCGCTCCGAGAGCAATCGCAGAAAACAACACTGGCGGGTAAGAGAACTGGGAAAATCAGCGTAATTATTATGCACTGATAACTTGCTCAGTAGAACTAGTATAGAGACAAATACTATCTAGGAGACACTGATTAAGTAAGAAAAGATATACTTGAAAATTAAATTCGGACAGCTGAGTCAGAACATGCATACAGTCCTACCATCTATGTCAGGTCACTCACATCACCTGTCAGTAGACATTGGATGATCCAGAATTTCAACACTAGATTATCTTAGTGGACGAAAGACACTTGACCTCGTAGACTAAAGCGTTGGTTAAAATATATTTTCTTCCCTGGGATTTGCAAGTTCAATTCCTGTATCTGATAGTGCTGGAAATTCTCATATTCTGGTTCAGTGGAAGAAACGAACATGCGACACAAAAATGAACAATGATATTCGATATTAAATGACTTAACATTTTAGGACACATGGCTTAGTGGATAAAAGCGTTGGTTAGATCCAGTGACAGGAGCTAAAAGAGTTGTGAGTTCAATACCCGGTTAAGACAGTGGATAACTTGGAGAAGGAAATCAACAGGAGATAACTGATAACTGGCATCCATTAGACATGACACGTAGAACTAGAACAGTCTACACCAGCGAGCTAAATAAATGGTTCAGTTCGACATTCCAACCACCTGAAGAAGGCTGGAGCGTACGGCCGAAACGTTGTGATAAACATGGCAACAAAGATGAGGACAGTAGTCTGAATAATGTATATAGTGTACATAATACTTCATCACAGAAATATAGACAGCGAAATCTAAATAATTTGAACGTAATTTTATGTTTTCAACTACAAATAGTTTGTACAGAATTTCATACATTTAGTGTAAAGGTATCTTTCTTAGATATATATTTTGTATATCATAAAATGTATTGTTGTTCATTTTACAATAAAATTATTTTTATATTTTTTGGTGTTGCATTGATTATCATTTTGCTATAAAAAATATATTGTTGGCCATTTTATTATAAAAATGCATTGTCGATTTTTGTTTTGGATTTCACTATTTGCCCATAGCTGAGACCCTAACCGGTGCTACCACCCCGTGTTGGGGTGAACCTAGAAACAACAGCAAACAGATAAAATTTATTGATTATTTTGTTATTGTTGGTAATTCTACTATAAATAGATACAGTGTAACCCGGATATAAGAGAGTTGTCGGGACAGGAGAAGAAGTCTCTTATATCGGGGTTTCTCTTATATGCGGGTTTGGTCTATTTTGTTTAGGTAAGTATGGCTCTAATTTGGGACCAGAGAAAATATCTCTTATATCCAGGCTTCTCATATCCAGGTCTCTTATATCCGGGTTACACTGTATATGTATTTTATCTAAAAATGTATTGCTAGTACTTTTACGATAAAAATGTCTATTTATACTTTCATAGTGTTTTTATTTTTGTTTGAAGGTTTACTATTTTCCCATAGCTGGGAGCCTAACCGATGTTACTACCCCAGGGTCAGGGTTGACATGATAACAACAGGAATGAAGAGGTGATTCTACGTGCCTCAAATCCTCCAATCTCCCGATCAGAGGCCGGTTATAGTTTATCGCTCCCAGTGGAGATGTGAGGCTGAGGGGTCTGGTCTCACTTGACTTTGTGTATCAAGCAGAGACGATTGAGGATTCCCTGTCATTATTGTTAATATGTTATCATTATTAGTACCTTACATAATGCCGGGGAAGATGGCAACAATGTTTTTTGACCATACGGGGAATTTTTATTTAAAAAATAATTATATATATTTTGGATTTTTTAAGTAAAAGATTGTTGACAAGTTAAAAAAAAATATTGTTTTTTTTTTATTATTCAATTTCTTGTAGCTGTAGTAGCCGTAGCCATTGTCAGTGAATTCTGGTTATTATGTTGTTGTTTTTCAAAGATTTAAAAGAAAACCAAGCCATCAGCAAATGTGTTCCTATTTACGTCATTACTTGTGTTGATTATTTGTAAAAACCTTGCTTGCTGTTATGGAAACAGTTTTGACAATTATGTCTGTGTTAATTTCTTTGTGGAATAATTCTGGTTTGGCAGATAAAAAAGATGGCGTGTGTCTTTCTGATTTCACTTCATTTTCTTCCTTCACTTTGTAATTAATCTTTCAAAGTTTTTATTTATCATTATTAATCGCTGCCGTCGTTAATGTTTTATCAATCCGTGGGTATTGTCGCTGTTGCTGCTTCTACTACTACTACTACTACTACTACATATTATTTTGCAGATGCCACATGGTTATCGCTGAAGATTTCAAATTTCCAACACCTTCCTCAGTATCACTTTCTCACAAACTACCAACAGTGACGTAGAGTCAGGACTATCTAAACTTAAAATCGAAAATTTCCAATTTATCAATTTTAAGGTTTATAACATTCTTCCAAGTGTGCCAATTACTATAGGTAGGGCGCTAGCCTTCATTTTCCAAAATGTTCTCAGCTCCCGGGTGATGTCCTGCTACTTCTCTTATTTTACCATCTTGCCCGCTGACAAAGCTACGTCTACAATCTGAAGGAAATACTTACCTCATTTCTAACATTGTCATATTTCTTTTGATTGGATGACGTGATCGGTTTGTATCTAACAATCTCTGACTATTTTATTCCTTCTAGGAAGTTTCACCGGTTAGGATTTTGCGAAACGGGGTTGCTTCTCCGACAGTAGAAGCTGTAAATGAATGAATTGGAGAATCCGGAACCGATGGAAGTGGCATTTCTTTGCAGATCCTTCCCGCTCCTCAAGTCTTTGGTTCCAAGTCGGACGAATGAGTTAAAAAGGAGGCCGGTCGTAGTAAAGATGAGACTAGAAAATTGTGGCAGGTTAGAGCCGAAAGCCAACCAAAACAGTACACCTGATTAGAGTGGTGCACTGATAAATGCGCTTCTTATCTGATGTTGATTTTAGGCGGATGAGCAATTTTCAATTATCCTTTTTATCCAATCCAATCTGCTTTTATCTGCTGCTAATATGCACAGGTATAAATGATCGTGGTTTTTATAGCGATCCACATTCCCTGGAGCATTTTTTTTTTCGTTGAGTGTATATACCCCACGTTATTAGATGATGGCACAATATGAAAATACATCTCTTTATTGCAACAGTGGCGAGGTGAGTCAGTGCAGTCAGCTTAATAGGAGTCGAGTGTAGGTCATCCATTAAGAATAAATTTAATAGCAGAAAGCGGATGTTAGTTGCGTTCAGCGAATCGTGTATCTTTACTCATCTAATATGGTAGGCTTAGCGAGTTGTTTTATACTTTTTTCATACTAATATTTACCCAATACAAGGCTCAGGTGCCACTCAAGGTAGACGGTTTGTATGTGGTGTTTGTATGAGCGTAAGAAAGGATAAGAAGTGAAGTTCATGGGCTTAGGTAGGATTGATTGATTTGTTGGTTTAACGGCATATGAACTCCTTCATGGGTCATTTAATGCCGAAATTTAATTTTCTTGGGGGCTTTAAAATAATAAAAATATGATATATGTTAATCTGCTTTCACAGTTGAATACATGGTAGATGATACTCAGCTTTTGTGTTTGTATATGTTTATGTGGACATAATTATTAGAGGCGGTGAGATGTAAGTTTTACGTTGTAGTTGAAGTTATATTTCGAAATACATTGATTTAAGAAATTGTAGGATATTATATCAATTAATGTTATGAGAAGGTTCTTTCATGTTGCTTGTTTGATTTTGATTGGCAGTATATCGACCTCTATAGGTTATTAAATGTCGAAATCTAAATATTTTGAACACAATTTTATGGCTTCAACTTTTTTGTCTTTTTTCTGTAATATGTATTATTGGTATTTCTATTATAAATATGTATTGTTGGTAATTATTTTATATAAAAATTTATTGCTGGTATTTTTACTATAAAAATCTATTTCTATACTTTCCTAGTATTTAGGGGTTCATTATTTTGTCTATCTAAAGACTCAAGTATAAAAACGAACTATTTCCTATCTAGTAAACTCTTCACTCCGAGAGGAACGTGGGATCGCTGTACTGTGTTTATGTATAGCTATGTAGTCCATTTTATCTCATTGTGAAAGATGGCCGATGATTAAAAAAAAAAAGGATTCATTCGGCCCTTTTCCACGTCTATTTTTAATTCTGCTGAGTGCTTAACTATCCTCCTCGCCAGAAAAAAATCCTAGTGGGTGATCAGTTTACTCACCGATGACCCAACCATGCGGTAAGTAGCATTTTGTGACATAGAGATACCTGACAGAAAATATTTGAATAAAGTGCTGTAATTTCGTGTCAGGATGGGAAGAGCTTTCTATGCCAACGTTTTTACAAATTATTTCTTCCAATCTCAAAAAAAAAAACATCAGTGATTCGTCCATTTGAATATCCACTTCAACATTGTCATAAGTTTACTTCACATATTCTTTGCCTTAATTAGTCTGTCTGATGCTTCATTTTTGCAAACTTTAAACTTCAGACGTAAGATCAACTGTTTTCTTTTAGAAGTAATATGTACTCGAGTAAACAACGACTTCAATAAAAAAAAATGGGTGTGGAATAAAGTTTCTGGGTTTCAGTGGATACGAGTTTCTTTGTTTCTTACTTCTATATTTCATTCATATCTATGCTTGATCGGTTCAGGAAAATTAGTGACATAGCATATGTACTGATTCCTTAAGTTTTCATATTTTCCAATGATGTTCTCTCTCTATTATTTCAACCTCATCTCACGGAGGGAGCAGTGACTTACCTTTTTCCTGCATGTGTGGTCAGCTACACCTGATTTTTCTATTTCCCCTTGTGTTATGGCTTTATGATGTTCTTGCAAACTTACCTTTAGGGGGCAGCCTGTTTCTCCTTTATATTTCTTACCTAGCTGCATGGGAAGGCATACACACGGTCCTTAGTCATGTTCTCTTCTAAGTGGGGGCGGTCTTACTTGGAAGAGGTTGTCCTGATGTTATATGGACCACAGATCTTTTGTATTTTCTCCAATAATCCCCTCGCATAGAGTAGGCAGACTGAAGCTGTTATCCTCTTGTACCCTTCTATCCCAGTTTGTTGGAGCTGCTGCCATGTACCCAGGGTAGTTGTTACATTGTAGGGTACTGCTTATACTGACCATTTCTTGATCATATGTTGCTGGGTTGCCACTTATGACTTTTGTTCAATGTTGTAAGTAGCGGTCGATCCCTTTCTTTACACTGTATGGGTGGTGGGAGTTGAAGTTGAGCTAGTGTTCACTGAATGTTTGATTTGTGGTAGGTTAATATCGATTAATCTAATAATTGGAAAAATATAAATTATAGATTCACATGCAAGAACCTTCTAAACATAGTAAGGAACTACGTAAATATATTGTCATTTTCACATCACCAGTCAATTACAAACCATAGAAGATTGTACTAAGAATAAAAGGAGGATCGATTTTCTATTGTTATTAAGTAACAAACTCATCACCCACCAGATTTTTTTTTACATATTTATATGATAATTACATTTCATGACGTACATATGAAATCCTTATAATAAATATTATGGGCCTTGACGAGATAAGCCATCGTTATTTATGGCATGTCTAAATGAATATAACATTCTACAGAACGTAAAGTGAGGGGTTAGTTTTCTATTGCTATTAAGTAATCAATTGATCACCCAATATTACTCGATATTAATATAATTGGACAAATATTTAAATACTCATGTATGGACGGCTTCTAATGATAATAAGTTCTTAATAAGATATGTTAAAATTTTTGATGGCATGGGTCAATGAATATAACATTCTATGGACATAAAATAAGGGATCAGTTTTCTATTGGTATTAAGTAATGAAATAAACCCCCAGAAGAATTACTGCATATTTTCTAATAATGGTTAAAATCTACTGACGGACACGTATGACGTAAACAAAATCTACCAGAAGTTTTATGGCATAATAATCAAGTATTAACATGATTCAACTGGACATAAAGTCAGGGATCTTTTTTCTATTGTTATTAAGTAATAAACTGATTTACCTTTAAATATCTTCTTACGAGGGTTGCTCAAAAAGTTGTAAGCCTCAACCGGAAAGAAGAGCTCTACCGAACACACTACCACTTCTTATAAAACTAGAAAAACTAATTCAGATTTCTGTTTGAATTTCTGCGCAGGTGAGACCCATAGAAAGGTGAGGGGTGTGCGACAAATCGTTTGTTAATATTGACTTGCATAATAATATTTGATATTGGCATATCGACGTTGTGTAGTGGTTAACAAGCTTGTTTCGCTAGATGATTATTGAGTTCCGGTCTTCACTTGATTCTCAATGCTTTTGGCCTAGTGCCACACATGAGCTATCCTTTGATAACCACCATATTGAAATTGCAGTCAAATGTTCACAACATATCTAATAATTTAAATACAGAGGCGACCTATATATTTTTTTTAAATGTGCAGATAACATGTTGGGACACGTCCCAGTCAGGATTCAAAGAGTGCGAATGTCGACGCTTTTGCACAAGTCACATGGAAGCTATGTGGCAAAAAATGCAAATAAAAAATAAAAAAAATGTATTAAAAAAATCAAAGTAATGCATGAAGCAACAAATCCTGGTGAGATCGATGATTACTTTCGACTAACCAAACAGAAACCGCGTCGACCAGGATACGAATATCATTATCATAGTCTAGCGAATGCACCAGAAGAAATATTTGTTTCCAACCAGGATATGAGGTCAATGATCGTAGATCAAACAGAAGCCAAGTGGCAATTTCGAAGCGGATTTCTTTACCTCAGCAGTGCGTTTATTTATTTTATTTGTTTGTTTAGCCGCATATCAACTCCTTATAATGTCATTTAATGCCGAAATTTAATTAGGGAAGCATTAGTAATTTCTTTTATAAAAATGTATTGTTGGTAATTTTTTTCCTTACAGAAATATATAGCTGCTAATTTTTTAAAATTTTATTTTATTTTTTCAAAAACGTAATGTTGCTATTTTTTACATACGGTCAGTTTTACAACCACTGGAGTGACAGAGTGTAATCGATTTCTATTTTTATTTTTTTTCTCAGATTAGGTCATTTGCAGTAGTGTGCAGTGATATGAATCTACTTTCGGGGTGTATGATGAAATTTGTTTGGCCATGAAAAATATTGCGTCATCCGTGATTGCATCAGATTTTTATCACACCCAAACACTATTGTCTCGACTGTCGTTTAGTTGTCCTACGGCCATTGTCTGCGATGGACGTTACTCCAAGGAGGCGTATGAAAATTGTAATGCTGCACGAACACACTAGCAAGCTTTACCAGTGAGCAAATCAAAGTACCATAGACTGACCCGGAAACTCTCCTGATTTAAATCTAATCGAGAATCTGTGGTCAATCTGCAAGGAACGACTTTGTGAAATGGACATACGAAGCACTAACATGTGCACTGGGTCATGTTTCATTTGAAAAATACGAAAAAAAAGTAAATAATAACGGAATTTGTTTTGTTTCAATGAATTCGTACAACGGTGTAATTGTGTTTCTTTCATTATTCTAAATTGTATGCAGATGCAGAAAAGTTGCTTCTTTGACAAAATCTAGGATCAGGTTTTGTATTATACTGCACTTAAAATGACCTGCATAAAAATATCCATATTCATCTCATATTAATTGTTTGAAGTAAAGCTGTATAAAGCTTTTCACATTCTCTTTTTTTTTTCTTTTCTTTTTTTGTGCATATAGTTCTTTAATGGCAGCCTCATTGCGAAGAAACGAAAGCTATTAAAATACTTAAGAAGACATACTTAAGTACATCTGAAAAGAAACTTCAATAAAAAAAAAATAGCACTTATTGATATTAGACACTTTGATGGCTACAACTAACATAACCAGAGTTGAAATCTTTTAGTGTTTTTGCTTCGAGGGATTTAAATTCGAAAAATCAGACGTTCGCCTTGACCACCGAATTAAATTCTCATGAACTTAAAAAAAATTTGTTCTTACTTTTTTTTTTAACAATGATGTTCATCCTGAACAATGCCCGAGAGTCACTCGAGGTAGAGGGGTATAGAGTAAGAAGCACAGCTTATGTGGATATGTGCGGAAGATATCAGTTAACCCGAGACTTGAACAGGTTAAGATTGTAGTCATCGAGGAAGCAACCTCTTGGGAGTCAGTTTTTCGTGGGAAGAATCTGCATGAGCAGAACTTGCCTTTCACCATCGGAATACGAAGGTAATGAAGGTGGTTCGCTACAATGTGACTATCATGTAGTCTATATTCACTGAACCAGTTTTTTTGTTTTTTTTTAACAGGTGTAGAGGTTTATCCCTTGTTTTCGGTTTAGGATTTGGTTTCCGGTTCCTTCTAAAATCTTCTCATTCTCTTTCACTCCCAGTAGATCCTTTGTGTCATAGTGGTATTATCGCCTTCCTTTTGGTGAACTGATTTTTAAAAAATAATAATTCCTTTTAAGGGTGTCAGTGTCATATTTTTATATATTTATGGGGATAATACATGTATAAACATAAAACAAGACAGTCCCTCATCTTTTTGCCGACCGGACAATGAAACCTTACCACATTATGGGTCTCTATTCTCGTTCGCGTCGGTATGCACCAAACACTGGGAAAGGGACCACTGCACGCACGCAAAGAAACGAGAGGGTGACAAGTAACGATACAGCGAAAACGGAATACTTGAACCCTGTTTTCAATTTATTATGTTTGTTTGTTTTTTTTGTTATTGTTTTGTTTTTTGTTTAGGGTTTCACTTGTACAATCTGGGCGGGTAGGTAAGTGACACTTGGGGCATCTTCTGCTTCATTTGACACCTCATACTAACAGAGTAGCATTTCCTTTAGCCAGCGAGAATTCTAAATTACCACCACTCTGTCCATCTGAACATTCCGACGCGCTGCTGACAACTCTAACGAGCGGCATCGGAACTATATAAACGGAGGCCTGTCCGGATTTGCTCGTGGGCAACCAGGCACTATTCAATACCGATTCTGGCTGTTAATACAAGTCGGCGACCCGAAATCGTCAGTATTCAGAATGTTTCATTTATTTATCTGTTATTTTATTTGTTCGGTCAAGTGGGTGGTCGTTTTGAAGGCCTATTTCACAGACTTTATTGCTGGTCATAAAGCATGAAACGTATAAGAGAGATAAAATCATGCACCATATGAAATCATTTTATTTGATCACTTATAAATGAATCAGTTTATCTTTATCTGCTCCAAAGATTTAAATTTCATCTGAAAATTAAGCAAATAAAGTTTCAAAAGCCTTTTGAAACTTTTAGACAAGTCTGTATTGGTATTCAACTCATAAGTTTCTCTCTATCATCAATTATAAATGAAGATAGCAAACATTCGGGAAGTGTTGATTGGAGAAATCGGAAATAATATCTTTTATTCATTTTCCACCTTTTCAGTGAAACACCATTTTAGTGGCTAACCTCAAAATGTCCGTGCAAGAATCTTTCGAATTTGAAACTATTTTTTCTGAACTATTACCAACTGCCTTCTTTCATGCCTCTCTTAAAAAGACTGAAATAAGTTAGGTTGTATTCTGACATCAACATGCCGCAAATATGCATAATTGTAGTGACAATATTATTTGCTCGCTTGCATCTGTCATAATACACTCAACCAAACACTAAAATAGCCATAACTCTACAAATAGCTAACGATTTGTCACGGTTTTGTAGTATTTAAGCAGAGTAAATATTTAACTTGTGGAGACTGGTAAATTTGATTGTGGCAAATGCTAATCAAATCTAAATATTCTGTTTCTAGTTTAAAATAATGGAAGTATTGTTAGGGGATATTAAAACTGAAGACATTTTTTTCTAAATTTACTAGCGGCTCGGGATGAAAATTCGGGGAGCTGTGTTCGAATTCCAGTCCTGTTTATTACATTCACATGCGTAATAGTCCTTTGGAAAGATATATATATCCAACCGCCACCTATAGATTAAATAGTAGGGAAATATCTGGAAAAATCATTGTTATTCTCAAAATGTTATTAATACAATATCCACTAGCAAAAAAAGAACTATTCTTACAATCCAAAACATGTCTCACCTTTAAAAAGCCAACAAAGGGTTGATAAGCCGTAAAAAATGAATCAGTAAATCAATCAATTCTAATATTATTTAATTGTTTTCTTAACCTTGTCATATTCTTTGGAAATATTCAAAGGTGTCAACTCTATGTTGCTAACTTTTAATACATATCTATACATTATTTATTATTAGTGTTACTAGTGTACCCGTGCCGACTAAACTGAATGAATGTAATATATAAATATCTATTATATTGTAATTTTCGTTTAATCCAAGTTCAATTTTGTAATTTAAAATAGTTCTTTGTTAATGTTAATAATTGAAGAGTGTACAATTTATAAACACCTAAGGAAAGATGTCCGTATTTTATCCCCATAAATCTTACATATTTACAACTAAAATTATGTTTACTGCAAAAGTTTCTAAAGCATGATACTTTTGTGTAAACTTTGGAACGTCTGATTAATCCTTGACAGTCCGTAGATTCAGTCTGTAATTTCAGAATGTGCTTATTTCTCGTCTTACTAAGAGCAACGTATCATCAGATATTTTTTATTTATTTTTGTTCCCCCTCGTCTTTTTTTTAAATTATAATTTAAAAAATTTAAAATGAATTTCTAAAAATAAACAAAGCGTTCATGAAGATATATGTGGCATATTATATATATACGAAACCTCTTCGATAGCGATATCAGTAAGCGTCAACGGGAGTAAATTAACACGGCACCGGGTGGGTCACCGTTATTTTGCACACTGCCCCTCAATTGTTACACACACACAAAAAAGCGTGTGTGTATGTGTGTGTGTGTGTGTATATATATATAATATATATATATATATATATGACGTATTATAGATATCAATTATTATTATTATTAACAATTATAGATGAAAATAAGGGAAAAAAGGAAGGGTGAAAGAAGCCCGCTAAATTGATAACTAAACAAAATTCGAGGATAGCATGACTTCAACCTTGTTTGGGGCACAATTCCATTTATGAGGAGTGGAGTAAGATCCAAAAAGGGAGTAAAGATTATAAAATGGGCTGGGAGATTTCGAAAAAAATTAACAAATAAAACAGAACTGGGTACATCATTCCCCGACCCCCAATCTTAAGCCGGCATCAAGTTTGTATTAGGTTGGTGGAAAAATAATGACGTAATAATGTCGTTTTTTGACGTATTTTTTAACGTCAAAAAACGACAATATTACGTCATTATTTTTGCACCAACGTAATACAACATCAAAACAATCTTTCTGAAGAAGTCTAACGGTACGCAGACACGCCATAAAAGTAAACTATTAAAAGAAAAAGATGTGAAAAAGCATGTATATATATATATGTATATATATATATATATATATATATATATATATATATATATATATATATATATATATATATATATATATATGTATGTATGTATGTATGTATGTATGTATTATAGATATCAATTATTATTATTATTATTATTATTATTATTATTATTATTATTATTATTATTAAGAATTATAGATGAAAATAAAGAAAAGAGGTAGGGAGTAAGAAGCACGCTAAATTGAAAACTAAACAAAACTTGAGGAAAAAAATGAACAAAACTCGGAAGAGAGAAATTTTATAACCTCCAAATTTTTATCGGATAATTACTTTGACGTCGTTACTGATAACCAGTAAAAAAAAATAAATAAATAAACGAGAAAATAAAAAAAATGGCTCTGAAAAAAGTAATAAACTTCTTTCTTATTCGATGTATTACGGAATAAGCAGATCCAGTGGTTTCTGATGAGTATTCAAGGCGATGTAAAACAGACTAAAAACAAAACTGATAGCTCCAACTGACACTAAAATTCGGGAGTAATTTATCATCGCTAATTAACGGGAAATGTAAAGTAGATCGAAAATAACTTTCGTGGCGTTGTTTGACTTTGAGTAATGAATGAACTGAAATGTTTAACAGTTACACATGAACAATAGCAAGTTATTTTCGTGGGAAACAAATATTCAGATATGTTATTAAAACTGACGACGTCGCTTTCTGAATGCGGCCCTTCGTTTAATTATGCAATTTAGTGTCCTTATGTTAACATACTACTGGCTCCCATAATTTTTGTTCACCGACAGATCAACTTCTGTTCCACGCCGGGATTCCGTTCCAGTTTGGGTTGGTGTGAACAAAAAAGCTCAGTGTACGTTCAATAAAGAAACAGAAGACGAGATATCTCGCAGAGGAAGAAAAATAGTGGGTGATTATCTCAATAGATTAGTGGGTTCTTTTTCTTCTTCTATGCATCGTGTGTCACCTTCAGAACGTTGGCGTTCATGACTCAGCACAACTTCCTGCCCTTGTAATCTCTCCCAAACCCTGCTCCGCCATCACTCAAGCTCGTCGGGTAGGGTGGGCGTTGTTTTCCCCTGTTTCTTTTACCGTCAGTCTATCCTGTGAGTATCAGATTTTCCAAGCGCCCTTTATGTGCCTCCAAAATTTTGACTGCCTCCTCCTGATGTTAAACAAATGTGTCATTGCTTCAAGAACTTCGTCATTGCTCACATTTTCGCACCCTTGTATTCTCAGCATCCATCAGCACATTCTGAGTTCAATAATTGGACTGGGCATTGTTTGTGCACTGGGTATATATATATATATATATATATATATATATATATATATATATATATATATATATATATATATTCATGAATTATTCATACAAAAAACAAATACAAAGGTTAATGATTTAAATTAATTTACAAATTAATTTAAATTAAATTAATTTCTCGCCATTTAAATCATTAACCTTTGTATTTGTTTTTTGTATAATTCATGAATTTGTAAATTAATTGCACCTTTATTGAAATTAAAATAACTGATCCAAGTGCAACTTTCGGATAATAAGTGCGACATTACTGTAATTATTGAACAATATAGTTCATGCCACTTTGACGGAAAATCTACCAGTAAAAAAGAATTCTCTTATCACTATATTTGTACAAAACGCAGAACCTTAAAATTTAAATTCAAACTCAGCGTTGCGACTGTACGTTCCAAAACAATAACACATTTCTCATAGCATTTTTCGGATTACAACTCTATTTTTGTTGTCCATTTATTACTGAGAGTAAAAACAAGAACAAAATCTCTTTTATACCCGAGGATGCCTGTAGGAACAGACGAAAGCTTGTAAAAATAATAAGACCTTATGCAACTGAAATTTATAAAACAGGATCTTTTCATTCATAAACAGGTTTGGGGTTTTTGTATATTATTTGAATTGTTCGCGAAGATGGATTTCTCGCCATTTAAATCATTAACCTTTGTATTGTTTTTTGTATGAATAATTCATGAATTTGTAAATTAATTGCACCTTTATTGATATATATATATATATATATATATGTGTGTGTGTGTGTGTGCAGTAATGGCTAGCGGCTCGGAGAGCTGAGTTCGAATTCCAGTCGAGTTAATTACATTCGCTTAGATGCAAAAGAAAGGTATGAATTCATCTCTTCAAAAGCTATGGATAAATAACAAGACAGACTGGGTCCTAAAGTCTTGGGTGACAACCGGTCTAGGAGAAGCTCAACCCTGAATTAAAAAAACGAAAATGGTCGTTTGAGGACCTTGTGACACTCTATGTGTCCAAGTTCTCTGTATTCAACTATTTCAAAAAAGGTTGTTGGTTCTGCACAGGCCTTCACCATTATAGTCAAATTATTTTTGCGTTTAATCTGGCTGTTTGGTTCCAAGAATTGTGTTGTTGGATACTTATCCACTATATATAACAATAATAAATATTGTATTTCAACAAAAATATAGTTCAACCTTGCTAATTATGGAAAATAATGTTTTTAAGGCAAGTAGGTTCTGTCTCAAGAGAGTGAATGTTTTACAAATGACACCCTAATTAAAAAGAACATAATTCTTTACGTCGAAAGTACTTCAATGGATTATTAGTAAATATATTACCAACTATAAACACGCAACAAAACATTGTATTACATCACCAACATTTATTGAAGCCATTCTTAAATAATCTAATGTATGTTTATCTAATACAAACAGTATGTACGTAAAAATGTTCCCAAATCAACATGCGAAAAATCAACAGGCAGAATGTCTGCTAGACATGCACGCACGCACACACACGCACGCACACACACACGCACACGCACGCACACACACTTATGAATATACAATTATCATCTGAGCCCCACTTAATTGATTCCATTTTCCCTACGGTTAACCATTCCTTTCTTCCCCTGCCATAATTATGTACATATGAAATAGAAAACTTCTCAAGACTATACAAAGCCACATTTGGAAAGTACCAATGGAGGATTAAATTTCCTGTCTTTGACTCTCAGAACCGCGCCACAGACCAATGCATTCTACACATATATTGCAACTTAATGCTAAACAAATGTCACATGCAAAGCGTGATTTTCCAATAGCCTGTTCCTGTCTTTCATTTTTATAGATTCTTCTGAGAAACTATTGTATCATTACACGTAGGAATTCTTTGTAGAAGTAACATCTATATTTAAACTTTCCTTACTAACTAAACGCTTCTTCTGTCGCTAAATAGTGTAGCACCTCAGTCTATAAAATTTCTCGGACATTCAGGCCGGTAAGTGTTGTTAATATTGTTAATTATAAACAGAGCATTTACTCAAATATTTGTATGTCTAAAAGTAACGTATAAACAATGAATATATTAAAATAATTGTTGTTTTGAGTTATTTCGAGATATATATATATATATATATATATATATATAAGGAAAGTCAAAAATTATCTGCACTGTTGTTTAAAGGTAGTTATGGTGAAAGTGCAGATAATTTTGGACTTATAGATACTTGTGAGTGACTATTGTATCAGTATGCGTATGAATTCACTAAATTTACTTATGCAAGATTTATATTCAAACTTTCATCAGTGAAGTATAGATATATATATATATATATATATATATATATATATATATATATATATATATATATATACACACATACATATATATATATATACTTCTGACTGATTATTGTAACAGCGCACGTATGAATACTCTGTAGAAATAACGTCTATATTCAAACTTTCATCAGAGGTGTGGATATATATATATATTGTGAGGTTAGCCCCATATTTGTACCCTCACCTCAGATTTTATAAGTATATTTCAAGTATATTGTGTATGTGCCACGAGACATAGGAATATTAATAACTTCTTTATTTCTTGAAAAAGCAGATTATGGGATATATTTGTTTGTTTTTTTTTATTCATCCCCAGTTGAATCACGGCCAGTTCTTGGAAGAGAACCTCCCAATTCCTGTCTGGTCCTTGATCGTAGGCCAGACGAAAGCTGTTGAAAAATAAGTGCAACTGACCCCAACAGTATTCCATGAATGACGCTTACGCATTTTTCGTAGGCTGGCACGTGACGGTTTTGTTTCGCGCGTGTCGGGGTAACAATTCTTCACTTAGCTGCTTGCCCCCGGACGAGGTAGACGTCACCAGAATCTGTCTTCGCTGTTTGCTGCCCAAAGAAGTAGATGTTACCAAAACCAAATTTCGCTGTTTTCTGCCCGGAGAATTAAGAACATCATCCCCCAAGTCGGCTAGGCTTTTATGATTCACAGGTGTATATTAGAACATTAATAATCCCTCCCTTTTTTGTTCAGATAAAAAAGAAACAAAAAACAAAAAGAGTGTATGAACATCTTTTTTCGTTACACTGTATTATTGATGAAAATCCTGATTGACGTCGATCATCTACTTTGAATGTTGCCTGTTTTCTATATATATCTTATTGTCTGCTTGCTCTATATTCCTATGATATTTGTCGCAGCAATGTTTGTCTAACAGATTACCCATCTCCCCATCCCTTGTGTTATTAAGTTTCATTTGTTTCTTTCTTATTTTACTTTTGCATCTTGTATATTTGTAAATAAATTATTTCTATTATAAATTCTCTTATTGTCTCTTATCTTTCTGTGTCTACGCATTATATATTTCTTGCTGTGTTTACCGGTGTCTGGATTCAGAGAATTCCCCTCCCACTGTTCTTTTTCTTTATTTTACATTGAACCCAGGGATCTCTTATTTATTTTTATTTTCTCGTTGCGTCCCGGCTATCGTAGTCCTAACAAAACCCCGGGCGTAACAATATATACTCGACTCTCCCGTCGAATTCGATGTATGAAGGTGTTAAGTCCCGGTTCCTTGTACCACGGTGATAGTCCAAGGTAGAACCAATAAAGAAGAACTCGAATACGGATATGCAATAACACAGATATATTACAAACAGGAATATATACAGAGAAGTAGAAAGTGTTAGTACGAACAATCAGGTTTAGTAGTAATTGTCTGAACGCGACTCTGTTGCGGTCTGCCTCGACTGACTGACTCGCTCGCTCTGACTGACTGACAGTCTCCTGACGGAGTTCACTCCAGATGGAGTTCACTCCAGACTTCAAACTGAACTCTAGACTTCAGACGGAACTCACTGCTTCCTCTTGAGGCGCAGTATTTATTTGAAACATGGAAATTTCTGTGTAGCGATGAAACAATATTTTTGAATAAGTAAATTGATAATATCTATGCTCTTTAGATTTGCATTGAGCACTGTTTTGTAAAAATAAAAATAATTAATAAGAACACTGGATTATATATCTTACTGTTCTTTCTCTTCATCATAATATATATATATATATATATATATATATATATATATATATATATATATATATATATATATATATTCTTACGACCACTTTGACATCCAATAAATGACATCAACGAATTCATCCTTATCAGGCCATGTTGCTTCAGGTGTGATGATTCTTGATAAAATTTATTTTAAAGGAATACAATGTTCGACTTGTCTTTTTTTATTTTATTTTTTTGACGGGGCCATGTTACAAATTATTAAATTCTCAAAGATATTAAAAAAAAAACAATTTGAAAATACAAGATTCATTTACACTTTCTCCAAGAGACGGCACCTAAAATTAACTCTAACAATAGAGAGCTAGACACTAATGGTTTTAGTCATTTTCTCTATAACTTTGAATTTTGATCTATATACCTTTCGATATGTAAATTTGAAGTATATTTTACACTTTTCTTATACAACGAAAGAAGAATTAAGAAAAGTTAAGTGTTATCATAGGATTACTTTAGGATTTTATCCCCATGAAAGTCACTGTTGGAATTATATATATATATATATATATATATATATATATATATATATATATATATATATATGTATATATATATATATATATAATAAAAAGGCTTAAACACTAATATTCCATGGTCATAATTTATTCCATTGGAATCGTAGGTAGAAGTCAATGTCCAGGACAGAGTAAGGATATAATAAAATGTGTTTAAGCCATTTTATTATATCCTTACTCTGTCCTGGACATTGAGTTCTACCTGGATTCTATCCTCCCGGAATTTTTTATTCAAAAAATATACGTGTGTATATGCACCTGTGGATTTTGCATATATATGTATATTTACCACTAATATTACATATATATATATATATATATATATATATATATATATATATATTGTGACACCATTTAGGGGTGCAAAAAGAGGGAAAAAGAAGGAAATGAAAAAGAGAAAGAAAAGAAAGAAAAAGAGAGGCGAGACTTAACTTATATGATAAAGTGAGGCCACCCACGACAGAGACATTTGGCAATGTTATTTTGATAATGGAAAAAATGGTGAAAATTCTGACAGCCATTCTCGTAGGGCTAGCTGACAAAGTCCAGGTTGATACATAGTTTTTTTTTAAAAAAGATAAAGAATTAACTGTGTCTTTGTGGCAAACAGATTATCAGGAGTGGTGAAATTCCCCGCGAGGAAATTTTAAAGATAAAGTCACCTACGAGAAGAGACATTAGAAAATGTTATTTTGATAGTCGAAAACAATGATGGGAGTTCTGTCGGCCATTGTCATAAGTCTAAAGCTAACAAGGTCCAGGTAAATACACAGTTTTTTTTTGTTTTGTTTAGATAGATAAAAAATTAACTGTGTCTTTGTGGCAAACAATGCTGTCTGAAAAGAATTTAATAGGTCATCTGATACCGCCCACGTTGGAAATTCGGTCGTGGTAATAAGGGACTGTGTTGTCGGAGGTTGACATCCATAATGTAAATACGGCTAAAACAATGAAATTGTGTTTTTGGCTGACCAAAACCCTTGATAATTGGCATTGATAGATCCCAGGTGACATTGAAGATGAGGCCTGCGATTAAGGAAGGAAGACAAAGAAAGAAAAAAAAAAAAGGATAATTTTTTATTTTTTTTTGTTTGAACAGTATATTTTCTTTTTTTAAGAAACAAGGCTTGTCTAGTCACGCCAACACTGTTGATCGATCATTGGTTGAATGCTAACCAGCCAGGCGGAGGTGATCATGTGACGCAAGGAGGCAGCCGCAGAGAGTTTAGGTATGAGGGATTACTACGAAGAAGTGGGGAGGACCGTTGACGCCCCTCTGGGGCATGGTGAGGTGTCCATATGAGAATAAGAGAAGGTGGGAGTAAGAGAAGACTTCCAAAAATGGAAATAATAAATTTTTCCTGACCGAAAACAAAAGAAGGGGTTTATGGATTTAGACTTATCAAGGAACCTCAAACCCCGACGAGCCCATCCCCGGTTTTGAATCGGCGTCCATATAAGCAAATTCGCAGCGAGCAAAAATCAGTTTTGAGTTAGTTCTCAGTTGAGTTCGAGTGAGTTCCAGTTGAGAGCTCTGAAGCCCCGCTACTAAGAAGCTGACCAAGATTCGCGCAACTTCCGAACTCATCTTCAATCCTAGGACAATTTAATTTTGAAGGGCGACTTAGATCCATACCACCAAATAAGTTTTACGACTATCGCCTGAAGACACACCAAGAGCCAGTTTATTAAGGAACAGACAACTTAAGATGTTAAGACTCGCCTAAAAACCACGTGTCACAATCCATATAGCGGGTCGGGAGATAGATGCAGTCCTATGTATCCAGCAACCAGATATAAAGTATTGTTATCCTTTTTTTGATACCATTTTCGATTTATTATTTTATTTTCTTTTGCACGTACTTGTGCGATACTGCCCTCATTCGAACTCAAGCTTGCAGTACGGCCCCGACGCTGATTGATTTCGTCTGCCTAAGATCAATTCACAACGTGGGTAGGCAGACTGGAGATCAAAGTAGTTACTTCGGTAACCAGACGTTGGAAGCGAGTTGGGAACGACGAGGCTGATATCGAATCTAACCAGATTCCCATCCGAATCACTTAAAGGTTAGATCATCACAATTGGCGCCGTGACCAGGATAAGACCCGGGATCGGCTGACGTCACAGTTTGACGTAACAGTTGGATGCCACAATTGGTGCCGTGACAGCAGGATAAGACCCGGGATCAACCGCTGCCGCAGGAGTTGCTGGAGGACTCAAATCGAAACAAACTAGAGTAGGAACCAAAGGACCTTGGTTGGCCATAACCATACGGTTCCAGATACTCTAGTGCAACGACCCGGAACCTGAGAGGAACGAGCGGAGAATCGTCTGTCAGGTAGGACACTTGTTTTGATCTCCCAAATTTCGATTGTTCCTGCTCATATTGTTTTTCTTTTTTTAAGTATGTCTGACTATGAATCCGATAGAATAGACATAGAGGAAGATGGGGTTAGACAGGGATTGCCAGCAGACCTAAGGGGATTATTGGGCGGACCGAGGGTCCCGGCGTTTGACGGCAGTAAAAGAGACTTCAAAAACTGGCTGGCAATCTTGGATAAGAGCCGGGTAATATATAAACCCACAGACTAGGAGGCCCTATATTTGGCATATGATGCCACAAGAGGGAGGGCGTCTGAGTTTGTAAGGGGACTCTTAACTAGTGAGCCCCACTTACCATGGGAAAGGTTGGAGGAGCTATTAACCAAGGAGTTCGCTGACGAGGGGACGGCGATAGAGGCCATGAGAGCCCTCCTAAAGTTGACGCAGCTTAGGGACGAAACCTCTGGAGAATTGGGGGCCCGAGCGGAAAAGGTGTCGTCATTAGCCTTCCCGGAGGTGGTGAGGAATAATGCGGTCATGCAGGCCCAGCTGGCGGACCTGTATGTTGAAGCACTCGGTGACGAGCGTGTTCGTCACGATGTGTTGAAGGAAGGACCGCTTAGATTATCAGCAGCAGTGGAGCTGGCCAAAGAGAGCCAGGGTATATGGGAGAAAGTGAGAAGGTGTGGGAAGGAGCAAGATCTAAGTCGAGAGGTAGGAAGAAAGGGGGAAGGAGGAAGACCCCCCGCGTTGAATTGGAGGGTCAAGCTGGAGGTAGATGAGCCTGAGGTATGGGAAGAGGACCCCAATAGAAAAGCGTGGTCAACAAGGCATGGGTTCTATAAGCCCACGCCGGGTAGATACGGACTGCTCTGCTGGACTTGTGGGCATGAGGCCCACAGAGCAGCGGAATGCCCGACGAAGTGGGGTTTGCCCCCAGACTTCGAACAGGATAAATGCACTAGGTGTGGAAAGAAGGGACACCTAGCCAAGTGGTGCGGGTTGAGAAAAGGAGCCCCATCGATATTAATAAAGAAGGCCGACCCCAAGAGACAAAACCAGGGAAAAGCCAGCAGGCCACCCCGGAATTAAGAGGGAGGGTGGACCAGTTAAAAAGAAAGGAAGTAAAACCTTGGATATGTGGTCAGGAGAGCCACTTAGTTAGAGGGCAGGTCCCCCCAGGAATAAGGGAGAGGGTGTCCCAGTTGAAGAAAAGAAGAGTAAAATGTTGGATATGTGGTCAGGTGGGCCACTTTGCGGTAAACAGTCCGGCAAGAAGGTGCTGGTTTTGTAGGAGACCAGGGCACCTGAAGAGGGGTTGTATTCTTAGGAACAGCCGCAAGAGACTGGGAGAGGTCCAGCCGGGACCATCCAGGTGCAGAAAACGCAGAATTCCCCCACGTGAGAATAATGGAAGTAATTTGTTGCTACCGGCGCCTATGGCTGGGATGACCCAGGAAGATGAAAGACCAAGTTTTCTCTTCGCTGACGCAAGAGAGGGAGCTGTCGTGTGGGGCAGAGATAGGAGGTAGGGCAGTGAAAGCCCTGATAGACACAGGGGCGTCTGTTTCATTGCTGAGAGATGAAGCATACAGGCGGGTAAAACGGAACAGTGGGTTACGGGAAGCGGACATAGAGGTCACGCAAGCAGATGGAGCCTCCCTGGTGATAAAAGGGATGGCGAGGCTCCCTGTGAGGATTGGGAAATTAAAAAGCACCCAAAATTTTTACGTAACTCCCAACCTGTGTACAGAAGCAATCTTGGGAGAAGATTGGCTTCGGAGCCAGAGAGCTCAGATAGAGTTCAACCGCACTGTGCTGTTAGTGAATGGCGAGAGAACGCCATTGGGATGCCCACCAGAAGATATAACAATAGAGGTGGAGGAAGATGTAAAGCTACTCCCCAGAACGGCGGTGTCGGGAAAGGGTAGGTTAATGTCAGGGAAGAAAATAGAAAAAGGAACCCTGCAATTGGTCCCTGTAGAAGGGAAGGACCTACAAGAAAATGAGGTAACTCTGTGTGAGGCAGTAGTGGAGGCAGCCGAATTGGTGCCCATTATGATGGTGAACCAGGCCCAAAAGACGACAAAGGTTAAGAGAGGGGAAGAGATAGGAAATGCACTACCCCTACGAACTCTGAATCGAGTGAGATTCGAGGAGAAACGAGGAAAACTCGTAGAGCAAACAGAAGGAATAGGGGACGAAGATATATTGGCACCTGACCAATTTAGGGCCAGGGTGGGAGGTCTGCTGAGGGATAATCGAGATGTGGTAGCCCAATCAGATAAGGAATTGGGCCAGACCCACACAGTAAAAATGAAAATCGACACCGGCGATCACCCACCTGTGAAATGGAAGCCCTACTGGACACCTATTCATAAGAGACCCCTTGTGGAAGAGGCAGTAGAAGAGATGTTGGAAGCTGGGATGATCGAAAGATCGATCTCCCCTTGGAGCTTTCCAATCGTAATAGTAGGTAAGAAAGATGGCGGGCACCGTTTTTGTGTAGATTTTAGGAAACTGAATTCTATATCGAAGCTGTTGGCGGTGCCATTGCCACTAATAGATGATATATTGACATTATTAGGGAAAGCAAAGTACTTCTCTACGTTGGACTTGAGGTCCGGGTATTGGCAGGTAGCCCTTGATGAGGCTGACAAGGAGAAGGCCGCATTTGCGTGTCACCTGGGACTGTTTCAGTTCAGGGTGATGCCATTCGGTTTAGCTAATGCCCCGGGAATCTTCCAACAGCTGATGTCAATAGTGTTAGGAGGATACGAGAGCTTTGCCATGGCATATTTGGATGATATTTTGATATTTTCAGAAACAGTAGAACAACACTTTTTCCACCTAAAACAAGTGTTGGGAAGGTTAAGAAAACACGGCTTAAAATTGAAATTGTCGAAGTGTCAGTTTCTGAAGGAGGAGACTAGATATTTGGGCTTTGTTATAAATGGAGACGGTATTAAACCCGACATGGATAAGGTGAAAGTCATAAGGGAAATGCCAGAACCTAAGACAGTGAGACAAGTAAGAGGCTTTATAGGAGCTATAGGTTACTACCGACGATTCGTCCCGGCATTCTCGAGAATTGCCATACCACTAGTATCCCTGACGAAGAAATACGCTAGGTTCAAGTGAACAGAAGACTGTCAACGGTCATTTGATACGTTAAAAGAACAGTTGACAGCCGTCCCACTGCTGACGTACCCAGACCTCAGCAAGCCTATGGTACTATACACTGATGCCTGTGAGCAGTTTGTAGGAGCAGTTCTTACCCAGCCGTGTCCCGATAAAGAAGGACCAGTGCCAGGCATACCAGAGGAGGTACCGATATACTTTCTCTCTCATAAGCTCTCAGAGAACCAACAGAGATCGCCAGTAATAGAAAGAGAAGCATATGCTATCATGTATGCTCTCCAAAAACTGGACTACTACTTGAATGGTGCGGTCTTTACTATAAAAACAGACCACAAGCCTCTGCAGTACCTATTGCAGGCAGAATGGACAAATAATAAGAAGATTCAACAGTGGGTGCTAAAGTTAAGTGGCTACCACTGTAAGATAGAATATTTGGCAGGGAAGTAAAACACGTGCGCAGATTTACTCTCAAGAATACCGAAACAACTGGAAGAAAGATCTGTAAAAGTAGAGCAGGGAGTAGATGATAAAGCCTATAGAATCGGAATAATTAACTCTAATAAGCTAAAAGATCGCCCTATGTTAGAATCGGACGAGGAAGGGGACGCACAGATAATAACTGATCCCTACTGGACAGAAGGAATTGAGAAGGAGCAGGCGGACAGTGAAATAGCTGTCCTTAGAGAAAAGGTGGAAGCAGGAGAGACCACCAAGTATGCCATAATAGAGGAAAGGCTGTATTATTTCTCAGGTAGGGATGAGGAAATCAAGCCCAAGTTGTATGTGCCTAAAAGTTTAAGACCAGAGATATTGGAACAGTGCCACGAGAGGTTGGGTCACATGGGAATTGATAGGACATATGATCTAATAGGGAGAAAGTACTATTGGCCCAAACTGTACGGAGAGGTCACTAACTATGTTCGGAGCTGTGTAGTATGCCAGTCGCAGAGCAGAAGGCAGGAAATGGCACCATTGGAAGAGATGGGCGTGCCGAACTTCCCCTTCGAGAAAGTGAGTATGGATGTATCAGGACCATATGAGAAACTGCACAAGGAAACAACTATATAGTGAGTTTTGTTGATTGGCTAACAAATTGGCCTGAGGCATTTGCAGTACCAGACAAGAAGGCTAGGACTGTGGCCGGTTTGATAATAGGTGAAATCTTCCCTAGGTATGGCGCCCCTGTGCAACTTGTCACTGATAATGGCACAGAGAATATAAACAGAATAATGAGAGAGGTGCTGACAGGTTTAAATATAGAGCACGTAAAAACATCTCCATATCACCCCCAAGGAAATGCTAAGGTGGAAAGGTTTCATAGAACCTTGGGAGATGCATTGGCCAAGCTGACCAGAGAGAACACTGGAAATTGGGACTTGTATTTGACACAGGCTCTGGCGGCCGTGAGGTTTACAATAAACGAAACCTCCAGATTTTCTCCTTACTTTATGCTGTTTGGCAGAGACGTGGTCCTTCCTGTGGATAACCTATTGAAGCCCCGAAGAAAGTATATGGGAGAATATCATCATCAGCTGTTGCTGGAACAACAACATAAGATATTTGTACTGCCCAGAAGAAGAATAAAGAGGCCACAGAAGAGAAGAAATGAGAGAGTGAATGCTGAAAGAAAGGTAATAGAATTGAAGGTTGGAGACCCTGTCTACTATAAAAACCACCATAGAGAAGGAAAGCTGGACCAAAGATGGGAACCGTACTACCGGATAGTGGAGCAGACGGGTCCAGTATCATATGTAATATGGGATCAAGTGGCAGGACGAGCAAGGAGGGTCCATGCCAATGACCTAAAGAAGGCTGAAATAGCTAACCTGAAAATGAGCGAGCCGAGGCCTAAGACAAGGACAAGGAAAGTAACTTTGGTTGAGCCGGAAGAGATAGAGACGGAGGAAGATTCCGAGGAAAATGAAGAGATAGATCGACTTGGCCAGATAGACGAAGCGATCCTAGTGACGGGGTCGGAACTCTCGGCGGGGATCAGCGGCGTTCAGTCGTCGCCTGAATCGCTGCGGAGAAGACCCTGTGATGTCACCGTCGCACCCCAATGTCCAAAGAAAAGGAAGAGAAAAGCGAAGAGATCCAATCAAGCAGTCAAAGGCTCTAGAAAGAGGCACCCTAAACAAGACGAAGAGTTCAACGAGTGGGAGGAAGAGGATCAAATACCCCTTTCCCAGCTCAAAGAAAGACTAAGAAACAGGAGAGAATTAGACATCAAGTCAAGAAGTAATGAAGACGTCCAGGGCGAGGACTCAAAACAGAAGGAAGAATCAGGAGAAGAAGAAGAGGACAACACACCTCCTGAACGAGAATTAAACACAGAAGGAAGGTTAGAGGTTGAGCAGGAACTACCTCTGAAGATGAGGTTAAGAAGGGTGAAGAACCCCGAGTCTCAGTAGAACAAAGAAGGCTGTGTAGAATAGAACCACTCGGTATCGACAGATAACGACACTGGCTCATCCAAAAACCTACTGGCTGACTCTGGTGGATGTGGATGGAGGGATGGAGTAGCGAGCTGCACCTCACGAGGGACGGAAGAAGAGTATTGGAATTGCTGACTGGCCATCAGTGGTGTCATGAAGTACGACCCTTGGAGTGGGCGCCACGCACACCTGCCCGGACCGTTCTGTCTGCTAGGAGTTAGAGGAGGGAAGAGCTGAACTTAGTAAGAAATTATGGAATAATTGAGTAAAAAATTGAGCAAGACTGAATGGTTATGAAGAATAAAAACAAGAGAATTTTGTTACCTTGCAGGAATGATCAAAATGAAAGGGTTGATGATGATGATGATGGTGACCACACTGATCGGGACGATGGCAGAAGCTGGGAAGCACAGCCGAAATACCATTTTTAAAAAGACGAGTGAAGTAATAATAACCAGGTCTAAATGGTTGATCACATTCGTGATAGATTTAAAACCATACGAGTCACTACTAAATAAACTAAGAAATGAGCTAACGCAGCTGGATGCAGCCCGGTTGAAGGTAGGGCAAGATTATTCCAAGGAGAAGGGATATCTCAGTTTATTACACTCCCTGGAATCGGAGGCCACTATGATAGAGGCTCAATGGAGGGACATGCAAAATTACCTGAAGGGAATAGTTACTGCAGACGCGGGAAAAGAGATCAGTAGTTCCGATTGTGGGAAAAGCATTAAATGTCCTGTTTGGAACAGTGACTAAAGATGACGTTAAATTCATAAGAAGGAAACTGGGAGAAGTGGAAATAAACCAGAGGACGCTGGCTCAAGTGGCAAGGGAGAGTGTGACAATATTGAATGTGACAAGGTTGGAAGTGGCCAAGAATAGAGCCAGAATCAATTGGTTAATAAATAACCTGGCGGGGTTGAGACAAGAGGTAATTAATGATACAGAAACTGTAATGATAGAATTACAGGAAATGAGTGGATTCATGCAAAGATATTTCCAACTAATGGCAATTACGAATAAGGTACGACAAACTAGTCAGTCGTTGACGACCTTGCTGGAACATGTGAGAGCACAATTAGATATGTTTTCATTGGGTCACCTCTCCCAAAGCATAGTAAACCCGAGTCACCTAAGAGAAGTACTACTCGGAATACAGGCCAAGTTACCCCACCATTTAAGACTGCCAGTGGACCCCACTAAAGAATTATGGAAATATTATAATGCACTGGGATGTGTGACCTTGTTGGAAAATAGACGATTATTGGTTTTGATATCTGTTCCGTTGTTAGATAGAGAGAGTATATTCGAGATATACCAGGTTATAAATTTACCTATTCCCTACCCCAGAAGAGATCAAGGTTTGGGAATGGTAGCAAGATACAAGGTGGAAACAGAATACATAGCTTTAAATTCGGGGAGAACGAAATTCATGTTGCTAACAGCTGAAGAAGCTAGAAGATGTAGAAATGATGCTCTAGGGACGTGTACCTCGTTAAGCCCTATCTATATAGCTGGTAACCACAAGATGTGCATACTAGAATTGTTTGAAGGGAAGAGAGAGGGAATTAAGAGAACTTGCCAAGTAGAGGTATTAGCAAAAACGGCATTACCACAAGCTATCAGTGTTTCAGACGGGGTGTGGGCAGTGGCCACACAGAAACCTATCAGCTTGTCTAGGGTATGTGGGGGAGAGTCCACAAGGAAATTAAGATTAAGGCCACCATTATTCCTGTGAAAGTTACCCATGGGATGTTCGGCATTCGGGATATCTATTTCCCTACCCCCCTATTACCAGGAAGAAGAAAGATATGAAGAGAAAGATTCAATCATAGACATGATTGGCAGAAGCTTAGTCAATTGTACAGAATTGTGGGAGCCAATAGTGAAGGATTCCCCAATGTTGCCTTGAATAAAATGCCAGTATTAATGAAGCCGATAGAAAAGATCGATATGGATCAATTGAGGGACAAGTTAAGTGCGTTGGGAAATGAAGGTATGGCTTGGGAAGACGATGAGCAGATCGCGATAAGTTGGTCAGTAGTAATGGGTACATTCATAATTATAGCCCTAGGGGTTATAGTAATATGGAAGATTAGGAGTAAGAGGAAATTAACGAGCGATAATCAAATGAGGATGCAGCAACTCGAGAGGGAGATGCCGAGCAGTGTTCCTTATTCATAGAGAATCGACGAAGGGATTGCAGAAAGACCGGCGGAGGAGGCTGGCGTGAGACCGACGCGTGCGGCAGAACCCCCTCCCCCACAGCGGAGAGGAAAACATTGACCAAAAAGAACAAGCTATAGTAACCACACACATGCACCCGCAGGCACGCGCACACATTACATTTGCATGTAGAACAGAAGAGGAAAAGAACATTACATTTGCATGTAGAACAGAAGAAGATGAAAAAGAACATTACATTTGCATGTAGAACAGAAGAAGATGAAAAGAACATTACATTGCATGTAGAACAGAAGAAGTTGAAAAAAAATAAAAACAAAACATTACATTGCATGTAGAACAGAAGAAGATGAAAAAGAACATTACAATTGCATGTAGGACAGAAGAAGATGAAAGAACATTACATTGCATGTAGAACAGTAGAATAGAATTGCATGGGACAGATGCATGATGCATGATGCATGCTAAATGGTGCATTTGGGTTTAGGTGTCATTTACGAGTAAATGACAAATAGGTTAGGGGAGGATTGTGACACCATTTAGGGGCGTTAAAGAGGGAAAAAGAAGGAAATGAAAAAGAGAAAGAAAAGAAAGAAAAAGAGAGGCGAGACTTAACTTATATGATAAAGTGAGGCCACCCACGACAGAGACATTTGGCAATGTTATTTTGATAATGGAGAAAATGGTGAAAATTCTGACAGCCATTCTCGTAGGGCTAGCTGACAAAGTCCAGGTTGATACATAGTTTTTTTTTAAAAAGATAAAGAATTAACTGTGTCTTTGTGGCAAACAGATTATCAGGAGTGGTGAAATTCCCCGCGAGGAAATTTTAAAGATAAAGTCACCTACGAGAAGAGACATTAGAAAATGTTATTTTGATAGTCGAAAACAATGATGGGAGTTCTGTCGGCCATTGTCATAAGTCTAAAGCTAACAAGGTCCAGGTAAATACACAGTTTTTTTTTGTTTTGTTTAGATAGATAAAAAATTAACTGTGTCTTTGTGGCAAACAATGCTGTCTGAAAAGAATTTAATAGGTCATCTGATACCGCCCACGTTGGAAATTCGGTCGTGGTAATAAGGGACTGTGTTGTCGGAGGTTGACATCCATAATGTAAATACGGCTAAAACAATGAAATTGTGTTTTTGGCTGACCAAAACCCTTGATAATTGGCATTGATAGATCCCAGGTGACATTGAAGATGAGGCCTGCGATTAAGGAAGGAAGACAAAGAAAGAAAAAAAAAAAAGGATAATTTTTTATTTTTTTTTGTTTGAACAGTATATTTTCTTTTTTTAAGAAACAAGGCTTGTCTAGTCACGCCAACACTGTTGATCGATCATTGGTTGAATGCTAACCAGCCAGGCGGAGGTGATCATGTGACGCAAGGAGGCAGCCGCAGAGAGTTTAGGTATGAGGGATTACTACGAAGAAGTGGGGAGGACCGTTGACGCCCCTCTGGGGCATGGTGAGGTGTCCATATGAGAATAAGAGAAGGTGGGAGTAAGAGAAGACTTCCAAAAATGGAAATAATAAATTTTTCCTGACCGAAAACAAAAGAAGGGGTTTATGGATTTAGACTTATCAAGGAACCTCAAACCCCGACGAGCCCATCCCCGGTTTTAAATCGGCGTCCATATAAGCAAATTCGCAGCGAGCAAAAATCAGTTTTGAGTTAGTTCTCAGTTGAGTTCGAGTGAGTTCCAGTTGAGAGCTCTGAAGCCCCGCTACTAAGAAGCTGACCAAGATTCGCGCAACTTCCGAACTCATCTTCAATCCTAGGACAATTTAATTTTGAAGGGCGACTTAGATCCATACCACCAAATAAGTTTTACGACTATCGCCTGAAGACACACCAAGAGCCAGTTTATTAAGGAACAGACAATTTAAGATGTTAAGACTCGCCTAAAAACCACGTGTCACAATCCATATAGCGGGTCGGGAGATAGACGCAGTCCTATGTATCCAGCAACCAGATATAAAGTATTGTTATCCTTTTTTTGATACCATTTTCGACTTATTATTTTATTTTATTTTGCACGTACTTGTGCGATACTGCCCTCATTCGAACTCAAGCTTGCAGTACGGCCCCGACGCTGATTGATTTCGTCTGCCTAAGATCAATTCACAACGTGGGTAGGCAGACTGGAGATCAAAGTAGTTACTTCGGTAACCAGACGTTGGAAGCGAGTTGGGAACGACGAGGCTGATATCGAATCTAACCAGATTCCCATCCGAATCACTTAAAGGTTAGATCATCACAATTGGCGCCGCGACCAGGATAAGACCCAGGATCGGCTGACGTCACAATTTGACGTAACAGTTGGATGTCACATATTTATATATATATATATGTACACGGACACACACACATACACACACGCGCGCACACACACACACACACACACACACACACACACACATATATATATATATATATATATATATATATTTAATATGCGCAGGCAGTAATTAGGGGAAAGGGCTCAATATCAGTGATAGAGCTAACAGAAGTTGTATGGATATGGGCTACAAACTCATATCCATACAACTTATATATATATATATATATATATATATATATATATATATTAGTATGATTTTTTGTATTTTTAAGCATAACTTTATATAACCTAAGGTTTTTTTAAAGACCCCTTTTTTGTACCTCTCTTAATTTCAAATTAACACTTCATTCTTCATATAACCCCAATATATATATATATATATATATATATATAGTAGGCCGCCGAAAGAAATTCGGGGGTTGAAATAACAACAAAACTAATCCTATTGATCAGTCAGTTAAGTGCTATACGTGATATACGCTTGGGCGATCATGTCACTTTCGAGTCATGACTGACTAGGCAGAGATTTTCCCGCAGGACGTTGATAATAAGACTAATAATATTGATTGTATATTAGTCGGTCTTTTGACCAAATGAAAGCCTGATGAGAAAAGATGTTTAAAATAGGAATATTAGCAATACGCCTGTGTCCTTTCTCAATGAGAAATCAAACGTTTGACGCTAGTTGTTTGACACACTTAGGGTTGTGGAGGGTTTGTATTTAGATGGCTTTTTGTAAATACTGTAATTTGTGAATGCAGTTTCGAACTTTTGGCGTTCTTGTTGCAATTTAAATGAAGACGGTAAATGGACACATCTAACGTCATCAATTCCAGCGCCCGGTTGGCTGAAATGGCCAGCTACAGTGAAATTGATATTGTTGTTTTTAACATTTTTTCTTGGCATGCTTCCATTTGCTCAAAAGGCCTTTTAATATACAATAAATATTATTAGTTTCATTATCAATATTAATTTTTATCAGATTTCTTCTATTGGCCTACTATATCTATATGGACAATCTTTATATATATATATATATATATATATATATATATATATATATATATATATATATATATGCAGCAATCCCTGTTCTATGCAAGTTTCATTAAAACGACTGACAGTGTACTGCGGTTAAGTTTTTTATTTTTCTTCTGTTCTTATAATTTTCTCCTTTTCTAGACATAAGTTATGTAGAAATTTCCAAAATAATCTGTATGTCTGAGCGCTTTCGGCTATACTTTTAACCATTATCAAGGATTATTTTATTTTTACTTTTCACTGAATGTACGTATTGTTTTATGTATGTATCTAAAGTTATAGGAATGTTTTATCTTCTGAACACGGTCAGCACATTATGGCCGTGTCCATAGTTGATTTTATTGGGTGTTGGCTTATTTTTTATTTTTTTATTAATAATACTTCCGTTACATTCATTTGATAATGGCTTTAAATAAAATAAACTCATCCAAAGTACCTTTTCAGCCGTTTTTAATGAAACATATATATATACACACACATATATATATATATATATATATATATATATATATATATATATATATATATTAGTCCACTCTGAGGATAGCTCATGTGAGCCGAAAGCTTAAGACTAACTTAATAAAAATATCCAAATGTTGGACCATTTATGTCTTTATTTTCTCCAGAAATTAAAGCCAACATTGGAACATTAGAACGGCTCATGATCAGACATAATTGTTGTGGTGTTCTCCCTCTAAGAGTCTATGTTAGACTCTTCCGCCTACTATAAGTTTAGTAGGCGAGAAGGAACAGTGAACATAGAACAGTGAATAGATTGAGCACTAGTTTATTCGATACACTCTTACTAGTCGTGTAATGCTCTTCTGGTATACTTACTGTTTAATATACGATATATCTGTAAACCTGGTTTTTGTTAGTACGTAACCATTTACTTGGTCACAAAAATAATAGACATTGTCTGTTATATTTAATAATATATGTTTAAATAATGATCTGCTACCCAATACACTATATATATATATATATATATATATATATATATATATATATATATATATATATATATATAGTTTATGCAAACTTAGATAATCCGTATGGGTAGACCCGAGGAGGATGATATCCGAAGGGCTCAATGTAAAATTCAGAGCAGATATGTTTGAATAAAAACAGACCACGTTAAGGTTCCATGTAATAAATTATTTCACCATAACCCCTTTTTCATTTCAATTTTTGGAAGTAAAGTCTGATGATCCAGAGCCCTGTTAAAGGGGTTATGGTGAAATAATTTATTACATGGAACCTTAACGTGGTCTGTTTTTATTCAAACAACTATATATCTATCTATATATATATATATATATATATATATATATATATATATATATATATATATATATATATATTGATAATATTAGTGGTCAATATATATATATATGCAGTGCAACCCGGATATAAGAGAGTTGTCGGGACCTGAGAAGTCTCTTATATCCGGGTTTCTCTTGTATCCGGGTTTGGTCTATTATGTATACATTAACACAGGCTCTAATTTGGGACTAGATAAAATCTCTCTTATACCCGTGTTTCTCTTATATCCGGGTCTCTTATATCCGGGTTACACTATATATACATATATATATATATATATATATAAATATATAAATTCCCAAGAGGATAGAATCCAGGTAGAACTCAGTGTCCAGGACAGAGTAAGAATATAATATAAAAGGCTCAAACACTAATATTCCATGGTTATAATTTATTACGTTGGAATCGTAATCACGATCCAATTCATCAGACCTACAAATTCAAAAAGGTTTTTGAATTTGTAGCGCTGATGAATTGGATTGTGATAACGATTCCAACGTAATAAATTATAACCATGGAATATTAGTGTTTGAGCCTTATATATATATATATATATATATGCATCCGTGTGTATGTCTATGTCGACTGTTGCTTCCTCAATTATAATTCTTGAGAAATTATTCTTTCATTAGGAGTATTACTTCCTTAAACTTGCTATGAATTTTAGCGAGAATTCTTGATGTGTCAGACATTTTCTTTGTAATCTTTTTTTCACCTGATGGTCAGGTCTTCGTATTGTTATTTCGAATGATGTTGCTGCTACCTTTCTATCCGTTTTCTTTAGCATCTAATAGAGGATTGCCCTTTTTATTTTTTCAGTAACAATACGTAAATTTTGTTTCGTTTTTATTTTTTCTTCTAATCAGTAGTCAGTGAGTATTAAACTGGTCTTTTCTCTCAACAGGGAATCATGATATTCTTACAATCATGGGAAAACGACCAGCACTCAAATTCATACTGAACATGACACAAAGATCTTATATTTGCATTCTCTATTACCTATATATCTACGTTCTGCTTACGAGAAACCGTCTAAATGGAAAGGTGACACCCAACGTTTTCTGTTAAATCATCACTCTGCGTAAAAACTAACACAGTTATCACAGCTTGATATCTGGTCGTAGCTGAGGATTTATGTCAGCTGTCGCCACAAGGTGGCACTTTCTTTTTCCCTCAGATAACGAATGACTGTGTGTGTATTCACAAGTGTACGCATTCTCCGATAGATTCACCAAAATATTTTTTAACCCAGCGGAGTTCTGCTGTTGGAATTAATCAATTAAACTAAGAATTTATAAATGTGTTTCTTTAATTAAGATCTACACACAGCAATTAGTAAAAACAGTTAAAAGGTGTTTACCTTTTCCGAGGCTATTCAGCGTTGTTTTAATTTTTAACTGGACAATTTCCCCGAATAACATTCACACAAATATTAACCGATATGAAATACCGTGTGATTATAAAAATCTTTGATATTTCATAAAATCCTAGGACTACACACAATTATAATAATTGCTCCGACTCTCCTCTACTGGCTTTACACACATATTTCACTCACTAAATACAAAAACCATTAATAGTCAGAAATAGTATACTGACCTGTCGTTCACCTTCCGATGGAGGATATTTGCAAATTTTTATATAAATTTGACCAATGTCTGCCTTATTGACTCTAGTGCAATGATTTCCAACGTGGGGCACATGACTCACCGGTGGGGCAAGGTAATATTTAGGTGGGGCATGCGTAGGATGTGAACCCTTCGGCTTACTATACCAACAGAATAAGGGGGAAATTTGAGAATGAGTTATTAATAGTTATTAACATTAATTTGTTGTTAGCATTTCCATCTTCATATTTAGCTGAATGTGGCTTTAGTGTTGTAAATGAACTGGATATCACTAAACGAGGAGACTTGAGGCTTAAACTGACTAAATTGCTGCCTAATATAAAATCTATCTGTAGCTGACATGGCACATAAGGATCTCACAGTCATTTTGTGATGAGCTCAAATTTCATTTTGCATTATTATTTCATGATTAAAATGATTAAAGTATATTACAGAATAAGCTTTCATTCAAATATTTTATATTTCTGCCTTTCATTTCTCTGTTATATGTTTTGAAACTATATATTTAACTGTCTTTTTGTTGTTGTTTTTTTTTTTTTTTAATTTTTCTCTTTCATGGACGTGGCGTCTTTGGAGGCTTGTTTAGAGACCAAAGTTAATGGCCTTTTAAGCTTCCTTCATGTGAATTGCAGTAAAATTTTGAATATGTTAGAATTAAAGATTACTGGGAGGGCACCAGAATTTTAGAAATACCAAAATGGGGCATGACCCCAAATCAGTTGGGAACCATTGCTCTAGTGTAAATCAGGCCTATGTCTGCCTTTTCTTTACTTTACTGGAAAACGGACCCATGTCTACCGTTTTCAATTTATTAGAAACCAGACCTATATGTGATTTTTTTAATTCTAGTGTAAACTGGATGTCAGTCTACCTTTTTGATTCTATCATGTTTTTCCGTTAATCAAAATTCTGCCATGTTTTTTTTAATCTAACTTCTATCGTGCTTTTTTTGTTAATCCCACTTTTGTCATGTAAGTTATTATATGAGCTACTAATATATCTGTCCCATAATATTTGTTACACTTGCATGCACATTTCACTTGTTAAATATAACCTGTATTATGGGACAGTAGTCATAATAAAATTTGCCTTGCACCGAGTGTATTAGATTGATTTTCTACAAAGGCGCGAATAAGATAAACATTCCTTATTCAGAACAACGAAAATATGTCTACGACTCGGACTTTTGTTTATACAAGGAGACAGAAAAGCAAGCAAAAAAAATTCATTAGGCGAGAAATAAGGAATTACTTTCGTGTTTATTATATTTTTTAGCTCTCAGTTGATTCACCAACGCTAATTCAATTTGTATTTGTATTTGCCAAGCTGGGGTCTGACCAATCGATGAATTGCATGTGATAATCGTATATATTATCGATACGCGAAAGTATTTTTAATGGAAGCTTAATTATTTTTTATTTGAAACTAGCTTAAAAGCCACACCCCGCGTGGACTTTTAAGCTAATTTTAGGGCTAATTTGGTCTCCGGTCGAAAACTAAAGACACCACTGGTCCAGTTTAGGAAACAGCAAAGATAATTTTGAAGAAATAACTTTGAATTCCTCAATTCATTTCAAGGAACAGTAAAAGCCTTATTAACTCTGATTCGGGCTATAAGTCCAATTCCGGCCCAAAACCGATTTGGGCCGAAATTCCAATTCAGGCCAAAAATTGAGTTCTTCAAATCACAAACTCTGTAGAACTTCAAAACCCTACGTCATGGCAGCTCTCACTCTGATCCTTGGCATTTTGAAGAAATAAAATGGTTTTCCAAAAAGGTATATCTATGTAAAGCAAGTGTGGCTCGAGTTCGAAGTTTTTCAGACACTCGGACAGACAGACAGAATTTGTTGTTTATTTATTAAAAAGATTTATTTTCTAATCAACAATATAATCATTAATAAGTACATATTGAAACTACCTGTTATGAATAATCAAGAGTGGTCTCCCCTTGTTTCGTTACTCTCCTGTTTACTGGGACTATAAAAGGACACTATACCCGAACCGTGTATACTCAGTTGAATAAAGCTTTCTTAAAGCCTACACTTGTGTAGTTTTCTCATTACACTACCTTTTTAATAACTTTTTTTTGCGCAGGTACTAAAGATAGTGGAACCAACTTTCAATTCAGTCTTTGTAAATTACTTCATTAGAATTTCATGATGCAACACAGGCATTTGCAGTTTTTATGTGCATTTCTGCAAATCATTTCGGTGTCTTTGTTGCATTGTTATCCAAACGAAATACATACAATGACAACTATGTCTCTATTTGATTGTTGTCTTATTCATCGTCTGTGATAGGAGCTGGAAAAGAAAATATTCTCAGAATTTAAATAAGATTGAATAATAAAGTTAATTAATTTACCTTATATCAAGACACCGTGATTTTAACCGGGATGCCCCTAGAAAAATGTTTTCGCGCATTATTATTATTTGCCGGCCTCAAAGAACTTTTTCACGCTACTCATTATGAATAGTGGCGAGAGTCTGGGTGACCCATCCTCGGGGCATCGACGAATCACATGGTGCCTTTAACTCAAAAAAAGGAGAGTTCAAACGCACAGATTTCTGCATCAACGGCGATAATGTTTATTTATTTTTAAGATACTTGGGATAGGTGTGTAAACTTTAATTAATAGAATCCATCAAACTGAAAATTCAGTATCCATTGCCAACATCGCGTTTTAGAATAGACAAAAACAAGAATTACTAGAGAAAACGTTTGTTCTGGGAAGAAGGCATTGAAGATAACAAATTATATCTGAAAACGGAAAATTCTTCTTCTTTTTCCATATGTCGTTTTCCTTCAAGTTGTCAATCATGGCTCTCCACTATTTCCTTGTCTTTGTAGCTCTTAATAAACTATACCCTTTTGCTATATCTTTTAAACCCTATTCTGCCATCCATTTATCAAGCTCGCCAGGCAGGTTATGCATTCTTTTCCTCTGTCCCACTTGCCTTCAATCTATCTTGTGAGTATCAGATTTTCTAAGCCATCTTTCCTCATTATGCGCGTTAGAAATTTCAACTTTCCCTTTCTGATGTTAAGTACAAATGTTCTTTTTGTTGTTTCCATTTTCTAAAAAACTTCCTAATTGCTCACATGTTCGGTCCAAGGTAGTCTTAGCGTTCTTGTGTAAAGCCATATTTCTGTTGCTCCGAGTCTTATGTGAGGAGATTGTCGAACATTCACTGCGATACTTACTAAAAAAAATGCATACTGATTTAAGTAAGTAATTAAGAAAATATTTTCCCATCAATAATTTTCGTCTCTGAAAAATGGCAGCAACCAAAAACGCCCGATTTCTATTCAGAAATGAAGACATTTTAATTTTAGATTTTTGTCTGAGTTGAAATATAGAACTATAGCCAGTATTCAGTTGATTTGGTAATCAAGTTCTGACCAGATCGAATTTATGTTACATTAAAAGTTATGAAATGTTATTTGTGTCTGTTGTAAAAGAAAGACAATGTAGCAAGGTATGGGGGAGCTAATTTCAACATGCAATGGAGACATAACACGGCCGTTATATCAAAGAAAGTAAAAACCTAATGGCCTATTCTGACCATTTAAAAGCCAGAATTAAAAAGGAAGACGTCGTGATGGAAGAAGACATTGACAAAGAAAAAAGGATGAGTTCAGGAGAATGCAATAGAAAAAGATCATGTGGATAGTAACTAGAGTGACTCAGACATAGAAGATGAAATGAGACCAAAATCTCCATTAAAAAGAACATAAACATCAAATGGGAGAAAGTCAAAGATGTTGTAGAATAAGTTCGAGAACAACCAAAGGAATTAAACCTCTTCGGTTCAGGGAGGTGTAGTTGATTGGTAAATAGGATTGTACCTATTTGCACATGTTAAGTAAAAGAGATATAAAGTGTATAGTAAAGAAAGAGACAAGCAAGAAGTTGACTACTGATCACAATGTAGAACAATGCAATACAACAATAGCTTAGGAAAGTGTTGCCAATAAATGTTTTTTGTTTTCGAATCAACCATAATCAAATATGTTCTTCGGGGTTACTTTCATTATTTGAACAAATGAACGGTGTCACGACGATGAAAATATAATTGTACATAAAATTTGATTGATAATCTACTACATGCGACAGATCTGATTATTTGCTTATGCAATCATAACTGATTATTAAATCTGTGCTGGACTAAGCAAAAGTTCTACTAAACTGACATCAAAATGAACACAAATTTAATTATCTTATACCACTAGTTGAGAGCACAAATATACAGACTGATTTTATCAAGAAACAAACAGATAGTTTCACGGATTAATTTACCCCTGTCTTTCGAAACAAATGGAGTTCTTTTTAAAGTTTAATCACATATTCGTAATCTCATAAATCATGTCAGGAAATGTCCTTGTTGTGGAGTTTAACTTTCAATACATATCTTTGACCTTCTTTAAAAATAATAGATAGCTGCGCTAAAATATCGCAATAGAAATGAGTGAAAGCAGACGACCGCGTTATACAAAAATACGAAGGCAGATTGGGATAATCAAAGATTCCTTCCAAAAACTAAGCAGAGTATATAAAAAAAAAAAAACAGAAAGAAACTTCATTAGAAACAAAGAAACAAATACTGAATTATTAAGTAATGTTTGTCCGCCTATATGGCAGTGAATGGTTTACATTCTCCTTGGAAATAAATATGAGTTTTAAAACAACAGAAATGTGGTTCTATTCTCTGTACTGAGGAACATGTGGGCAATGAAGAAAAGACTTGAAGCAACAGAAATGAGGTTTTACAGAAGGATGCCGAGGATACCATGGACCAAATATGTGAGCAACTTGACTAAGTTTTAAAGAAAATGTGAAGAAAAAAGAAATTTATACTTAACACCAGGAAGAGGCTGAATGGAACAGAATTTAGAAAGACAAAATTTATTAAGAGTTATAAGGAGAGGAATTTATGGAGAGCCATGATTGCCTACATACTGAGGAGGACACGAAAGATGAAAACTAAAAAAAAAATAAGTTTGTTAGTCTATTTTTGTTTATTTGAAATGTAATGGTATTCTACAACAAATATTGTCTTTCTTATTTAGTGTCTAACACTTTCACCTCTGCCCCTCAACCTCCGGCATCTTACTCTTTGGGTTGGGGTGTCTATTCGGTCCTAACCAAACTTAAAGGGGTGACCATAGGTCCCCTGAGCATCCGTAGATTATGCGACCGGTCCGCTGGTTTAATCTAGCTTCCTGCCCACGTTGTGATTTATTTGATGCAGAAAGCAGAAGTGATGTCCCTCCATTCACGGTCGACTGAAGATGTAGACACGGCTGGGGAGTCTGCACTAAGAAATTTAGAATGCAGCAAGAAAAAAATATTCATATTTGCAGAAAACCGGACAAACATCGATTCAATGGTTGAATTGTTAATGTCTTTTATATAGAAGATAATAATAGTAGAGGAAAGAAACGGGTTACAGAAAAGAAAAGTATTTAACGTAAAAACTCATTCACTGGATTCTAGACAAAGAGACAGGGTATGTGATTAACTTGTTGTTAAATCGTCTCAGAACGATTTCTGTGCAGGGCTTAAAGTTATAGTGGCTTCCTCCTCCCAACGCTTGCCCGGGCTAATTCTCTCTTCTCTCTTTTTATTTTACACTAGTTCACTGCTGTAGTCGGTTTAAGAAATTGAAAGAATAATAGAGATTAAGAACATATTTAATTTACACTATTTACATTATTCGGACTATTTATTACAACGTTTCGGCCGTTATACGTTCCGGCCTTCTTCAGGTGGTTGAAATGTCAAACTTAACGGCCGAAACGTTGTAATAAATATGGCGACAAAGATGAGGACAATAGTCTGAATAATGTAAATAGTGTACATAATACCTCATCTCAGAAATATAGACAGATATTTAATTCAAAATGTTGTTCGTCTTCATCTTGGTACAATGTTTCGTATTATAATTGATATAGAACTTGACGGGGCATCGGCTCCATCACTTCCCAGTGCGCTAAAAAGGCTGTACGAAATGGTATATGCATATTAATATTTAATTTAATTATCTACCTTAAAACAGTTTTAATGAAACAGCATTCATATCGGAAGTGTGAAACAAAAATATGGTATGAAACAAAGATAAGGTGTGAAACAAAAACAAGGCATAAAACAAAAATAAGGCATAAAACAAAATAAGGCAAAAAAAATTCTTAAAAATACGTGTTTGAGTTGGGTCAGGATTAACGTTTCATAAACGTCGTTTACAATATCAAAAAATATGAATTTAATAATTATATGATATTAACATTGCATAACAACATTCTTAATAAATGTCATTTTCATTAATTTTGTAAAATAAATTATTACATTTGCTCTTATTTTATTTTTTTTAATTGTAAACTAAACTAAAATTAAACCTTTTGTAAATACCTTTAGAAAGGAAACCCGAAATTAATCATAAAATTTCAATTTTATCATTAATACATTTGTTGTTAATAATAATAATAATAATAATAATAATAATAATAATAATAATAATAATATCATAGAGAAAAATATTAAATTAATTTTATGTGACAACTAATGGCATTTTGAAATAATTTTTGCACCGTAAAAAACAGAATTGCAGAAATGTCTTCGGAAGAAAAGTGTCTGTTAAAAAATAAACCTAAAATATTATCAAAATTAATTCTTGAGAGAGACTTTGTAACTTGTGTAAGAAGACTGGAAAATTAATTAATTAATTCTTTAAATTAAGTAAAATTAAAAAATGTTACATTACTATATAAGAAATGTGGTAAAAATTTACTACATTTTTTTTTAATTTTTTACCTCTTAAAAACAGAAATACGGATTACGCAAAATAAAGTTGTTCATTATTGGATTTGCTTTTATGAATAAAACTTTCATAGAAAAGAATATTAAATTAACTTTTAAGTGAGGAATAGGAAATCAAATTCCAAATAACAAGAGTCAGATTCCGAAATGACGTATTTTTAATGAATTTCACAAAGAAAAAAAGGTTGTTTTTTCTGATAAAAATAAAATAATATCCGAAGGAAATAAATACATTTTATATTTACTTTAATTGAATGAGATACAATTATTCCAAATGTAAAAATCAAATATGACAGCGGTGAACTACCGCTAACCTAAACCTAAACTAAAACGATGAAATCTGAAAATTGCATCCAGTTCTGACCTTCAGTTGCAATATATTAGGTTGGTTTCAAAAATAATGACGTAATAATGTCGTTTTTTGACGTTAAAAAATACGTCAAAAAACCACATTATTACGTCATTATTTTTGCACCATCCTAATAATTTGGCCTTCTCTTATTCTCTTATTTATTTCATCTAATTGAAAAAAATACTTTCGGATTAACGTAAAATAATTTACTGTTTTTGTTGGAAACTGTAGAGTGGCACGTAAATAAATTTCAGCAACACCGCGCAAACTCTAAACATTCTCCAGTCATGATGGATGGCTGTACTCTCAATGACTATCCTTGCCTGTTAGGACTCCAGACCTCAAGTGGAAGACATTGGTAAAGATGCTGGAAAAATGATCGGTTCATTGTACAGCCCCCAAAACTACCATGCTCTCTTTTCTAGTGTCAGATAACACTAGAAGAGTCAGATTAAACTAAAAATGGAGTATTGTTGTCATATCTGGTGTGGAGCTGCTTAATCTTCACTTTCCAGCCTTAAGAACGCAAAAGCTTTAACTTGACCTTTTGGGTGATGAATTATTTTTCCCCTGACAAACCCATTTCCCACAGACGAATCTTTGATAACTTCTTGCTAGTCTATCGATCTTTCCATGGCAAATGCTCCAACGAGTTTGATTACTTAGTTCTACCTGTTCACACACCTTCCCAGCTAAAATTTGCCATGCCACATATACAGGGGGGTTGACACATCCTCATTTCCTTCGCATTGCATTAGCAACGATGAAGATCAATCTCGTCAGCTTCTTTCCAAAAACTATTACTTTTGGAACAGACTCCCAAGAGGATGCTTCTCCTATCACAACAGTTTTATCCTCTTACAGTCGAGTGTCAACCGTTATCTATCCTACATATCCTCATAATCAGAACTTCTTACTTCCTCCTTTTACGCCATTACCGTGACCTCATTCCCTAGCTGTCTACCTGGAGATGACATTTAGTATGAATAAATTGATCTTTGATCTTTAGTTTGAATAAATTGATCTACTATCGTTACAACCTCTGTTCCTATTCTTTTTCTTTTTATCTTTCTCCCACTGCTCGATTCATTTCCCTTGTGACGATAGAATTAAATAGGTATTACGTGAATGCTGACAAGATGGGAGTCGCTGAGCGAAAAAGATACATTCACTGGAGAAAAGTCCATTCATCTAATGTGAGCTAGGTATTGTTTTCTCAAAATGTTTCTGATAACGTCTCTTATAATATTTCCCTGATAATGTTTCTTTGATAATGTTTTAGGTTTACTTCTTTCTCTGATAATGTTTTCTGAAAATGTTTTAGGCTTGCTTCTTTCTCTGATAATGTTTTCTGATAATGTTTCTTTGATAAGGATTACGTATTTCTCTGAGAATGTTTTCTGATAATGTTTCTACAAACATTCCTCTCGTAATGTTTCTCTGATAATGTTTTAGTTTTACTTCTTTATGTGATAATAAACCTGTTGACTACATAAGTAATTATTGAAGAGAAGAACGTATGTTGGTCAACATTCTAGGTCAAACGAATACACGTTTTAAACACCTGTACCTCGTTGTGCAAGTATAACATCTTAAAGGGAGCCGAAGTTCCATTAAATGCAGGAAAGAACATTCATCAACTACAATTAGCTTATTCAAAAAAAGACGAGAATCTCTCTCGTCCACATGAAAAATAAATATTTCCCATTTCTTTATGAGGGTTGAATTAAAATTGGAATGTGCCGAGGTTGTAAAGATTACAAGAGCAAAAAATGGAGCCGACAAACCAATTTCAAATACAAGGTGAAAGTTATTGTGATCCATTGGCACATTTATATCGAAATTAGTGTGTTTGTTTAGCGGCATGTAAACTTCTTATGTGTTATTTAATGTTGAAATTTAATTTTCTAGCGGAGGTGAGGGCATTCGGAATTTTATTTACAAAAATATATTTCTGGGAATTTTTTTTCAAAAGTTTATTGCTGGGAATTTTTTTACTATGAAAATAGATTGCTGATATTTTCATTATAAGAATTTATTTTTATACTTGCTTACTGTTTAACCCCAGTTTGGGGGTTAACTATTTGCCCATAGCTGAAATCCTATCAGGTGCTATCACCCCCAGTTAGGGTGAATCTAGGAATAATAGCAGTTAACAGGTGGTTCCACGCTTCTCAAAGTCTACATAGTAGGGTAGACTTGGCTCTGTAACATTGGTAAGACATCTTATCTATTAGAAAATTTAAGACAAGGTCATAATTATTGGGCGCCTACTAATGATAGACCTCAATATGAATGCACTCCAGAGTAGCTTTGTAACCCTCAAAATTAGGCCAAGATGAGTACTTGCTATGATACTATAATAATCTCCGATTATCTCAGTTCCCAGGTGTTATAGATAGAGGTCTAAATACCTTTTAAAACGTTTCAAACCGGGTCGAGAGAATTAGTTAAACATTTTTCAAAGCTTCGGTTATCATAAAATAAGATGTATCTTTTTCCTTTTGCCTAAGCATGTAACCATCAAAGCCGAACTTACCATGTTAAGAATACCCCACCTCACTGACTAATAGTCTTAACGATTGTCATGGATTAACGGATTAAGACTAACAAATAAAGCGGGGATGCACTAATCCCCTTTGAGGGCGATTGCGTATTTTGATTAATGAGGTATAAAAGTAAGAGCAGGAACAGGAAATTAATTAGCTGTACCGTGAAACCCCAAATCAGTTATCTTCGTGTTCTGAACATAAGATCTAGTTATTAGGTGCCCAATATGTTCGGCCTTGTCCCATATCTAAACGTAGCTTAGAAAATCTTCATTCAATCTAGTTCATTCTTCGGTTTTTCTTTGAAACTAAAACTATGGCACAAGGCGTTTCGAGTTAACCGGAAGTGTATTTTCTAGCGTTATCACATTATAGCACCCGCCTGTTTCATTATCTGTCATTTTCAGTAGTCAGATACTAGACAATCGTAATTAGTAGAGTTTTCATGTTTTTCCCGTCATGATAAAATAGGCTTAGAGATATCAGTATAATTGGTATATATAAGGTGCGATTATGTCATTCTTGAAATGGTTTTGTGGGTGCAGACTGCACTCACCTTGTCATTATTGACTCTTGTATACTTGAAAGTATTCCTCTCGTGAAACGATGTACTTTCTGATGTTAGCATTGTTGGAAACATTCTTGGATTTTGTTTTCCAGAATATCTTTCAGTAATGTTGTCATGTGTTACTTGATGTCGACGGCGACCTTATCAAATCTTTAACTTTTCAGTAGGGCAACATTTGGATCATTTTCGACAGTTCTGTGACTGTTACTTTCTACTCCGACCAACAGTTTCTATTCCATATCAAGTCCAAGATTATTTGAAACAGTATTTTCTCTTTTGAACTCTACAATGATGTTTCGAACAGTTGACTGAGGCATAGTAACATTTTAGAAACGACATCATATCCATTGCCTGATTTATAGGCCTGAATTATCTTTTTACACTATTTTCATTATTTAGACTATTGTCCTCATCTTTATTGTCATAATTACGAAGTTTCAGTTGATATTCTTCAGTTGATATACGTTAGAATTTCGAACCAAATCCTTTATTTCGTCCACTGGGGTGTTCTAGTTCCACGTTCCGTGCCTTTTCTGGTTTTCTCAGTTTCAGTTATTTCCCTTTAGTAACTCAATTCTACAATTTTTTGTTCACCTGTGCTGTAGCCAGGTATTGAACTCACAATTCTTTTGGTCAAATCACTGGCTTATTTCAACCAATGCTTTTATCCATTGGGACTTGTGTTCCCAACAATCTATCTGTGTGGTTTATTCCAACGTGTATAACCTGAAGAAGGCCGAAGCGTACACCGTCCGAAACGTCGTGAATATGACAATAAAAATGAGGCAAACAGTCCGAACAATGTAAATAGGGTAAATACTTACAATATTTCATCTCAGAAATATAGACAGATATTTAGTTTTATGAAATTTCGAGAAATTCATTTTTGTAGAGCTTAATGTCTAGATGAGTCATATGTAGAACACCTTCGAGAATTTAAATCATCAATACTTTTTTTTTTGTAAAACAGGACCCCCAATTACCGAATGCTCTGCATTGTAAAATAAAAAAATGCAATAAAATTATTTAAGGCATTATTTAATTAGAGAAGATTTTAATTGCTTTTATGAATAAGATATATTATCGAAACAATGTCTGAAGAAAAAAAAAATTCCGATTAATAACGAATTTTTACAAGACCTTTTTCATTATTTTTAAATTTTAATTAGAATAATTTATAAAATTTGAAATCATTTAAAATTCTTTATTAATTTCTACAAGTCAGGTATTATTATTATTAAGTCAAAACTATATTTACTAATCATAAATAGTAAAGCTAACAGCAATTCAGCGACCCCCAGTATTTAAAAAAAAAATGATTTTTTTTGTGTGTGTCTATCAATCTGCCGCTTTTTATAAATACGGTCGTCCATACAGGACATTATTGAAAAAGAAGAGAGGTAACTATTGTAAATTTAAAGCCAAAGTTGCTAATAAAACATTAGATTAGGGAGAATATTTTCCTAAATGTTTAAGATTACTTGAGAGTTAATAATATAATAAAGGCACTCACGTTATATTTCTCAAGTAATTTTTACACCGCGTCAATCTGTCAATAGTGATGTCAACACCTAATCAAAACACCTACGTTTGTGTTAAAATGCATTTCTACAATATGTTAAGCTAAAAGTAAATAATATTTGTTGCAAGTCAGATTAATTAATCATTAAATCTTTATTCCTCAAATAATGTTTCAGAAAAGTATCTTTTATTTTTGAAAGATTCTTTTTCTTTTAATAAAGAGAATTACATTGTACTGACAGATGACTAAAATCTGTGATTTTTACTGATAAAAACGCCTAATCAAATTAACTTAGTTTTGAAATACAGCGAAGTTTTTTGCTTATTGGAAATAATGGATTTCATCTACAGTCTTGAAATTAAAACTAAAATAAAAGCTTCAAGAAAGATTTTTCATTTTAAAAAATTAATTTTAAACCTTAGGTATCGCGTTTATTTGAAGTTACCTACAGTAAAGTATTAAAATATAGGAAATGTCTCTAGAAATGTCTCTAGAAATATCTCTAGAAACAACTCTTTAAAGTAAAGGTTATGATTTACAGCTAAGACACGTTTAGAGGGTCGAATTACACTCATTCCTTTCGTATTTCAAAGGAATACAAGAGATATTATTAGGAGTAAATTATAGTTACATACACCCTTGTGCAAATGAATTGAAACAACCCCTTTTAGTTTCCTTTCTTTCACCATACGGTCAGTTTTAAAACCACTGGAGTGACAGCATGTAATCGATTTCTAATTTTTCTCAGATTAGGTCATTTGCAGTGGTGTGCAGTAATTTGAATCTATCTTCGGGGTGTGTGATGAAATTTGTTTGACCTTGAAAAATATTGCGTCATATTTTCATCACCCCAAACACTATTGTCTCGACTGTCGATTAGTTGTCCTACGGCCATTGTCTGCGATGGATGTTACTCCAAGGAAGCGTACGAAAATTGTAATGCACACTAGCAAGCTTTACTAGTGAGCAAATCAAAGTACCATAGACTGGCCCGGAAACTCTCCTGATTTAAATCCATTCGAGAATCTGTAGTCAATCTGCAAGGAACCACTTCGTGGAATGGACATATGAAGTACTAACATGTGCACCGTGTCATATTTCATTGGAAAAATACGAAAAAAATTAAATAATTATGGAATTATTCGTTTTGTTTCAATTAATTTGCACAAGGGTGTATATATACAGTTGATATAGACCAGCGGTTCTCAACTTTTTACCCATGGACCATATTTAGTTTCAATTTTTTTATTGGGGGGGGGGAGGTGGCGAACCCCCAAAACCATTCATTGAAAAAAAAGGTTATTTTATTTTTTACTAATAGATAAGTTTAGGAATCGTATTATAGAAATACTACATGTATATGTTTTATTTTGAAGTAAAACTAATTTAATGAATATAAACTTATAATTCTATGGAACATTTATGCACACTAGTAAAATACTCATAATAAGCGATTTTAAAATGGACCCCAGTAATGTTACATGAAGTGCTCCCCCACCCAGTGCTTCATGTGGACCTCAGTTGAGAAAATCTGATATAGAATGATTTTTTTTTAACACAAAATTCTGAACATGTCCTCGGCAATTCTTTTTTAAGAGTGCCGTGAGGAGATTCTTTGACGAGTTTGGATCTTCAGAATGCAGACAAAGTGACTCTCATCGCAAAGTGAAAGCTGACATACTCGACGCAATATTGACACCATTAGAACGAAAGGGGGTTTGTCCTATTTTCATTTGTATGAGTCAGTAAGCGATTATATGAAGGTATCTGTGTTTTTGTTCAAAATTGTGAGTGGGTGTATTTAATTAATTTTACTGTATTTATCTATATTTCTCATTGTGTAGTTGAATCTTACTGTGTGTCTCTGTGCGTGCGTGTATATGCGCGTGCGTATGAGTCATTTTTTATGACTCACGATACGCATGCGTACGCAAATATGGGTCACGGTGTGCTTAGGTCAGAGCGTGCCAATAAGATTCGCGAGGAAATGAAGACTAAATCGAATTTTATTTTAAGAGAAGATTTTCTTTGCACATGGACTCGGATATTTTCATCTACACATATATACATTGGTGTGATTTTCTAGCGAAGTCGCAGAAATGCCAAGTTTTCTTTATTTGTTTCGGGGTTGTTTTTATTATTATTATTATTATTTTTACAAATAAAATGTAATAAAAAAATGTAACGAAAAAAGACGCAAACGTATTGGATTTCGGTTGAATAATTATGTGTCATCGGAAAACATTTTTTTACAGATATTGTACTTGTTTCTTCACTTCATTTTTTGTATTTTGCCATTGTCTTCGAATGGAAAAGAAGTTTGATAAATCGATGCCCAGATAGTGTTAAAAAAAAAAGAAAGAAAAGAAAAAAAATTTTAACAGAAAAACCCAGAAAGGTGTGCTTGCATGAAAAAGGGGTTGTGTGCATGCTCAGCTTATCAAATCAACTCACATCTTTCTTCTCTTTCGTTACAACAGATTCCATGACCTGATTTACTTTTCTTGAAAAAAAACTTATTCAATTTAAACAACCAGTTAATAAAAAACATTTTGTTGCTAAGATTTATCGCAAAATACCCCCAAAAGAAAAAATACCCACAAAGAGAAAAATACCCCCAAAAGATTAAGTTTTATTTACATTATTTACATTCGGACTAATGTTCTCATCTTTATTGTTATTATCACAAAGTTTTGGGTGTTTCCGACCTTCTACAAGTGTCTCACGATCGGTGTATTCGACAGGGAATTTATTCTTGAAACATTTATTTAAATTTTTAAAAATCGTATTTGGCAATGAAGCAAGAAACCGGAAGAGATTTCCACGGGCAGGAAGAACGAGAAAAGAAAGTATTAGAAAAGAATTTACGATTATATCGTTTTGGTGTTAGATGTAACCGTAAGTTCTATTTTAATAGTTTCTTCTCTTGCACATTTCACCTGTTGAACTCACTTCAGGCTTTATGCTATTCTGCCATCGACGATTTTTAAAAAGTTAAATGCAACTTCAATTTTCGGTCTTAATGAAAACTGTCCATAGATTTTCTTTTTCTCTCATTAAAGTTTACTTTTCATTTTCCACTCTTAGTAAGCCCTTGAGTCTTAGTAAAATTATCGCTTTGCTTCGGTGAAATAATTTAAAAAAATGAATCTATGAGATTAGATTTCTTACGTTTCAATGTCGATGTATAGAGATATCTCGCCTTGATCTTTTTAGTAGGCCTAGACAGGGACAAAGAAACGAAAAGAGTCAACTGCTGCAGATGAAAAAATGGGTTCAGTTGGAAAATGAATGAAGGATACTTGGATGAAGAGACACCTAAAGAAAGGACAAAAGGTTTAAAACGTGGTGATACCAACAACAAAGATGAGGAAATTAGAAAATAAAGTAAATCATACATAATGTTTTTGATGTGGGTATTTTGGTCTTAGGGTTACCTGCCATAAACCTGAAAAATCAAAAAATTAAAGAAACATGAGGATATTAGTATGAATGTAAATAGTGATAAATCTTCACCTCAGAAACTCAAAGAAAATAACAATTGAGATAAGGATGTTAGTCTGAATTTAAATAGTGATAAATCCTCATCCAAAAATGCAAAGACAATAAAAACAAAGATGAGGATATTAGTTTGAATGTAAATAATGATAAATCCTCAAAACAGAAGTTCGGAGAGAATAACAACAAAGATCAGGATATAAGTCTGTATATAAATAATGATAAATCCACATCCCAAAAACACAAGAGAATACCAACAAAGATAAGGAAATTAGTCTGTATGCAAATAATGATAAATCCTAATACCAGAAATTCAGTGAGCATGAGAACAACGATGAGGACGTTAGTCTGAATGTAAATATTGATAATTCCTCATCCCAGAAATTCAGAGAGAATATCAACAAAGATGAGAATAGTAGTCTGAATGTAAATAATGATAATTCCGAATACGACAAATTCAAAGAGAATATCAACAAAGATGAGGATACTAGTCTGAATGTAAAAAATGATAATTCCACATCCCAGAAATTCAAAGAGAACAACAACAAAGATGAGGATATTAGTCTGAATGTAAATAATGATAACACCTCATCGAGAAATTCAGAGAGAATAACAACAAAGATGAGGATATTAGTCTGAATGTTCATAATGAGAACACCTCATCGAGAAATTCAGAGAGAATAACAACAAAGATGAGGATATTAGTCTGAATGTAAATAAAGATAACACCTCATCGAGAAATTCAGAGAGAATAACAACAAAGATGAGGATATTAGTCTGAATGTTCATAATGAGAACACCTCATCGAGAAATTCAGAGAGAATAACAACAAAGATGAGGATATTAGTCTGAATGTTCATAATGAGAACACCTCATCCCGGTAATTCAAAGAGAATAACAACAAAGATGAGGATATAAGTATGAATGTACATAATGATAATTCCACATCCCAGAAATTCAAAGACAATAACAACAAAGATGAGGATATTAGTGTGAATGTAAATAATAATAAATCCTCATTCCAGAAATTCAGAGAGAAAAACAACAAAGATGTGGATATTAGGTTGAATGTAAATAATGATAACTCCTCATCCCGGAAATTCAAAGAGAATGACAACAAAGATGAGAATGTTAGTCTGAGTGTACATAATGATAATTCAACATCCCTGAAATTCAAAGACAGTAAAAACAAAGATAAGGATATTAGTCTGAATGTAAATAATGATAATTCCTCATCACAGAAATTCAGAGAGAATAACAAAAAAAATAAGGATAATAGTCTGAATCTAAATAATGATAACTCCTCATTCCAGAAATTCAGAGAGGATATTAACAACATTAGGATATTAGTCTGAATGTAAATAATGATAATTCCTCATGGCAGAAATTCACAGAGAATAACAACAAAGATGAGGATATTAGTCTGAATGTAAATCATGATAACTCCTCATCACGGAAGTTCGAAGAGAATAGCAACAAAGATTATGATATTAGTCTGAATGTACATAATGATAATTCTACATCCCAGAAATTCAGAGAGAATAACAACAAAGATGAGGATATTAGTGTGAATGTAAATAATGATAATTCCTGATTCCAGAAATTCAGAGAGAATAACAAATATGATGAGGATATTAGTCTGAATGTACATAATGATAAGTCATCATCCCAGAAATTAAAAGAGAATAACAACAAAGATGAGGATAATCGCCTGAATGTAAATGATAATTCCTCATTCCAGAAATTCAGAGAGAATAACAACAAAAAGAGGATATTAGACTGAATGTAAATAATGAAAAATTCCTCATCCCAGTAATTCAGAGAGAATAATAACAAAGATGAGGATATTACTCTGAATGTACATAATGATAATTCATCATCGCCAGAAATTCAAAGAGAATAACAACAAAGATGAGGATATTAGTCTGAATGTACAAAATGTTAAATCCTCATCCCGGAAATTCAGAGAGAATAACAAGATAGATGAGGACATTCGTCTGAATGTAAATAATGATAATTCCTCATCCCAGAAATTCAGAGAGAATAACAACAAAGATGAGGATATTAGTCTGAATGTAAATAATGATAATTCCACATCCCGGAAATTCAAAGAGAATAACAAAGATCAGCATATTAGTCTGAATGTAAATAATGATAATTCCTGATTCCAGAAATTCAGAGAGAATAAGAACAAAGATGAGGAAATTAGACTGAATGTAAATAATCAAAATTCATCATCCCAAAAATTCAAAGTGAATAACAACAAAGATGAGGATATTCGGCTGAATGTAAATGATAATTCCTCATTCCAGTAATTCAGAGAGAATAACAACAAAGGAGGGTACATGAGACTGAATGTAAATAAAGAAAAATTCCTCATCCCAGTAATTCAGAGAGATTAATAATAAAGATGAGGATATTAGTCTGAATGTACATAATGATAATTCATCATCCCAAAAATTCAAAGACAATAACAACAAAGATGAGGATATTAGTCGGAATGTACATAATGATAAATCCTCATCCCGAAAATTCAGAGGGAATAACAAGATAGTTGAGGACATTAGTCTGAATGTAAAAAATCATAATTCCTCATCCCAGAAATTCAGAGAGAATAACAAAGATGAGGATATTAGTCGTAATGTAAATAAGGATAATTCCTGATTCCAGAAATTCAGTGAGAATAACAACAAAGATCAGAATATTAGACTGAATGTAAATAATCAAAATTCCTCATCCCAGAAATTCAGAGAGAATAACAACAAAGATGAGGATATTAGTCTGAATGTACATAATGATAATTCCTCATTCCAGAAATTCAGAGAGAATAACAACAAAGAAGAGGATATGAGACTGAATGTAAATTATGAAAAATTCCACATCCCAGTAATTCAGAGAGAATAACAAGAAAGATGAGGATATTAGTCTGAATGTACATAAAGATAATTCATCATCCCAGAAATTCAAAGAGAAGAACAAAAAGATGAGGATATTAGTCTGAATATAAATAATGATAAATCCTCATCCCGGAAAATCAAAGAGAATGAAAAGAAAAATGAGGAAATAGTCTAAATGTACATAATGATAAATCCTCATCCGGGAATATCAGAGAGAATAACAAGATAGATGAGGACATTAGTCTGAATGTAAATAATCATAATTCCTCATCCCAGAAATTCAGAGAGAATAGCAACAAAGATGAGGATATTTGTCTGAATGTACATAATGATAAATCCTCATCCCGGAAATTCAAAGAGAATAATAACAAAGATGAGGATATTAGTCTAAGTATAAATAATGATAATTCCTCATCCCGGAAATTCGGAGCAAATAACAACATAGATGAGGACATTAGTCTGAATGTAAATAATGATAACTCCTCATTCCAGAAATACAGAGAGAATAGCAACAAAGATGAGGATATCAGTCGTAATGTACATAATGATAAATTCTAACTCCAGAAATCTACAGAGAATAACAACAAAGATGAGGATATTAGTCTCGATGTGAATAATATAATACCACATCCAAGAAATTCAGAGAGAATAACAACAAAGATGAGGATATTAGTCAGAATGTAAATAATGATAATTCCACATCGCAGAAATTCAAAGAGAATAAAAAGAAAGATGAGGATATTAGCCTGAATGTAAATAATGATCTATCCTCATCCCGGAAATTCAAAGAGAATAACAACAAAGATGAGGATATTAGTCTGAAAGTAAATAATGATAATTCCTCATACCGGAAATTCAAAGAGAATAACAACAAAGATGAGGACATTAGTCTGAATGTAAACAATCATAATTCCCCATCCCAGAAATTTAGAGAGAATAACAACAAAGATGATGATATTAGTCTGAATGTACATAATGATAGTTCTACATCTCAGAAATTCAAAGACAATAACAACAAAGATGTGGTTTGAATGTAAAAAATGATAAATCCTCATTCCAGAAATTGAGAGAGAATAACAGCAAAGATGAGGATATTCGCCTGAATGTATATAATAAATCCTCATTCCAGAAATTGAGAGAGAATAACAGCAAAGATGAGGATATTCGCCTGAATGTAAATAATAACTCCTCATACCTAAAATTCAAAGAGAATAATAACTAAGACGAGGATATTACACTGAATGTAAATAATGATAATACCTCATCCCGGAAAGTCAAAGTGAATGACAACAAAGATGAGGATATTAGTCAGAATGTAAATAATGATAATTCCACATCGCAGAAATTCAAAGAGAATAAAAAGAAAGATAAGGATATTAGCCTGAATGTAAATAATGATCTATCCTCATCCCGGAAATTCAAAGAGAATAACAACAAAGATGAGGATATTAGTCTGAATGTAAAAATGATAACTCCACATTCCAGAAATTCGGAGAGAATAACAACAAAATTAGGATATTAGTCTGAATGTAATTAATGATAATTCCTCATCCCAGAAATTCAGAGAGAATAACAACAAAGATGAGGATAATAGTCTGAATGTACATTATGATAAATCCACCATCCCGGACATTCGGAGAGAATAACAACATAGATGAGGACATTAGTCTGAATGTAAATAATGATAACTCCTCATTCCAGAAATACAGAGAGAATAAAAGATGAGGATATCAGTCGGAAAGTACATAATGATAAATCCTCGCCCCAGAAATTCAAAGAGAATAACAACAAAATTAGGATATTAGTCTGAATGTAAATAATGATAATTCCTCATCCCCGAAATTCAGAGAGAATAACAACAAAGATGAGGATATTAGTCTGAATGTAAATAATGATAATTCCACATCCAAGAAATTCAAAGAGAATAACAACAAAGATGAGGATATTAGTCGGAATGTAAATTATGATAATTCCACATCCAAGAAATTCAAAGAGAATAACAACAAAGATGAGGATATTAGTCGGAATGTATATAATGATAAATACTCATCGCGGAAATTCAAAGAGAATAACAAGATAGATGAGGACATTAGTCTGAATGTAAATAATGATAATTCCTCATGCCAGTAATTCAGAGAGAATAACTACAAAGATGAGGATATTAGTCTGAATATAAATAATGATAATTCCTCATCCCAGAAATTCAAAGAGAATAACAACAAAGATGAGGATATTAGTCTGAATGTAAATAATGATAACTCCTCATTCCAGAAATTCAAAGAGAATAACAACAAGGATGAGGATATTAGTCTGAATATAAATAATGATAATTCCTCATCCTAGAAATTCAAAGAGAATAACAACAAAGATGAGGATATTAGTCTGAATGTAAATAATGATAATTCCTCATCCCAGAAATTCCGAGAAAATAACAATAAAGATGAAGATATTAGTCTGAATGTACATAATGATAACTCCTCATCCAAGAAATTCAGAGATAATAACAATAAAGATGAGGATATTAGTCTGAATGTAAATATTGATAACTGCACATTCCAGAAATTCAGAGAGAATAACAATAAAATGAGGAAATTAGTCTAAATGTAAGTAATGATAATTCCTCATCCCAGAAATTCAGAGAGAATAACAACAATGATGAGAATATTTTTCTGAATGTACATAATGATAAGTCCTCATCCCGGAAATTCAAAGAGAATAACAACAAAGATGAGGATATTAGTCTGAATGGAAATAATCATAATTGCTCATACCAGAAATTCCGAGAAAATAACAACAAAGACGAGGATATTAGTCAGAATGTAAATATTGATAACTCCACATTCCAGAAATTCAGAGAGAATAACAAGAAAGATGAGGATATTAGTCTGAATGTACATAATGATAACTCCTCGTCCCAGCAATTCAGAGAGAATAACAATAAAATAGGATATTAGTCTGAATGTAAGTAATGATAATTCCTCATCCCAGAAATGCAGAATGAATAACAACAAAAATGAGGATATTAGTCTAAATGTAAATAATGATAACTTCTCATGCCGAAAATTCAAAGAGAATAACAACAAAGACAAGGATATTAGTCTGAATGTACATGATGATAATTCCACATGCCAGAAATTCAAAGAGAATAACAACAATCATGAGGAGTTTAGCCTGAATGTAAATAATGATAACTCCTCATTCCAGAAATACAGAGAGAATAACAACCAAGATGAGGATATTAGTCGGAATGTAACTAATGCTAATTCCTCTTCTCAAAAATGCAGAGAGAATAACAACAAAGATGAGGATAGTAGCCTGAATGTACATAATGATAATTCCACATCCCAGAAATTCAAAGAGAATAACAGCAAAGATGAGGATATTCGCCTGAATGTAAATAATAACTCCCCATTCCAGAAATTCAAAGAGAATAACAACAAAGATCAGTATATTCACCTGAATGTAAATAATAACTCCTCATTCCTGAAATTCGGAGAGAATAACAACAAAATTAGGACATTAGTCTGAATGTAAATAATGATAAATCCTCATCCCGGAAATTCAGAGAATAACAACATAGATGAGGACATTAGTCTGAATGTAAATAATGATAATTCCTCATCGCAGAAATTCAGAGAGAATAACAACAAAGATGAGGATATTAGTCAGAATGTAAATAATGATAATTCCACATCCCGGAAATTCAGAGAGAATAACAACATACATGAGGACGTTAGTCTGAATGTAAATAATGATAATTGCACATCCCAGAAATTCAGAGAGAATAACAACAAAGATGAGGATATTAGCCTGAATGTAAATAATGATAACTCCTCATCCCAGAAATTCAGAGAGAATAACAACAAAGACGCAGATATTAGTCTGAATGTGCATAATGATAAATCCTCATCCCGGAAATTCAAAGAGAATAATAACAATGATGAGGATATTTGTCTGAATAAACATAATGATTATTCGACATCACAGAAATTCAAAGAGAATAAGAAAAAAGATGAGGATATTAGTCTGAATATAAATAATGATAACTCCTTATCCCGGAAATTTAAAGAGAATAACAACAAAGATGAGGACATTAGCCTGAATGTACATGATGATAAATCCTCATCTCAGAAATTCAGAGAGAATAACAACAAAGATGAGGATATTAGTCTGAATGTAAATAATGATAACTCCTCATTCCAGAAATTCAAAGAGAATAACAACAAAGATGAGGATATTAGTCTGAATGTAAATAATGAGAACTCCTCATCCCAGAAATTGAAAGAGAATAACAACAAAGATGAGGATATTAGTCTGAATGTAAATAATGAGAAATCCTCATCCCAGAAATTGAAAGAGAATAACAACAAAGATGAGGATATTAGTCTGAATGTAAATAATGATAACTCCTCATCCCAGAAATTGAAAGAGAATAACAACAAAGATGAGGATATTAGTCTGAATGTAAATAATGATAATTCCTCATCCCAGAAATTGAAAGAGAATAACAACAAAGATGAGGATATTAGTCTGAATGTAAATAATGATAACTCCTCATCCCAGAAATTGAAAGAGAATAACAACAAAGATGAGGATATTAGTCTGAATGTAAATAATGATAATTCCTCATCCCAGAAATTCAAAGAGAATAACAACAAAGATGAGGATATTAGTCTGAATGTAAATAATGATATTTCCTCATCCCAGAAATTGAAAGAGAATAACAACAAAGATGAGGATATTAGTCTGAATGTAAATAATGATAACTCCTCATCCCAGAAATTGAAAGAGAATAACAACAAAGATGAGGATCTTAGTCTGAATGTAAATAATGATAACTCCTCATCCCAGAAATTGAAAGAGAATAACAACAAAGATGAGGATATTAGTCTGAATGTAAATAATGATAATTCCTCATCCCAGAAATTGAAAGAGAATAACAACAAAGATGAGGATATTAGTCTGAATGTAAATAATGATAACTCCTCATCCCAGAAATTGAAAGAGAATAACAACAAAGATGAGGATATTAGTCTGGATGTAAATAATGATAACTCCTCATCCCAGAAATTGAAAGAGAATAACAACAAAGATGAGGATCTTAGTCTGAATGTAAATAATGATAACTCCTCATCCCAGAAATTGAAAGAGAATAAGAACAAAGATGAGGATATTAGTCTGAATGTAAATAATGAGAACTCCTCATCCCAGAAATTGAAAGAGAATAACAACAAAGATGAGGATATTAGTCTGAATGTAAATAATGATAATTCCTCATCCCAGAAATTGAAAGAGAATAACAACAAAGATGAGGATATTAGTCTGAATGTAAATAATGATAATTCCTCATCTCAGAAATTCAAAGAGAATAACAACAAAGATGAGGATATTAGTCTGAATGTAAATAATGATAACTCCTCATCCCAGAAATTGAAAGAGAATAACAACAAAGATGAGGATATTAGTCTGAATGTAAATAATGATAACTCCTCATCCCAGAAATTGAAAGAGAATAACAACAAAGATGAGGATATTAGTCTGAATGTAAATAATGATAACTCCTCATCCCAGAAATTGAAAGAGAATAACAACAAAGATGAGGATATTAGTCTGAATGTAAATAATGATAACTCCTCATCCCAGAAATTGAAAGAGAATAACAACAAAGATGAGGATATTAGTCTGGATGTAAATAATGATAACTCCTCATCCCAGAAATTGAAAGAGAATAACAACAAAGATGAGGATCTTAGTCTGAATGTAAATAATGATAACTCCTCATCCCAGAAATTGAAAGAGAATAAGAACAAAGATGAGGATATTAGTCTGAATGTAAATAATGAGAACTCCTCATCCCAGAAATTGAAAGAGAATAACAACAAAGATGAGGATATTAGTCTGAATGTAAATAATGATAATTCCTCATCCCAGAAATTGAAAGAGAATAACAACAAAGATGAGGATATTAGTCTGAATGTAAATAATGATAATTCCTCATCTCAGAAATTCAAAGAGAATAACAACAAAGATGAGGATATTAGTCTGAATGTAAATAATGATAACTCCTCATCCCAGAAATTGAAAGAGAATAACAACAAAGATGAGGATATTAGTCTGAATGTAAATAATGATAACTCCTCATCCCAGAAATTGAAAGAGAATAACAACAAAGATGAGGATATTAGTCTGAATGTAAATAATGATAACTCCTCATCCCAGAAATTGAAAGAGAATAACAACAAAGATGAGGATATTAGTCTGAATGTAAATAATGAGAACTCCTCATCCCAGAAATTGAAAGAGAATAACAACAAAGATGAGGATATTAGTCTGAATGTAAATAATGATAACTCCTCATCCCAGAAATTGAAAGAGAATAACAACAAAGATGAGGATATTAGTCTGAATGTAAATAATGATAACTCCTCATCCCAGAAATTGAAAGAGAATAACAACAAAGATGAGGATATTAGTCTGAATGTAAATAATGATAATTCCTCATCCCAGAAATTGAAAGAGAATAACAACAAAGATGAGGATATTAGTCTGAATGTAAATAATGATAACTCCTCATCCCAGAAATTGAAAGAGAATAACAACAAAGATGAGGATATTAGTCTGGATGTAAATAATGATAACTCCTCATCCCAGAAATTGAAAGAGAATAACAACAAAGATGAGGATCTTAGTCTGAATGTAAATAATGATAACTCCTCATCCCAGAAATTGAAAGAGAATAACAACAAAGATGAGGATATTAGTCTGAATGTAAATAATGATAATTCCTCATCCCAGAAATTGAAAGAGAATAACAACAAAGATGAGGATATTAGTCTGAATGTAAATAATGATAACTCCTCATCCCAGAAATTGAAAGAGAATAACAACAAAGATGAGGATATTAGTCTGAATGTAAATAATGATAACTCCTCATCCCAGAAATTGAAAGAGAATAACAACAAAGATGAGGATATTAGTCTGAATGTAAATAATGATAATTCCTCATCCCAGAAATTGAAAGAGAATAACAACAAAGATGAGGATATTAGTCTGAATGTAAATAATGATAACTCCTCATCCCAGAAATTGAAAGAGAATAACAACAAAGATGAGGATATTAGTCTGAATGTAAATAATGATAATTCCTCATCCCAGAAATTGAAAGAGAATAACAACAAAGATGAGGATATTAGTCTGAATGTAAATAATGATAACTCCTCATCCCAGAAATTGAAAGAGAATAACAACAAAGATGAGGATCTTAGTCTGAATGTAAATAATGATAACTCCTCATCCCAGAAATTGAAAGAGAATAACAACAAAGATGAGGATATTAGTCTGAATGTAAATAATGATAATTCCTCATCCCAGAAATTGAAAGAGAATAACAACAAAGATGAGGATATTAGTCTGAATGTAAATAATGATAACTCCTCATCCCAGAAATTGAAAGAGAATAACAACAAAGATGAGGATATTAGTCTGGATGTAAATAATGATAACTCCTCATCCCAGAAATTGAAAGAGAATAACAACAAAGATGAGGATCTTAGTCTGAATGTAAATAATGATAACTCCTCATCCCAGAAATTGAAAGAGAATAACAACAAAGATGAGGATATTAGTCTGAATGTAAATAATGATAATTCCTCATCCCAGAAATTGAAAGAGAATAACAACAAAGATGAGGATATTAGTCTGAATGTAAATAATGATAATTCCTCATCTCAGAAATTCAAAGAGAATAACAACAAAGATGAGGATATTAGTCTGAATGTAAATAATGATAACTCCTCATCCCAGAAATTGAAAGAGAATAACAACAAAGATGAGGATATTAGTCTGAATGTAAATAATGATAACTCCTCATCCCAGAAATTGAAAGAGAATAACAACAAAGATGAGGATATTAGTCTGAATGTAAATAATGATAACTCCTCATCCCAGAAATTGAAAGAGAATAACAACAAAGATGAGGATATTAGTCTGAATGTAAATAATGAGAACTCCTCATCCCAGAAATTGAAAGAGAATAACAACAAAGATGAGGATATTAGTCTGAATGTAAATAATGATAACTCCTCATCCCAGAAATTGAAAGAGAATAACAACAAAGATGAGGATATTAGTCTGAATGTAAATAATGATAATTCCTCATCCCAGAAATTGAAAGAGAATAACAACAAAGATGAGGATATTAGTCTGAATGTAAATAATGATAACTCCTCATCCCAGAAATTGAAAGAGAATAACAACAAAGATGAGGATATTAGTCTGAATGTAAATAATGATAACTCCTCATCCCAGAAATTGAAAGAGAATAACAACAAAGATGAGGATATTAGTCTGAATGTAAATAATGAGAACTCCTCATCCCAGAAATTGAAAGAGAATAACAACAAAGATGAGGATATTAGTCTGAATGTAAATAATGAGAACTCCTCATCCCAGAAATTGAAAGAGAATAACAACAAAGATGAGGATATTAGTCTGGATGTAAATAATGAGAACTCCTCATCCCAGAAATTGAAAGAGAATAACAACAAAGATGAGGATATTAGTCTGAATGTAAATAATGATAACTCCTCATCCCAGAAATTGAAAGAGAATAACAACAAAGATGAGGATATTAGTCTGAATGTAAATAATGATAACTCCTCATCCCAGAAATTGAAAGAGAATAACAACAAAGATGAGGATATTAGTCTGAATGTAAATAATGAGAACTCCTCATCCCAGAAATTGAAAGAGAATAACAACAAAGATGAGGATATTAGTCTGGATGTAAATAATGAGAACTCCTCATCCCAGAAATTGAAAGAGAATAACAACAAAGATGAGGATATTAGTCTGAATGTAAATAATGATAACTCCTCATCCCAGAAATTGAAAGAGAATAACAACAAAGATGAGGATATTAGTCTGAATGTAAATAATGATAACTCCTCATCCTAGAAATTGAAAGAGAATAACAACAAAGATGAGGATATTAGTCTGAATGTAAATAATGATAACTCCTCATCCCAGAAATTGAAAGAGAATAACAACAAAGATGAGGATATTAGTCTGAATGTAAATAATGATAACTCCTCATCCTAGAAATTGAAAGAGAATAACAACAAAGATGAGGATATTAGTCTGAATGTAAATAATGATAACTCCTCATCCCAGAAATTGAAAGAGAATAACAACACAGATGAGGATATTAGTCTGAATGTAAATAATGATAATTCCTCATCCCAGAAATTGAAAGAGAATAACAACAAAGATGAGGATCTTAGTCTGAATGTAAATAATGATAACTCCTCATCCCAGAAATTGAAAGAGAATAACAACAAAGATGAGGATCTTAGTCTGAATGTAAATAATGATAATTCCTCATCCCAGAAATTGAAAGAGAATAAGAACAAAGATGAGGATATTAGTCTGATTGTAAATAATGATAATTCCTCATCCCAGAAATTGAAATAGAATAACAACAAAGATGACTTTATTAGTCTGAATGTAAATAATGATAACTCCTCATCCCAGAAATTGAAAGAGAATAACAACAAAGATGAGGATATTAGTCTGAATGTAAATAATGATAATTCCTCATCCCAGAAATTGAAATAGAATAACAACAAAGATGACTTTATTAGTCTGAATGTAAATAATGATAACTCCTCATCCTAGAAATTGAAAGAGAATAACAACAAAGATGAGGATATTAGTCTGAATGTAAATAATGATAACTCCTCATCCCAGAAATTGAAAGAGAATAACAACAAAGATGAGGATATTAGTCTGAATGTAAATAATGATAACTCCTCATCCCAGAAATTGAAAGAGAATAACAACAAAGATGAGGATATTAGTCTGAATGTAAATAATGATAATTCCTCATCCCAGAAATTGAAATAGAATAACAACAAAGATGACTTTATTAGTCTGAATGTAAATAATGATAACTCCTCATCCTAGAAATTGAAAGAGAATAACAACAAAGATGAGGATATTAGTCTGAATGTAAATAATGATAACTCCTCATCCCAGAAATTGAAAGAGAATAACAACAAAGATGAGGATCTTAGTCTGAATGTAAATAATGATAATTCCTCATCCCAGAAATTGAAATAGAATAACAACAAAGATGACTTTATTAGTCTGAATGTAAATAATGATAACTCCTCATCCTAGAAATTGAAAGAGAATAACAACAAAGATGAGGATATTAGTCTGAATGTAAATAATGATAACTCCTCATCCCAGAAATTGAAAGAGAATAACAACAAAGATGAGGATCTTAGTCTGAATGTAAATAATGATAATTCCTCATCCCAGAAATTGAAATAGAATAACAACAAAGATGACTTTATTAGTCTGAATGTAAATAATGATAACTCCTCATCCCAGAAATTGAAAGAGAATAACAACAAAGATGAGGATATTAGTCTGAATGTAAATAATGATAATTCCTCATCCCAGAAATTGAAATAGAATAACAACAAAGATGACTTTATTAGTCTGAATGTAAATAATGATAACTCCTCATCCCAGAAATTGAAAGAGAATAACAACAAAGATGAGGATATTAGTCTGAATGTAAATAATGATAATTCCTCATCCCAGAAATTGAAAGAGAATAACAACAAAGATGAGGATATTAGTCTGAATGTAAATAATGATAACTCCTCATCCCAGAAATTGAAAGAGAATAACAACAAAGATGAGGATATTAGTCTGAATGTAAATAATGAGAACTCCTCATCCCAGAAATTGAAAGAGAATAACAACAAAGATGAGGATATTAGTCTGAATGTAAATAATGATAATTCCTCATCCCAGAAATTGAAAGAGAATAACAACAAAGATGAGGATATTAGTCTGAATGTAAATAATGATAACTCCTCATCCCAGAAATTGAAAGAGAATAACAACAAAGATGAGGATATTAGTCTGAATGTAAATAATGATAATTCCTTATCCCAGAAATTCAAGCAGAAATTAATTAATGTGACTTTTCTCAATAATGTATTTTTTTACTTTCGTTTTTTTTCGTTATTTATTTTTTAACCTGTGAAATCGAAAGAAAAAACAAAATGTTTCTTTTCCTTGCCTCTCTCCTTCCCTTTTTCCTTCCCTTGTATTTTTTTTATTTCCTCTCTTTCTTTCTCTCTAAATCAACATCTTTCACCCCGTTCTCTACCTATTTCTTTACTTTCTCTCTCTCTCTCTCTCTCTCTCTCTCTCTCTGTCACTCTGTCTCTCTCTCCTCTTTTCCTTAATAGGAAGAGCAAATTGCGTTCCTTTCAATCTGACAGCTTCGAAGAGCTTCCATGGTGATATTGACATCATGTTCAGACCACGTTTAATGTAAATCTTCAAATAAACGCCTAAGTGCCAAATCTCGACAGGATGATCAAACTGTTGTTATGTTCTGTTTTTTCTTTAAAAAAAAAAATGCCTTTGACTTAAACCAAATGATAAATCAAAAAAAATATTCTTGTCAGTCATGTTGATTTAGCATTTCTTGCTTGACGCATCTTGTTCAGCGCACACTTCCAAGTCCTTTTCATGGCCAGCCGGTCGTCGCAGGTTCAAATCTTGGCCGCGGCCAATAAACAGCGCCAACGTTCAAATATAATATTTATGCGTTGAAACTGAGTAAAAATATGAAATTTATTACAAATATATTTTTTGTAGCATGCATCACAAAAAATTGCTATTGTTTATACTTTCATTTTTACTGACAGAACCAAAATGGAGCCAATAGATCACCCCTCCCCTTAACCACCTATTGTCACACCAAGCGAAAAAAAATGATGCTTTTATCATTGAAGCTGAAAAAAACTTATTGTTAAAAATTTCTTTTCTGAATTAACTCGATTTGAGGAAATCAAACCATAGTAACAAATTACTAACATTATTGATAGGTGAATGTCTTCATCTGTGTGAAAAAAAGCATGTAAAAATTCATTATTAATACTTTTATTATTATTTCCTTTGATTTCTGTTTTATACACATTTCCTTACGGGTCCCAACCAGGGACCTAATGTCAGAAATGCCTACATGACATTTTTCACTGATTATCTCTGTAAAAAAAATAACTAAGATCATACATTTTACATAGATAAATCTCTTTGTAATGTTTGAGCTGTACTTTTGGATACAGTTTTTTTTTGTTTGTTTTTTAGTTGTTTTTTTTTTTTTTTTGTATTTCTTTAAGGCATGGTTTACCAGGAATCCCTTCAATGAGTCTATCGGAATCGTTTACAATACATTTGAGAACCTAAACTATAACTGAAATTATAGTGTCACATTTTTGAGATTTCCATTTTATGAAGATCTTCAATGATCCATTACAATCTGCATGGACTACCATGTCAATAAGAAAGCACATTGTGTTCTTGTGGTCTTTGATCACGATGTCTGGGTGATTGTTCCGTCTGTGTGTATTGTAAAGTCCCATAAAATTATTACAGGTCCTATCTTTCTAACCGGGTCCTGGGTGATGTTCATACCAGTTTCTTGCAGTAAAAGTTGCATATTTTCCAGAGCCGATATTGGCCCATTCTATCATGCCGAGTTTTATATTCAGTTGGTTCTAAAAATGTGAAACCTGATAGAAGATGGTCAATTGTTTTTGAATATTTGTCACAAAATCTGCATTTGATTTCAACACATTTATTCAATATGTGTGCTTCGTAATTTCTAGTTAGCAAGCACAAATAAAACCTTCAGTTTCAGCTTTTAAACCAAAACTACGTAACCACTGATTCGGTATAGGGTTTGTCAAAATCAACTTGTTTGGTACGGAAAAGTACTAACCACGAAGAGGCTTATCTTGTCATTGTTTTCGAATTTAGTACATTGCATTGGCTTTTGCTTTCTTTTTATGGTTCTTTGTCGCTGCAGTAGGTGTAATATGGTTTATTTGCACTTCTACAAACTTTTGAAATTCATTTTTGAATTTGCTGCTTTCTTTTATTACTAAATAAAGTTCTTTCATGTTCTTTGATATAGATCATCATTCAGTTTTCTGCACTTTCAAGGTATCATTGATGACCGATTTTTGTGGTTTTGTAAGACAGTCCTAGTTGAACTAATCCTCTATCTCCTTGCGATCTGGACACATACAGACGATCTACGTCAGCCTTATTATTATTATTATTATTACTGAGTGAGAGAGCCGCACGCTATCAATGTGATTCTGGGGTACAAAACTCAATATATACTGATTATGACAACTAGCCCTATAAGGGTATATTAGTCACGTGCATGATAACCAAATGTCCTCAGTATGTCGAGAAGTTTTGATAAAAGCAGCGAATAATAGAAATATTTGATGATCTTCCTGATGATGAATTATCAAAATAACTCAAATTTCCAGAACTATTTTAGCTAAACTAAATTCTTCGTCGTTGTTATTATTCCTGTTCAATTTCTTGAAATTTTTAAAACATAAAATAATTATATATTTAATAAGAAATTTGGAATATTTTCAAGAAAAACGCCTTTCTAGCCGATTTTTTAAGATGATGACTTATCATTATTATATATTTTGATATTCGAACCTGCATGTTCATTTTCGTTGTATTACTTTGACTTTTTTCAGGTGTCATAATGGAGTCGTGAAGAAGGTCAGAGGATATAAAGGCCGAAAGGTTATGAGTAAAAAAAAAATGATGAGCATGGTTCGAACAAAAGGACGTATAATTAAAGCGGGTTCAAAAATATTCTAAAAAGGAATCATTCCCTTCTTCTATTTCTTATTTGCCCATCTGTTTATTTTTTCTTCTTTCCAAATTGAGTATTTTCCTTCTTTCCTTCACACTCTGGTCCTTCTTTTCTTCACCTGTTTTTCATTCACTTCTTCTTCAATTAGATCTTTTCATTCCGTTTCTTTTTCTTCTTTCCAAATTCCTTCTTTTCCTTCTTTCCATCACCCGCTGGTTCTTCTTTTCTTCACCTGATTTTATTGTCTTCTTCTGCTATTAGATCTTTTCTTTCCGTTTCGTTTTCTTCTTTCCAAATTGCTTCTTTTCATTCTTTTCTTCACCTGATTTTCATTCTCTTCTTCTTCTATTAGATCTTTTCTTTCTGTTTCTTTTTCTTCTTTCCAAATTCCTTCCTTTCCTTCTTTCCTTCACCGTCTGGTACTTCTTTTCTTCACCTGTTTTTCATTCTCTTCTTTTCTTAGATCTTTTCTTTTGTATCTTTTTCTTCTTTCGAAATTGAATTTTTTCCTTTTTATCCTTCTTTCCTTCACCCTCTGGTTCTTCTTTTCTTCTCCTGTTTTTCATTCTCCTCTGCTTCTCTTAGATCTTTTTTTCTGTTTCTTTTTCTTCTTTCCAAATTGCTTCTTTTCCCTCTTTCCTTCTCCCTCTGTTTGTTCTTTTCTTCACCTGTTTTTTATTCTCTTCTTCATCTATTAGATATTTTCTTACTGTTTCTTTTTCTTCTTTCTAAATTGCTTCTTTTCCTTCTGTCCTTCGCCCTCTGGTTCTTCTTTTCTTCACCTGTTTGTCATTCTCTTCTTCTTCTATTAGATCTTTTCTTTCCGTTTCTTTTTCTTCTTTCCAAATTGGTTCTTTTCTTTCTTTCTTTCACCCTCTGGTTCATCTTTTCTTTACCTGATTTTCATTCTCTTATTCTTCTAGTAGAACTTTCCTTGCGTTTCATTTTTTTCTTTCCAAATTGCTTCTTTGTCTTCTTTCCTTCACCTCTGGTTCTTCTTTTCTTCACCTGATTTTCATTCTGTTCTTCTATTAGATCTTTTCTTTCCGTTTCTTTTTCTTCTTTCCAAATTGCTTCTTTTCCTTCTTTCCTTCGCCCTCTGGTTCTTCTTTTCTTCAATTGTCTTTCATTCTCTTCTTCTTCTATTAGATCTTTTCTTTCTGTTTCTTTTTCTTCTTTCTAAATGGCTTCTTTTCCTTCTTTCCTTCATCCTCTGTTTCTTCTTTTCTTCAACTGTTTTTCATTCTCCTCTTCTTCTATTAGATCTTTTCTTTCTGTTTCTTTTTCTTCTTTCCCAATTCTTTATTTTCCTTCTTTCCTTCACCCTCTGGTTCTTCTTTTCTTCACCTGTTTTTTATTCTCTTCTTCTACTATTAGATCTTTTCTTTCGTTTCTTTTTCTTCTTTCGAAATTGATTCTTTTCCTATTTTCCTTCACCCTCTGGTTCTTCTTTTCTTCTCCTGTTTGTCATTCTCTTCTGCTTCTATCAGATCTTTCCTTTCGTTTCTTTTACTTCTTTCCAAATTGTTTCTTTTCCTTCTTTCCTTCTCCCTCTGCTTCTTCTTTTCTTCACCTGTTTTTCATTCTATTCTTCTTCTATTAGATCTTTTCTTTCTGTTTCTTTTTGTTCTTTCCAAATTCCTACTTTTTCTTCTTTCCTTCACCCTCTGTTTCTTCTTTTCTTCACCTGTTTTTCATTCACTTCTTTTTCTATTAAATCTTTTCTTTCGTTTCTTTTCCTTCTTTCCAAATAGCTTCTTTTCCATCTTTCTTTCACCCACTGGTTCATCTTTTCTTCACCTGATTTTCATTCTCTTCTTCTTCTACTAGATCTTTTCTTTCGTTTCTTTTTCTTCTTTCCAAATTGTATCTTTTCCTTCTTTCCTTCACCCTCTGGTTCTTCTTTTCTTCACCTGATTTTCATTCTGTTCTTCTTCTATTAGATCTTTTCTTTCCGTTTCTTTTTCTTCTTTCCAAATAGCTTCTTTTCCTTTTTTCCTTCACCCTCTTGTTCTTCTTTTCTTCACCTGTTTTTCATTCCCTTCTGCTTCTATTAGATCTTTTCTTTCGTTTCTTTTTCTTCTTTCCAAATAGCTTCTCATCCTTCTTTCCTTCACCCCCTGGTTCTTCTTTTCTTCACCTGTTTTTCATTCTCTTCTGCTTCCATTGGATCTTTTCTTTATGTTTTTCTTTTTCTTCTACTTTTTTCTTTAATCCTTCAACTTCTTTTTCATTTCTTTCAATTTTTTTTCTCTTTTCGATTCGATTCTCTTTCGTCTTTTCATTCTGCTTTCTTTTCGACTTTCCCTCCGTCCTGGGTATGACGATAAGCTACATCCGAATCCAGGGTAAGCTGATAAACTACATCCAACAGCAAGGAGGATGTTTTGAGGAGCGTGCAACCACCTCTTAATTTCTGGTGTCCCCAGGTCCACCCTGACTCGTGATGGTAGCACCTGTTAGGGTCACAGGGTTTTTGTAAAGAATATTACCAGCTATACATTTTTGAGGAAAAATTATTACCAGAAATAGATTTTTGACAAAAAAAATAAAAAATTGTCGGCATTAAATAACCCATTGAGGTTGATATGCCGTAAAACAAAACAAAACTTCTGCTACTTTTAGAACTTGTCCTTTTCTTCCTTTTTATTCATTTCCTTGCTTTTTTTTCTTTTTCAACTTCATTTTCTCCTTTGCTTTTTCTTTCATTTTCTTTTGTTCCATTTGCTTTTTTTTTATTTCCATTCCTTCGTCATTGTTTTCTTCTTTTCTTTCTGATTCTTTTAAATATTTTCCACCTCTTTCTTTTCCCTTTTTTTCGCCTGTGTCTTTTTCGACTTTTCCTTCTACTTGTTTTAGAATTTTTCCTTCTTTTTCTTTTTTCTTTTCCTTCTCCCTCATTTTCTTTTTCTTTCGTTCCTATTTTCTTCTTTTCCATTTCCTTCTGCTTCTTTTTCTTCTTTCCTCTTGTTTCTTTTTTTCTTCTTTTCCTCAATCCTCTTTTCGCTTTTCCTTCGTTTTATTTTTATTTTTTCCTTCTGTTTCATTTTCATCCTTCCCTTCTCCTTTTTCCATCTGCTTCTTTTTCTTTCCCCTTCTTTTTCTTCTTTTTCATTTCCTTTTACATCTTTTTCTTCGGCCATTTTCTTTTCTTTGCCTTCATTTTTGTTTTTTCTTCTGCTTCTTTTTCTTCTTTCCCTTCTGCTTCTTTTAGAACTTTTCCTTCTTCTTTTTTTCTTTTTCCTTCAACTTCTTTTTTTAACTTCTGTTTCTTTTTCTTCTTTCCCTTCTTTACTTTTCTTCTTTTCTTTCGGCTTCTTTTTCATCTTTTCCTTCTCATTCTTTTCTGCTTTTCCTTCTGCTTCTTTTAGATATTTTCCTTTTCTTTCCTTTTTTCTTTACTCTTTGTTTTCTTCTTCGTTTCCGTCTGCTTTTTTTCCTTCAGCTACTTTTTCTTCTTTGCCTTTTGTTTCTTTTCCTTCGATTCCATTTGCTTCTTTTTCTTCATTTCCTTCTTTTTATTTTTATTTTTATTTTTATTTTTATTCCGTCATCTTTGTCTTCTTTTCTTTTGTTTACTTTCCTTCTTTCGCTTCCGCTTCTTTTCCTTCTCTTTCTTTTCCTTTTTCCTTCATCTCCTTTTTCTTCTCTTTCTTCGGCTGTTTTTTTTTCTTATTTCCATCTGCTTCTTTTTTATCTTTTTCTTCTTTACCTTCTTTTTTTTCTTCTTCTTTCCCTACTGCTTCTTTTCTTCTTTTTTTTTGTGCTTTTTATTTTTTTTCAATTTCTTTTTCTTCGTTTTCCTTCTCTTTCTATTCTTCTTTTCCTTTTGCTTCTTATTCTTCTTTTCCTTCTTTTCCATTTTCTTCTTTTTCTTTTCCTTCTGAATTTTTCCTTTTGCTTCATTTTCTTGAGCAAGATTCTAAATGGCTAAATAATAGATTTAACGAATACTCGTCTAAAAAAAAAACATGGCCTTGCAGCTCTTAATTATTCTAATAAAATCCTCACCTCGGTTTTTTCTTAATCAGGCTTCAATTTGAAGGCAGACAAACACGAATTCAAACTAAGTAGCTGGCCTTAATATTTTTACCTCAATCTTAAGATATCGGTCTTCCACTTGCCATTTTCCTCTTTCTCTTATTTTGATGTGCTAAACAAAGAAGCCACCGGTCTGACTCTGACAGAATACCGCATATTGCTAACAGAGTCATGTTTGCTAGTATTATGGAACATAAAATATTACGTTAACATCCATTAAACTACGCATCTTTCATCTGACATAAACGAGTGTCTTTGAATTATAATAACAATCACAATTTTAGTCATCACATATGATGCCGTCAATTTTCTACAGTTTGGATTTCATCCTAATTGATTGTTTACCGTAGATCAGTGCTGTTGAAAACAACACGCAACACTGTAATCTGATACTGCATTTTGATTGTCATAAAATCAATGCCAAATGAATTAAATCAGGACATCAAACAAGTTTTAGTCAGAAAATTAATATTCAATCTCAGTCATCATTTTCCATCCTTTTTTAATCCTGTTCTTTCATTTTTTATTCTACATTTTTTAATCATTTCGCCCCAAGCAAGGCAGTAAAGCCACTAAGATGCAAGGAGTTATTGATTGTTAGAGAATATGAGAAAAAAAAGACTATGAAGAAGAGAGGACAATAAAAGAACAAGAATTAAGAAGACAGAAGACAACGATTGGCATTTAAATTTTTGAAGATCAAAGTTGGCTGGAAAGATTTTCACAAGTGAGAAGTACGAGAGAAGAAACTGTTATCATAGAACTTACGGTTACATTTAGCCATTTCAATTGTAAAATGATGAGACTTTTCCGCCAATCTAGTACTGTGCTTAAAGTCATAAATTCTAGGTACCATAGAAGAAAGTGATATTTATTTTGAAAGTACAAAATGTAGCACAAGGCCAAAAAGAAAAGTAAGAAAATGTCTTATCTGTCTTATCTTAAACTTAGCTAACCACAATTAATGACCCAAACATATCACAGTGATCCTTACACCAAAACAACATATTCTTACTTACTATTCTTACTACAGCCACCATAATACCACAAAGTCTCTATGAAGTCCTAACTAATTCTCATATGTATAATTTGTCTGTGGTGGGGGTGGATGAAAATAACAACTTTTAAAAATGAAACCCTGATGAATAAAGTTCACAAGAACAATTACCATGAAAGTATTTATAAAAAAAAGGGATCGGGAAATTATATTACGGTTGTGGTATAGTGATTTAAGCCGAGACACCAGATGAGAACCATTAATATTGCCGATTCTTCTTTGGAATTCATCAAGGAGCTCTAGATAAATAGCAGAAGCACGACCACATATATTCTAAGATTGATTTCGTTCGAACAAAAAGAGCATCGGATTGTTGAGTATTATCAATCTCTCTATATAACAATGAGTGCTGGACAATCTTCTCATAGATGAAGAAAGGACTTGGGGCAATTTAAATGTGGTTCTACAGAAGCCTGCTGAGAATACCATGTACTGAACATGTGGGCAACGATTAAGTTTTAGAGAAAATGGAAACAAAAAGGACGCTTGTACTTAAAATCAGGAAGAGACATTCAAGGACACATAATGAGCAAAGAGGGCTTAGTAAATGTGAGACACGCAGGACAAAATGATAAAACAACTCATAATGTAGCTAAGGAGAATGTTTAAATGGTTGGCAAAACAGGGATTAGGAGAGATAGCAAAAAACTAAAAAGGACATAAAAGCTGTGGAAAACCATGGTCACTTACATTCTGAAGAGACACGTCACGTAAAAGAATATATGAAATAATAATAATCTATAAATATATACAAATATAAATATATTCATGAATAAACATAAGTGTGTAGTGAGTTTAGGTCATCACACAGACGATTGGCCGTAGAGTAAATACGTAGCAGCAGATAACGGGCGCCTATAAAAGCTCATGCTTTCATAAAGAAACTCTCACTTTGTCTAATGGGTTACAAACATAACGGTAAGCCCTCCTCTTCAACAGGTCAGTAAACAGAACTTTTCTTTGTTCAGAAAGATAGCCTTTTGGTTCTGGAATCTGTTGAATGGGGTTATCTTTTCCTACAGTCAGATTTTGCTATTTTATTCCTATTTTATGAAATAAAGATTTAATAAAATTTCAATCTGTCGTATATTTGTTCGTTCTGTACCGCTTTTCTGAAAGCATTTAAGCGGCATATGTACTTATTTGGTACTAGCTATTCATAGAAATTCAGGTGAATGTATTTTATAGTGAATCATTATATTTGGCTCTCAGTACAAAGGAGCAAACGAAAGAAAGAACTAGAAATAAACTAGAGTCAATCATAGAAAATTATTAATAATAACAGTATCTTTTATTTATTTATTTTTTTTTTTTTGCTTTTTTGAGATATTCCGAAATTTAATACTTTTTATATTTCTTATAACTCGACAATAATATAGGGTGCGATGGGTAAATTTTCACCATTTTATATTTTTAATATCACGATGCGCGTTGTTTGTGATTTTGTCGACTGCACAGTATAGTCGGGTCAGTTAGGCACCGTCTGCGAGAAAAAGAGTACCATGACGCAATTCACTCGGCCAGAAATTTTCAAACGGCCTGCTTGGCATTCGTGTCGGAAGCTCCAATATGAACATTTCTGAGTGTTTGGGTATCAATCTAGGGATAGTGCAGCGGATTCGGAAAGAGTTTGATGAGTCTAATGATTATTACGAAGGTACGACAGTTCGAAAAACTCACTCTGAACGCTCTGATAAGACAAGAACTCCCAAATTTGTTGGTGAGGGTCTCAGACACAACACGGAGGCCGACATCAAATGCCTTGAGAAGGTAGTGCTGCCCTAGCTCATGAGGGTAGCTGCTGAAAGAACCTATGTTTAGCAATAGGACTCTGCGCCATGCTACACAAGTAGGAGAACCCAGACATGGCTGTCAGACAATTTCTGCAACCACATCACCCCTTACATCTGGCCACCTAACTTCCCAGACTGCAACCTTCTTGATTATTATGTGTGGGGCACAGTTGAGCAAGAGACCAACAAAACTCCTTGTGACACCAAAGATGAACTGAAGGCAAGGATTATGGCAGCATTCACCAAATTAAACAAGGAAACTGTCCATAATAGTTGCAAGAGATTCCAAAGTCATTTGGAGGCTGTGGTTGAAGCCAAGGCAATTTTATTGAATAAATTTACTCTTTAGTATTTCAAGATATTTTGGTGTAATTTTGGTAAATATATCTGTTAAAACGAGATGTCAGTGTTATTTTCATTGTTGCGTCATTTAAATGAGAATTTATCCATTGCACCCTGTAGAGTGGCGTTGGAAAAGCTGACAGCTTTTTCAGTCTTGGGCAACCCCGATGACTAACAACGAAGTATGACTTTTCTCAACCCCACTCTCACACACTTTCTTCAAACGGGGGACATGCCGTTTCTACATACCCTATCCAATCACCCATAACTTTCACAAGAGTTTCAGAAAGCTTTCTTCACATTGTGACAGCGTTGATTCATCATTAGTTTTAATAATAAACACCAATGAACAGGATTTTCAATTTTAGATAAAAACAAATATAGAAAAAGGGAGAAGGCGAGAAAATACTTTCTTTTCCATTTTCTACGGAGACTTAAAGGGATTAATTAATTAGATACAAAGACATTAAAATACTGGTTGATAAATCTGCCATTCGCTCGTGCATTGAATACCTGCTGCCATATCTGGTCTGGTGTTCCTGCTATTCATCTTGGGGTTCTTGGCAAAATCCAAAGAATTATCTGCAATGTAATCAATCCTTACTTAGTATTTCGATTGCAGTCTCTTTCTCACTGATGTGATGTGGCTTCCCTCTGTCCTTTCTACAAATATTTTCATGGTTACTGCTCTGGCGAGATTTTTCCCCGGTTCCTTAACTACATGAATTTAACCGCGCTAATAGATTGGCATCTAGGCCCCCACCCTTTTACTGTTTAAATAGCTAAATGCAAGCGCCACTTCTCCTCCAACAGTTTCTTTTCTCGCAACTCTTACCTGTGGACTTCCTTCTGCTTAGTTGCTTCTATGATAACTGCAATTTTCAAAAATGTAAATACAACATTAATTGTCATTTTTTATCTTCTTGAATTCTGTTCATTTTTTGTTCTTTCTTGAAAATAGGTTCTATAAGAAAAACGAATTCTCAATGACCACAAATTATTTAGTGTCAAGAAAATAATTAAATCATTTTCATCCGTGCATTGTGGTAGATTAGAAAGTCTAGAAAATGAAACTAGAATTAAATCAATTAAGTAAAACAATTAAATCAACCAATTAAATCAATCAATTAAATCAATAAATTAAATCGACCAATCAAATAAATCAATTAAATCAATAAATTAAATCAACCAAGTAAATCAGCCAATTAAACAAAACAATCAAATAAATCAATTAAATAAATCAATTAAATAAATCAATTAAATCAATCAATCATATCAATAAATTAAATCAATCCATTAATTCAATCAATTAAATCAATCCATTAATTCAATCAATTAAATCAACCAATTAAATCAATCAATTAAATCAATCAATTAAATCAATCAATTAAATCAATCAATCATATCAATAAATTAAATCAACCAATTAATTCAATCAATTACATCAACCAATTAATTCAATCAATTAAATCAATTAATTAAATCAATAAATTAAATCAATCAATAAAGAACTATGAAAAAATGTTGAAAAATCATTCCTAGATACATCCACTATTCTTGTGATTGAATATAAATTCCGGTTTGCGGATGTGTTTTCTAAATTTCAAAAGTAAAGTAAATGATGAAAATATGAAGTTTAAAAGAAAATTAATAAGAACATCTTATTTATCAATTTTAAGAAAAGATTATCACTTGATGACATTCAAGAAAAAAAGTTAACTGCCAAAGAGAAAGGTAAGCTGATGTTTTGACATGTAAACCAATCGAGGCTCGTTCAATCCGTCGTCACGGTCACCACATTCAATCCGTGACACGTCCACTCACTCAGATCCAGCCTTATCATGGCAGCCAATTCAAACTGTGGCACTCTTGAATCCACGTTTTCATTATTTAAAACTGAAGTGTCGAGTGGTCCCAGTCGAAAAGTCTCTGTTTAAAACAACTCATAGATTAAATTTAAATGTAATGTCAATTCCTATTTTCTGTCTTCTTGAATTCCCTTTATCTTCAATCCTCCCCTCAATCCTCCCTATTCTCAGTCTTTTCTCTCACTTTCACTCTCTGCCCCCACCCCACCCCCACCCGCGCTTTAGTGGCATTACCTCCTTGCTTGGGGTGAAATGATTAAAAAAAAAATTCAAGCCATACTTTACAGAAAAAATCACGTCGCTACTTAAGCAGACTGGTCCACTCCATATATTTTAAATAATTTTGTAGCTTAATTAGATTATCTTCAATCCACGACATTTGTCAGAATCGAAAACTATTGATTTTTTTTATCATTTTGAAAAGGTGGTCTACTTAATAATATCGATATAGTGTAAAATCGAGACATATTTTTTAAAAATAAATATCTGTCTATTCTTTTATTTATTTAAAAACTAGGAAAGAGTGTTTATGTCATCGATACCAGCGTACGAAAGCAGACATTTTTTATTTTACAAAAAGATTTCTTAAAAACTAAACAGACAAACAGAGGGAAAAAGTCAGGTGAATGATTTGATGTTGCGGGGACTGCAAAAGTAGGTATACAGTAAATATCCTATCAGTATTAGTAATATTATTATAGGGTTTCTAGAATTTATTTAATTCGTTTTTACAAGCAAGTCACGTTCTGTTGATGCCGTGATTCAGTTTATATACGGAGGAGGCTTTGCTAGACAATTAATACTGATAAAAAACCTTTTGTGCCAGAGGTGGGCATGAATGTCCACTCTAGACGAGAGGCGTGCGTGAATGCCGGTGGCAAACAGGTTGAACATTTGAGGGATTGATATGTTTATTATTAATATGTTATCACTGATATGTTTGTAGACAGAACAATGCGTTATGTGCGCACGTTTTGTTTTAGTATATACCCAATTTTACCTGCTCCTGTAAATCGTAAACGCACACAAATGCAAATACGTGGCCTTTTGCATATAAAATAACACTTGCTCAAAATACACACATACAGTTTTATTTGTGTATATGTATATGTCCGTGAGAGAGAGAGAGAGAGAGAGAGTGTGTGTGTGTGTGTGTGTGTGTGTGTGTGTGTGAATATATATATGTGTGTGTTTATGCGTGTGTGTATGTGTGTGTGTGCGTGTGGATAGTGTAACGGTTATCGGCGCAAAAAGCGAAATCGGCGGACCGAGAGGCCGATTCTATACCGTTCACTTCACAAACGATATAATTACTCTCTTCTTCCCCTCGTTATAGGTTAAGCAACATGACAGATGGCAAACAGGCAGGAGAAGGGTAAAGGAAAACTATGGGTCAAAGAAAAGGGTAGGCTAATCACTTGCTTCGGTTGGCAGCCAGTCTAGAAGATTGTAGTTATAGCGAAGCAAGTAAGCGGAAATCAGTTCCACTATCGGAAAGTGCGAGGAGAAAAACTGTTGTAGTAGAAGTGACAGTTACATTTAACTATTTCAACAATAAAAGCGTGGGACCTAAATGCCAATCTAGTAGCACGCTTAAATTCATGTAGTCGGAGCACCAGGGCTAAAAAGCTCGTCAGAGCAGTAGCCATGAAAATATTTTTAGAAAAGACAGAGGGAAGCTAGGTCAAGTCTGTGAGAAGTTGACTGAAGTCGAGATGCCAAGGCAAGAATTATTACATTGCAGGTACTTCTGTGGATTTTGTCAAGAATCTAGAAATGAACAACAGGGACACCAGATCATATATGGCAACAGTATTCAATGTACGGCCAAATGGTAGATTTGTAAATGTGCAAAATGAACGACACAGTGAACCAACTTTCCTTGCAGTAGATGCAGCTACTGAATCAATGTAGTTGTTCCACTTAAAGTCAGTTGAAAATGTGAGGTCAAGAGAGTGCAGTGGTCTCACGGTTGATGCTCTCCAGTAATCGAGCATCAGCCATGTTGATGGCGACCAGGGAAATTTCTCTATGTTAGTTAAATAAGAGCAGTTTAGTTTTGGATGCATTAAAATTTACAAGCCATTTCCTGCTTCATTTAACCACTGATTGGAATTTCTTTCAAGAGCAACGACCGGGTTAACTTTGTCAGCTTTGATGGATTTACTATTAAGAAAGGAATAAATGTTAGTGTCATCAGTATAAATGTCTACTAGGAATTAATAACATCAGGAAGATCATTGATGAAGATCAGAAACAGTGAAGGTCCCAGAATAGAGCCTTGGGGACACCTGCGTTTCTGTGAAAGGATCTGGAAGCGAGTACGTTCAGGGCGATCTTCATTTCACGATTTGATAGGAATTATAGGATTAAATCAAACAATCGCACTGTAATACCTAGCTCGGAACCTGGCCAGAATGCCAAACCCTGTCTAATTCCTTCGAGATAACTTGGGCCTGAGCTCGAGCTTCGCCGTTATTATCAAGAGCTTGATATACATATTCAGTGATGGCCGTAAGCACGTCAGCGCTAGGCCGGGTAAAACGGAATCCATATCGTTCGCCAGAGTAGGTCATGAGAGGTAAGATGCTTAACAAATTCAGCAGTGATTAAAACCTCGAATACTTTGCCAAAAAGCAGTAGGAGACTAACAGGTGTCAGAAGATTCTCCAGAGTTCTTAAAAACGGAAACTACAGAGGATAGGGGGACTTCCAACAAGCTGGAAAGCAGGAAGCGGCGAGGGAATAGTTGTAGACTTTGGAAAGAACTAGAGCCAGCTTGAAGGTACATTTCTTTAGGACGACGGCTGGGATCCTGTCACCTCCACTTGCCTTATGAGAGTCTAATTTAGAAATGATGTCCGAGACCAGTGACAGGGTTATGCGAATATCACATTCAACTTTATCTGCCATAGATGTCAGGACTTGATTGAATAGAAGATGGATTGACGACTTGCCTTTGTTCAACACTCTTGCAAAGCCACCAATAATCTCTAGAACCGAACTTGCGAGATTTTATACGATGTTTCATTCTATCGACAAACAGCAACAAGCCTCGGATCCGCATTTTTGACAGGATCGTTAAAAAACTTCATTCGAAGTGACGTCACGAGTCCCAATCTGCACGTTGATAACATAAATATATTCTGTTGGTAAGAGGTTCTTGGCTGCTGGGCAGCTGAAGGAGATGTTTACAGACACTACCGCATAATCAGAGTTGTCAAGAGGGCAGAGCTAGTATGACAGGAGTCAGTGGTAGAGGTCTAAAAGAGATCGATAAAGGTTACTGGGGAAACGCCTGGGGAACTCAACCACTTGCGTGAGAGACTGAGTGAGTGAAGAGTTAAGGGTTTGGATGCCAGCAAGGTCAGTGACAGTGGCTTTAAGCCACCTAGTATGGTGGGCATTAAATTCACCGAACACGAATATGTTTGCAAGCGGGTGTAGGGAAATGGAATTGTCTATATTATCAGACATACTATCTAGCACGCAACAGTCGTGAGAGGAAGGGTAAAAGGTAGAGAAAGAAGAGATAACTGACTTAGAGAGAATCGGAGACACATGTAAGAATGATCTGGAGATTCAAGAGACAGTTCCCTAGCCAGCGGGAGATGTTCGCGGACATAATCTCCCAGGCCATGTATGTGGATATTAGAGTCCCTTTCTAAGGAGAGGAATGTAGCCAGGTATCGAGAAATCAGAGGAAGGGGATTGAAAAATTAAGATTATTTTCGTAGAGAGCTAGGATGTCCGGAGACTTTTCGAAGAGGAACGATCCCACACTGCAGTAGTTGATATGAATACCACGAATGTTAGAGAAGGAAAGGTTGAAGGATGCTTAGATGCCTTTTGTTGAGCTGGTTTAGGTGTATAACTTTGGTTGTTTATAGTCATGATCAGTTATTTTGGTAAAGTAAGGCCTAGGATAGTAACAGCAGTCGGTCGTCTAATATAACGTGCAGGAAGAGAATTGTCGCAGACTGCAGCATAGTGTGGCCTCTGGGTTGTCCACCGGAGATGCTTGCAGGGACACCGTTCTAGGTGTGACATGGCACTGCAAGAAACCCGATATCACGTAACAGTTGATAATAGCAGCCTCCCAAGATGATACGCAAATTTTCGGGCTCCTAACTACCAAACGGGAACAGCAACCAGAAACCTGCCAACCCCGTACATTCAGTATGGAGTGACGTTGTCACCATCCAATCATATCACAAAAAATTCATGACAGCACCACTATTAAGGCCTGAGAAAAGAAAAGGAACCGGGAACCCTTTCCTAAAGAGGAAACAAGGGATGAGCCTTTATTAATGTTCAAAACAAGAGGGGGCAGTATGGATCAGGAGATAGGAAAGCCTATCTACTCTTATTAAATAATACAAAACAATCCCGAGTTCCAGATAAATTATTTCAAGGATGATCTTTCAGATAAGTTATTTGGAAAGTCGAGCTGCGGTCCACAGTTGCCTCGCACAAACATGTGTACCTACTTGTGCGCCGGGGGTTAAGAAAATAAAAATAACAAAATAAAATAATTAAAATTTAACTTAGTATAAGATTGAATATAAGATTGAATGACAAACTAATTCTAAAAACAACGGGCACCTGCGTAAGTGCGAAGCTCTTCAGTAAAATGAATGGAGCACTATGGCTACTTGGCCTTTGTTTACGTTTGTAAAAACAATACCCTAGATTTGGCTGCCTCCTTCTGTCGAGTGACGATGGCTCTGTGGTAGGAGCTCTAACTGACACCAAGTCTGTTGTGTTTCGAACCGGGTTTGGGGCATTCGGTTGTCTAGTCACACTGAGGAGCTGTGATACAGAGAAACAGTACTGTCTGCGAATGACATAATATATATATATATATGTGTGTGTTTGTGTTCAAGCAAATGTAGGAAGACAATACAGAGAATCAAAAGAAAAATATTAAACAAAAACATACAGTTCATTCGAAAGGGATTGAATTCGGCCATTTTAAGACCGGCAAGTTCCTTTTTGTCGCCTGCTTTTGACAAACAGTTAAGAATTTGGGGATATTCCAGTACACGCCATAAGGAGGGTGGGCAACTTTGGCTTTCAACCTCTTAATTTTTTTTTTATTTTTTTTTTTTGAGCTGGGAAGTCAATATCCATAGATCAATTGATTCGAGAAACTGCTTCGATATTTTGTCGGGCAACACACGATTCTCTTGTTGAGTGCATACAAATTGAACAACCTTAAATAATGAACTTTGAACCTTTTTCCAATCCAGTAATGTGCTGTTGAATGCGTTTCTGTCTCTTAACATTTGTCTTTATTCAATATTCGAAATCTGATCTTTTTTTTTTAACAACCTTGTGTATTGTTCAAAATATGTTTGGGAGGGGGGGGGTTCAGTATTAGTGATAGGGTTTTTGTACATTTAAACAGAAGGGACATAAGAATCAACACTGCATGGTGACTTCCAGTTTCAAGCTTTAAGGCGGTCATCAGAGTTAGACTAAAAATCGCATTAGGGCGGGAAACTGACAGTCACCAGGTAACGCAGATTCCCTTATCTACGCTGTACACATATCTATTTAGCCATCTCCCTCCTTCTTTCTCTCTCTCTATTTATAAATATATATATATGTATATATATGTGCGCGTGCACGCGCGCACGTGTGTGTATGTGTGTGTGTGTGTGTGTGTGTGTGTGTGTGTGTTTATTCACGCGTTACATCGTTCGAACTGTTGTTCTCATTCTTAATGTCATATTCACGACGTTTCGGGCTTTGTACGCTCCGGCCTTCTTCAGGTGATATACGTTGGAATTTCGAATCGAAGCCTTTATTTAGTTCATAGAGGTAGATTGTTCTAGTTCCACGCCCATGTCTTAGTTACATATTTTAGTTAATTCCCTTTAGTCGCTCAACCCTGGTCCAGTGAATAAAAGCGTTGTTTGAATAATTCAAAGAATTGTGAGTTCAATATCTGGCCGTATTTCCATTTATATGCAAAACTCCTTTATATTCAGAAAATTACTCGGAACTTTTGCGTTTTTTACGTTATAATTTATACTTAATTAACAAGCTGATACTCTGACCTGTATGGATATTTCCAGAATTAACTCTACTCTCAAGCCATTCAATCCGATTGGCTTACCTAATCACAGGATCCAAAAAGGGGCAGTTTTCTCCATCCTTTTTAGTAACAAGCTGATAATCTGATCTGTATTAACCGAACAGATAGACACAGATAACTTTCTGGATTTTGTTTTTTTTGTTTGTTTTAATTAATTTTCAGATCTTTAAAACAATATTTAAATTCACCAATGTGGTTCTGTTGCTACGTGTAAATAGTGAATTCATCAGCTGAGATTTAGGCAAGTATGGGAATTAGTAATAAAATGCGTTATTAAGATAAGGAAAGAAAAGAAGTGAACAAGAAGACCGAGGAAGAAAAATAGACTAATTTGAAAAAATAAAACAAAAAAAAAACAGAACGATTGAAAAATAATTACAAAAAGAAAATAATTGATTGAAGCAGGTGAACAAGAGGAGAAAATCAGAATAGTAACAAAAGAATGAAGGAAAAAAGGAAAAAGATTAGGAAAAATTAAATAAAAAATAAAATCATTAAGAAAAAAGTGTAGAATTATAAAACAAAAAAAAAAGGAAATAAATGACGCAAAAAACAAAAAATGAAAAATAAAATATCAAATAAACGAAATTAACAAAAAAGGAAAACATGAAAAAAGACTGCGTTGCTAAGAACAAACAATACAATATGGCGACTTTATTTCTGCAATTGATGGCGTCAGCTGCCCGCTAACCATAACACCAGTTTCCTAAGCAATGAAACGAGCAAATATTCGAAGGAAAACAAATCATTACACCAAAAGGAATGATTTCAAAATAAAAAGAGAAAATCTGAAGGACAAAACAAAAGATAAAATTAGGACAATGAACAAAAGAAAATGAAGATTGTAAAAAGAAAAAGGTTGTCATATTGGAATGGAGAACAATAGCCGGCGTGTGTGCGTGTGTGTGTGCGAGTCCTTGAATGCGCTCTCGGGCAAGTCTCATTTGTTGTAATCTCGCGGTAGCTCAGAGAGAAAGCAATGACACACACCTATAGAATTATCTATACATCACTGAAAAATAAATGTGCTGTAATATATTGAATTATCCGTAAAAGTTTGTCTATCTGAACGTAAAGACAATAATTTATGACATAAATATATAAGTACAAAAATCGATTTATTTCTAACATTTTTACCTGGTAAAATCATTTTTGAAACTGGACTTGTATTTTCTTCAGTGTGAGAGCATATAATCATCCTAAACGTAACGTCTCTATACATTTTCTATAAATACTTTCATGGTAATTATTCTGCTGAACTTTCCTCAATGGTACCTAGACTTTATGAATTTAAGCTAAAAAATTTAAGTTCTCATCAGTTTGCAGTTGAAATGGCGAGATGTAACCGTAAGTTCTATGCTAACAGTTTCTTCTTTCGCACTTCTCACTTGTGAAACTCTTTTCTGGTTTCTTCCTTCTAAGTCACCTTAGATCTTCAGAAATTTAAATGCAATTTCAATCGTTATCTCAAGCCTTCTTAAGTCAAGTTCAGTGGCTTTATCGCCTTGCTTGAGTAAAATAATTTTTTTTTAAATGGGTAAACACTTTTACTTAAGGAAAACAAAATGTTGGGATGGAACAAAAGTTCGTAGTGTTTTAAAATAGTGTTGTGGCCTTGTTAGGTCAAGAAATAAAGACACAAAGAGAAGAATTGAGTTAAACAAATATATTAACAGTAATACAAACATATAAAAACGAGAGTGTTACAAGAATGTTCAGTCCGACTGTCAGAGCAGACTGCTGGAAACTTCACTCTCTAAAAGGCAGTACCTGTTCCTATTTATAACTGGGAGAGCTCATGCATGTGTGCGTGGATAAATTACCATAACAGATAGGGAGCGTTTGAACATGTGATTTCATTTCACATGTGACGGAAATTTATAATATATATATATATATATATATATATATATATATATATATATATATATATATATATATATATATGTGTTTGAAACAGTACAGAAGCGTATTAAGGCATTAAAAACAAGAAATTTTATATTGTAGTCCATTGTGATGCCACTGATGGTTTTGTGTGTTCCTTTGACATCTGTAGCCTCTTCACTTGTGTTCCTTTATCGGAGACTATTGATATTTGCAGCGATATGTTATATCGTAGTGATTTGACTCCTCCGAATATACCTGAAGAAGTGTTCGTTGAACTCATGAAATTTGCCACCATGTTTGTCGATTTTAGTTTCGACAATATCATGTATCGCCAGATCGATGGGGTAGCGATGGGTTCCTTTTTGGGTCCCGTGTTGGCAAATATTTTTGTGGGTTTTTATGAGGAAAGCCTTATGTTAAGTTCTGCCCAACCCAAGGTTTACTTTCGGTATGTGAATGACACTTTTTGTGTGTTCAGCCATGAATCGGAAGTGGATCAATTTTTTTCCCTACTCAACGGTGTTCATCCTGCCCTTAAATTTACAGTAGATAAGGAAGTCAGTGGTTCATTGCCCTTCTTAGATGTTCTTGTTCAAAGAACTCCTTCCTCGTTTATCACCTCTGTTTACAGGAAGTCTACTTTTACGGGACTATATACTCGATGGGACTACTTTTGTCTTAAATGACAAAAGATCAATTTAATTAGGACCCTGACACATAGGGCGCTAATGATTTGTTCGGGTGACACCTTGAAACATGAAATCAGTTGTTTAACTGAGATCTTTGTGAACGATGGTTATCCGTTGAACATTGTTTAATCGGTTATTCGAGATGAGACTGCCAGGGTCAATAAAATCAAACCTGATTCAGTGGGTAAATGTCCGGTCTATCTTCGTTTACCCCGGTTGGGTAGGATTAGTGAATCCTTCGCCAAGCGTATTTCATGTAGTTCACGTCAGTGTTATTTTGCAGCCAACGTTCGTGTTGTCTTTCAAACTAAGTCCGTACTTCCATCTATGTGTAAAGATGTTCTACCCCCCCACCACCATATTAATTCTGTTATTTACCATTTCAAATGTAGTTGTGGATGCGATTACATAGGTAGAACGACACAGCGGTTGGACGTTAGAATTAAACAACACGTACCTGCTATAATACTGAAAAAATTTTTTCGTTGGGCGATACCATTCGTAACACGTATCGGTCTTCGATTGCGGATCACTTTATAAAGAATCCCACTTGTGCGATAGATTTCAGTGTGAACTGGTTTTCCGTTTTGGCCAGATCGCTCTCATTATTCCATCTTAAGGTGTTGGAGACGCTTTACATCAGGTCTAGGCAACCTACTCTTTGCAAACAAAGAGATTGTCTGCTTGGACTTGCTGTGCTGCGTTTCTAGCATCTTTGTTGGTATAACTTTTATAATAATTTATTTCTTCCTGTCCAATCATTCATGTCATGCATAACAGACTTTTTCTTTTTCTTTTCCTCATAATTTTAGTTCCCCGTTAACAGTTCTGATGAGAGGGGACGAAACCGGTCGACTGGTGTATGTTTTTGCTTTAAATCTATCGTGGTCTACAATATAAAATTTCTTGTTTTTAATGCCTTAATATATATATATATATATATATATATATATATATATATATATTTGTTTTCCATGTGTATATTGTTAACTGTTTTTATATTTAAATTGAAAATGGAGGAAAATGAAACGCATTTTCGTCATTTAGTGAACTTTTATTTCTGGAAAGCCAAACGCTCTACAAACAGCAAAAATGTCTGTGCCATTTACAGAGATGGTGCCATAGCTGAGAGTACTGTTCGTAAGTATTTCACTAAGTGCGGAATTGATAATTTTTATCTGGAAAACTGAGAACGTTTCAGCAGACCTGATGACGTCAATGATGACCGTATCAAAACGCTGATGAAACATAATCAGGTCACATTACCCGAGAGATAGCAAAGATACCCCCTTATCACATATGAGGATGATAAGGCATTTGAAAAAAATTGGATACATGAATCGTTACAATATTTAAGTGCCCCGCGATGTAATTCTGTCTGCGATTCTATGCTTAAACGCAACAGAAACACACCATTTTTTTTAAAAAAAAAAAGAACGATCACAGGCAATAAAAAATGGATTGTTTACAACAATCTTTAGTGAAAAATGACCTTTGTAAAATGAAAATATAGTCTGTATCTGAAGAAAGTGGCGATGTGTATCTAGTGGGATTGGCAGGGTGTTGTGCATTACGAGTTCCTTTTGCAAAATCAGAGGCTGAATTCAGCGTTGGGTAATGGGTGGCAGTTCTGAATGGGAATCAGGAGAAGCGAGTTCGAATTTCAGTCGGGCCCGCTGCTTTCACACGCACACATGCCCTTAGGAAAGGTATGAATCCATAACTTCTCTCAGCTGTGGGTTGAATAGCAGGACAAACTGTGTAAAATAGCCTTGGTTGGCAACCAGTCTGCTGTAAAAAGGAATGGCAGCCTGCTGCAGGAATTCTTCTGCCTACTCCTGGCTCAGAAGAGACATGATCGCTTGAGTGTGCCATTTGATGGCATTTAATTGAGTGACTGGCTGATTGAAGACAACAATCTGGATCTGTCCAAGAGAGAGAATGCGATTTTCTATCAGAACAATACCAAACGACCTGTCTCTTTGCAAACCCGACAGAAATTAGTATAGCTTGGTTGGAATGTTCCACTACACACACTGTACTCACCTGAAGTTACACCTTCCAATGACCACTTACTTTGATTCTTCCTACACAATTCTCTTGATGAGAAGGATTTCGTTGAAAGCCCGTTAAAACCACTTAGAGCAATTGATCACACAGAAAGATGGAAAGAAGACGGAAAAAGTTAGCAGAAAAAAATTATGCACAAATATGTAAATATTCTCGATAGAATTGATTTAAAAAAACGTTGCGAACCTTTGTTCTGACTCATAATAAAAACAAAAAATAACAAATGAAAATTCTTCTGGAAATGGTTTCTACAATATAAATAATTTTTCCAAGATTTCAATATTATTCAGTATCAATAAAATAAATCATTGGCATCAGTTTCATCCATGTATTGCGGTAGATTGAAACAAAAGCACGAAAATTAAATCAATCAATTAAATGACAATTGTGTGACGGCTGGAGAAAAAAACTTGACCTCCAGGGATGCCAGAGAATACCAGACAGTACTGAGTTATTAACTGCATATGGGTCCCTCTCTCCGGATTTTCCAGGCTGGTTTGGATTCAGAGTTTTCCTTCTCTTAGACTGGTTGCCAGACAAGGCTATAGAACTCAGTCGTCCGGCTGTTAATCCATAGCTGGTGGAGGGAGAGAGATGGATTCATATCTTCCCAAAGAGTATTACGTGACTGTAATGAATTCGACTGGAAGTCTACTCGTTTCTCCGGGCCGCAATTTATTACTCCACTGTGCCTCCATTGACTTACCTAATCACATGATCCAAAATGGGTCAGTTTTCTCTTTCGTTATCCCTCCACCATTCATCATCCTGATAAAGAAAAGGATAAGTTCTTTCTCTAATTACGTCATCAAAACCTTATATTTTCACACACGCAATTATTCAATGGTTTCAATCCGAAATCATATTTCCCATAAACTCAGTTGTCAATCTGGTTTGACCTAAGGTCAGTATTCCGTAACGATTTACACGTCTAGTCAAAACAACACCTGGATTTACTTGTCGCCCTTTCCTTAATATGAGTTTTATATTAAGTCTTGTTTAATTCTATTGTTTCCTTCCTGACATGTCTGTGTGAAAAAAAAATATCATTAGATTTACTTTTCTTTAAAAAACAATCTTTCAGTACTTTATTTAATTTTCACCAGCTTTTAATGGTCCTGGCTACGACGATAAACTACATCCGGCAGCAAGGCTTCTGATCTTAATGTTTTGAGGAGCCTGGAACCACCTCTTAATTACTGTTGTTCCCAGATCCACCCTGACCTGGGGTGGTAGCATCTGTTAATGTTCCAGATACGGGTAAATAGTTAACCCTCAAACTGGGGTCAAATCAAAATGAAAGTATAAAAATAGATTTTTATAGTAAAAATACCAGCAATTAATTTTTAACAAAAAAATTACCAGTAATACATTTGATTCTCAACAAGAATAATCTTCACAAAAATACGTCAATGAAACCTGATGTACAAATTGATTTCTTACAAAGAATACATATTCTATTCATACGAACCTATTTTAATAATCTTGTCGGCATTAAATAACCCATTGAGGTTTATATGCCGTAAAACAAAATAAACCAAATAGACGAAGCTAGCTTCTAAAATCCACAATCTCGTAATATTGCCACATATGATGAACGGTTGTACTCTCAATTAGGCTACCAATGTCTAGTGGAACAGGTATATCGAATCCATCGCTGATGTTGGGAAAATGGTCGGCTCCCTATATGGCTCCAGAATGTATTTGACTCTTCGCGCCATACAAGAGCCAGATCAGACCAAAAATCGAGTATTGCTGTCACATTCTCACTTTCCAGCCTTGACAGAGTTCAAAAGTTTTCTCGGTCTTCTGGGTGATGGATTATTTTCTATCTTTCAACTACGTCCCCAAAGACGAAATTTTGCTAGCCTCTCCCTTCTCTATTGCTATCTTCTTAGCAGATTTTCGGGCGAGCTAGATTCATTTGTTCCACCAGTTCAGACCTTTACAGCTAGTACTCACCATGACACATAAGCTGATTTGACTCATCCTAATTCTCTCCATAGTCCTAAGGATACTTTCCTAATCAATACAATCAGTGCCTCTTCAAGTCGAGGCTGAACCTTCATCTGTCCTATATAGCCTCATAATACCTATATTTATTTTAATTCATAATAAATAATAAATTTACGTCAAGTTTTTTTTTACATTCGATTTAATGCTTTCAATACATTTCATAAGGTTTGAAAGACTCTAATTTAAGTAATCCACTACTCGGTTTCTTGTTTTAGATAAATTATGGAATAATAACGAAGTAATCGTTTTAAGTGAGGCAGTTAATCGAAATAAGTGATGTATAATTTGTATTTAATATCAAGTTGATATTTACTAGTCTGATTCAACTTTGTGATGTGTGTTCGTTTGCTTGTTTGTTTGTTTGGGTTTTATGGCATATCAACTACTGTGGGTTATTTAATGCCAAATCCAGTCTATATGAATTTTAAATGCCTATTTTGTATGGAATAAAATATATATAGCTGGCAACATTATTGTTTCAAAAAAAAAACGTATAGCTGGCAACACTATTCCTTTACAAAAAACGTATAGCTGGCAACATTACTTTTTTACAAAAAAAAAACGTATAGCTGGCAACATTACTTTTTTACAAAAAAAAATGTATAGCTGGCAACATTACTTTTTTACAAAAAAAACACAAAAAAAAACGTATAGCTGGCAATATTACTTTTTTACAAAAAACTTTGAGCTGGCAAAAATATTGTTTCAAAAACTTTGAGCTGGCAACATTATTGTTTCAAAAACTTAGAGCTGGCAACATTATTTTTCTGAAAACATTATCTGAGACCTTGCTGTTGGATGCAGTCTATCGCCATACCCAGGACGCGGGTGTAGTTTACCGTCATACCCAGGACGCGGATGTAGTTTACCGTCATACCCAGGACGTTGTGTGTTCGTATCTTTTACTGGACCAGTTGTGATTATAAGAATCAAGATGAAGATGTTGGTCTGAATAGGGAAGCATATGATGATGATGATGATGATGATTTGTCATCTCAAAGACTATGAACTAGAAAAAAAGGATTTTCATTTTAATGTTTCGAAGGGCATGGACGTGAACATATTCATAAAACTGACTTTTTATACATTTATCGTTACTTACTGTATTTTCGTTTTAGCACCCAATGCGGATCGAACTAACCATATCTTAGTTTAGGGCACCCGGTGAGGATCGAATTCAGGACTGCTATCGGTAGATACAAGTGTTTGATTTGCTATTACTGTTTGTTTGTTTTTTTGTTTTTTTTTAAATCAGTGAAATTAATAACAATCGACCTTAGACCTAGAAGTCCTAAAAAAAAAGATTGTGCTCCGCCAGTAGGAATCAATATAGCCGAAACGTGCCGTTACCAATTTGGCCACAGAAAACCATCTTTGTTCAAATTACGGATTAAAGGAAAGCACATCTTTCGTTGAGGCTTCTACAAATCTATATCTGCTTCAATTTCGTACCCGAAAAGTAAATAAAAAGTAGCAACTTAAACACTTGTACCCAAAAAAGGACGTTTTCAGTAATAAAAATCTACTAGGTTTATAAATAATGATTGGAACTGAAGTGATTTCGACGAGAAGGCATTTTTTAAGGGTCCTTATGAGCAGATTATGTTTTGTGCAAATAGAATTTTGTGCTTTTATCGGAAAGGCTTTTAGTTAGGTTTGAAATAGTAATGTTTGGAAACATATATGTAGCAAATTCAAACATCTTTCTGATTATATCCACTGAAATATACGGGAAAGTGCCTATACAACACGTGTTGGGATTCCATTGTTACTGCACGAATGGTATTACCCATTTTAATGTTACCATTTCAAGGCTAAAATGTTCAAGGTAATTCTTCAGAAAATCAGACAAAGGGTTACCAGAAACATAGTACTGCTCTTTTTTGTGGACCTCTCCCTTGAGAATGCTGGACAAGTGCCAATCAGTTGTCTTTATCGCTTTTTCTTCATTCTACCTGAAGGCACCATTTTTACTCGTGTCCAAATGATCGTGGTCTGCGTTGAAACCATTAAATAGCAAGTAGTAGTAGTAGTAGCAGCAGCGTTGGGTAGCAGTTTCAGAATTTGAAAAAAAAGAAGCAGAAAAAAGTTAACAATTATATGAACAATGACCAAGACAAGAATAGAAGCTTTGATTGTTGTAATTGCCGGCTTGACATGGAAACTTCAATTAAGTTGATTTACGTCTATTGCCTTTTTCTATTCCTATACATTTACACACACGCATACACACACACACACACACACACACACATATATATATATAGGTATGCATGTATGTATGTATGTAGGTAGGTAGGCAGGTAGGTAGATGTACGTGGAGTGGGTGCTTCCATGTATATATCATTTAATCTTCAAATACAAGCACATATTTATGTATACACACATACATACCACAAGTATGTATACAGGGAAATATAAGTACATTTTAGGACAGAAATTTTGTGCATATGTGCGCAGATAGATAGATAGATAGATAGATAGATAGATAATGAACAAACTGAGATAGATAGATAGATAGATAGATAGATAGATAGATAGATAGATAGATAGATAGATAGATAGATAGATATGAACAGACTTACAAAGAGATATACACACATATATAAGTACATTTTAGGACAGAAATATTGTGCATATGTGCGCAGATAGATAGATAGATAGATAGATAGATAGATAGATAGATAATGAACAAACTGAGATAGATAGATAGATAGATAGATAGATAGATAGATAGATAGATAGATAATGAACAAACTGATAGATAGATAGATAGATAGATAGATAGATAGATAGATAGATAGATAGATAGATAGATATGAACAGACTTACAAAGAGATATACACACATGCAGAAATGCATATATAAATAACTTATAAATATCTTTGTATATATATATATATATATATATATATATATATATATATATATATATATATTAGAAAAAAGAGTCCACGTTATGCTTCATATAGTTTATAAAGTAGATAAGTTGGTCAATAAAATAAAGTCAAACGAAAGGATACTGATGAAAATAAGAAAGAAAAATAAGAAAAATATAAGAAAAATATTTATTAATAATAACCCGGTGAGAGAAATGAAGCACGGAGATTGAGGTTTCAAGTTCGGAATTTTCGTTGTGTTCTTCATCATCGGATGCGAGAAATAAACAGAGGGATGGTGGAAACTATCCAACATTAGTTTTTTGAGGTGAGTAGTGTCCGCTTGTAGTTGGAATTGTTAGAAAAAATCCATTCCCTGTTTGATTTTTGGCTGTGCGAAACTGAATGTGAAAATAACCTCTGATTTAAAAATTGTGATTGGTGGTGGCTGGTAGGGGAGTGAGATGTTGAACATGGGGGGGGGAGTGTGGTAGGACCAGGGGTGGGGGCGGTATTAGTGTTAAAAGATTTTATTTTTTGTAAGTAAGGATCAGTGTGGGAACATAGCTAGATTGCCACTAAAAGTAAAATGAAGGAGAAAAAGAAAAAAGAGAGGGGAAAGAAACAGCACAAAAAAAGGGGCAAAGAATTCTTTTAGGAAAATCATTGTTAGATAATGGGGGGTGCGGAAAAAATAAACTGAGAAAAATAAAAAATAATACTAAAAATAAAGATAATGGTATTATGAAAAGGGGAATTGAAATTATCTTTATTTTTAGCATTATTTTTTATTTTTTTTATTTTTCAGTTTATTTTTTCCGCACCCCCCATTATCTAACAATGATTTTCCTAAAAGAATTCTTTACCCCTTTTTGGTGCTGTTTCTTTCCCCTGTCTCTCTTTTTGTCCCGATTTCATGAACTTAAGCGTGCTACTAGATTGGCATCTAGGTCTAACCCTTTTACTACTGAATTAGTTAAATGCAACCGCCACTTCTACTCCAATAGTTTCTTTTCTCGCGCTTCCGACCTGTGGAATTCCCTTCCGATTATTTCCTTCCCTGATAAATATAATCTTGAAAAATTTAAATGAAACGTCAATCGCCATCTCCTTCTTCTTGAACCCCGTTCAGCTTTTATCCTTTCCTCGGTCTCTTTCTTTCACTCTCTGTAAACCCCTGCGTACTAGTGACATTACCGCCTTGCTTGGGATGAAATGATTTAAAAAAAAACAAAAATAAACAAACAAAAAATAACATTTGGATCGTGTCTATGATTCCTTTTGAGGTCTGGGGTGATTCCAATAGAGATGTTCTATGCATGGAGCCCTCGATTGAAAGTCCAACCATTCATCATGACCGGAAAGCTAGCTTGGTTTTGGAGGTACTGAATGTTATAAAATAGTTTCTCCTCAATGGACTGTACGGGCCCGGTCAGAAGATCGATCAGCTGGTCATCTTGATTTGTGTTAGTAATGTGCTTGGAATATTTATCATTGTTTATTAAACGGCGGCACGGTGGAAGAATGGATAGCGACTTGGGTTGAGGAGTCAGATACGAATTCCAGTCAAGTTCATTGCCTTCACTTATGGAGGTGAAGTCACTGAGGGAACTTCATCCTATCGGGGAACATTCAAATCATCTTCGGAAAGATATGAATTTATCTCTTTTCTACCCCTTCCCAGCTATGGGTAACTAGCAGGGCAGACTGCGTTTTATAGCCTTGGCTGGGAACCAGTTTCTTAGAAGGACAATTCTGAATTCAAAACCTGAATGATCGAGTAGTCTGCGATTGAACTTGCTCCCCCACCAGACAGAAAATAAAAGCTGTTAAAGAACGATTGAAACGCTATCCACTCCAATTATGGGTTAAATGGCCTCACCAACTCGTAATTGGTCAAGAGTGGTTAGTACGACTGCACAACTGCAGACATGGTCAGATCAGAGAGAGGTCCGTCTAATAGTAGGCCCTGGATTTGAATTTATATTACTAAGCGTGGTTTAGTTTGGACACAAGGTCACAAATACGGAGTGCACAATAATGATTTAATAAACTACAATTCGTAATCTGCAAGACAGGCTCGTGCACGGCAATGTGGCAAACTGCTTTCTTTGATCTGATACAGAAACCGTTTACAGAGAAGATTGATGCTGAAGGCTACGTATATGTAGAATCTCTCATACAAATGGGAAATCTGATTAATCTGAAGTGATTTCAGACAATAAAATTATGATGCAGCCAGCCAGAGCAACACTGTTTACGATTTTCAATCGGGCTGCAAAAGACGTCCACCCCGACTATACCAACCTGTGCCCCGAGAGGAGAATCATTTTTCACTGTCCACCGATATAGCTCACTCACAGACTTTACCTACCTAATTTCTCATATCTTTTGACGCCAACTTGGACAGTGTTAGGCAACAGATTGAGAAAGACAAAGAAGAACTGAACAGGAAGGAATAATAACCTACATCCGTAATGGACATGACATTTCAAAACAACAACAAAAATACTGCTGTTTTAATGTACACCTAAACTATTTGACAGTAATATTTTTTGTTAGCATTATATTTTTTGAAATACCTTATCCATTCAGGAGGTAGGCAACCATAGCACTCAATATTCATTATTGTCAGTGAATTATTCCGATTCTTTGGAAAGATAGTGGAGTAGTTCCTCATTGCTTTCTCCTCGGTTTTGAATTCAGAATATTTCTTCTTCTAGACTGGCTAGAACCATCCGAGGTTATAGGTTAGTCTACTCTTTTATTTAACCCATAGTTGGGAGGGTAAGAACCAATGGATTAATGTCTTTCCTAAAACCATGAATGTAACTGACTAGGCCGGAATTCGAACTCGGATCGTCATTGTCATTCTCCATGTTGATAACCGTTGCGCTACTCGCGTATCCAACATTACATTCTCCTTCTTTTTCTATGCGCCATTTCCCTTCAGGGCGTAGGCGATCATGGCCCTCCACAATTTCTTGTCCTTTGTAATTCTTAATAAATTTTGTCTTTTCGTTATTTCTCCTAAACTCTGTTCCGCCATCCATTTACTGAAGCTGATTAAGAATGTTATGCGTTGTTTTCGTCAGTCCCTCTTGCCTTCTATTTTTCCTGTGAGTATCAGATTTTCCAAGTCCTGTTTCCTCATATTACTGTGCCTAAATCATTTAATTAAAAGTGCAAAAGATGTGCTTTAATATACTTAATCTTTGAAGGAATATATAAAATCGAAATCATTCTTAAAACATTACTCTTGTGAATGCAGATTATTTTAAATTAATGTAGAAAGGTTTTGGTAATGAATATCATCAAACCGGCACTTTCATTGGAATAAAATTATCGTTGCTTTTCAACATATCAAATCTAAAATGTATTTTGCTTTTCGATGGTACCGGTCACGTTGACGCTTAGGTTGCAAAGATGATGTTTTTTAACAATAAAACCAATCGGAAAATAGAAACGGGAACAATCATGGCTCTCTACAGCTTCCTGTCTTTTGCGGCTCTGATTTTATCCTCTTTAATTATATCGCTTTGCCCTTGTTTTGACATTCATACATGCAAACACATTAAGTAGGTTAATCGCTGTTTTCCCTGCTAATCTTGCCTTCGTTTATTTCCTTTGTGTGTTAGAGTCTCTAGGCCCTCTTTCCTCTGTATTCATCCCAGGAATTTTACTTTTCGCTTTCGGATTGTGAGTATTAGTTTCCTTGCAGATTTTTGATATTATCAGCATGAGAAGACATCATTGGTATGCAACAAAAGAACAACCAATGGAGAGAAAATAAAGCGTATATATATATATATATATATATATATATATATATATATATATATATATATATATATACAGTGCTGTTCGATAAAAGTGACTCACCTGATTTTTTTTTTTTACTAAATGTTCTCTTCTCTGATGAAATGAAAGTTGAGCTAAATTCAAAGGATAAGCGATCTAAAATCTGAAGAAGCTTTGAAAGCTCTTTGAATTTAGCAGTAAGTACTGTCAAGCATCCGTTCAGTTCTGGGGATGCTTTTCTTTTCATGGAACTGGTTTCTTAAAACCTATTGAAAAGACCCTAAGGAGCGAGCAGTACAAGAGAATTTTAGAGTCTGCTGAAAGGGTGCAAATCGATCCCGCCAAGCTCATTTTTATGCAGGATAATGCTCCCTGTCACAAATCAAAATTGATGAAGGAATAGTTTGATGAGAAGCAGGTGAGTGTTATGACATGGCCACCCCAATCTCCTGACCTCAACCACATAGAAAACTTATTGCGCATTATAAAGTACAGGCTCTCAAGAAAGCAGATGAGCAACATGCTCCACAAATTTTGCTTCTCATCAAAGCATTCCTTCATCAATTTTGATTTGTGACAGGGAGCATTATCCTGCATAAAAATGAGCTTGGTTGGGTCGATTTGCACCCTTTCAGCAGAAGGGAGCAGACAAGACTCTAAAATTCTCTTGTACTGCTCGCTCCTGAGGGTCTTTTCAATAAGTTTTAAGAAACCAGTTCCATGAAAAGAAAAGCATCCCCAGAACATTATACTGAAGGGATGCTTGACAGTACTTACTGCTAAATTCAAAGAGCTTTCAAAGCTTCTTCGGATTTTAGATCGCTTATCCTTTGAATTTAGCTCAACTTTCGTTTCATCGGAGAAGAGAACATTTAGTAAAAATATCAGGTTAGTCATTTTTATCGAACAGCACTATATATATATATATATATATATATATATATATATATATATATTATTAAGTATAAAAGTGAACATTGAAGTCAACACTCAGAGGCAACAGACTGTTTCATGCTGGACGCAATCGTCAGGCGGCTTGACGATTGAGGCCTGACGATTGCGTCCAGCATGAAACAGCCTCTGAGTGTTGACTTCAATGTTCACTTTTCTATTTATATTTACATACGCTCTATCTTTGATATTGAGCACTTTACCCCATAAATATACCACGCTTTAAATCTATATTTCTTCATATATATATATATATATATATATATATATATATATATATATATATATATATATATATATATTGATAGATAATGAACAGAATGAGATAGATAGATAGATAAATAGATAGATAGATAGATAATGAACCGAGATAGATACATGCATAATGAACAGACTGAGATAGATAGATAGATAGATAGATAGATAGATAGATAGATAGATAGATAGATAGGCAAAAAATTCATTGTAGGCGTGCAGAGAAAGATGTGTATGTTATGTTTGTAGAGAGAGGAAGACATTATCGCAGCGTTTATTAAATATCTCCGTTCCAATAATTGTCTTTCAAGTTCATATTCACTCGAGACCGTTATCATTCAACATAATAATTCTCTTGTCGATGTTATTCTTGCAATAATCACCCTCATTTTTAGCAACAACCAATGTGTGTAGTCATTCCATATTTCTGTCGTTTTCATTCTTGTATTGAGCCTTTCTATATATTTTCAGTTGAAAGAAGCAATTCTTTATACTTTAGATTTCTTTGTTCTCTGAAGATGACTATTTATCCCATAAATTTCTCGGTCCGAATGAAAACGAATTTTCACCAATTCTCAAGTTTAACAAACGTACACAGAAAACAATGTGCGTTAAAAGCAGTGACGTGCAAAGGTTTGGTGATGTTTGGTGATGCCCGGGCTATCCCACTCTTAATTGTAGGCGACTAAGACTCAACTATGGGGGCCGATAGGACCTAGTATGGAGAAATGGGAAAAAATAAGACATTTTAAATATGCAATATAGCTGGGACCCTAATCAGGATGGATGTGGGAACAACAATAATTAAAAGGTTGTTCCACGTTCCTCAAAACCTCCAGTGACCAGAAAAGAGGCCTTGCTGCCGGATGTAGTTTATCGTCATACTCAGGATTTGTGTTAAAATGACATTTTTTTTTCTCTTGACATTTACACTATATTCTCCCTTTGCAATTTTTTTTATTGTTTTAAAAAGCAATTTTTAGATGTTTATTATTAAATACAGACATAAGCTAGATTTATGCACTTCCTTCATGCTTGAGACTTGACAACAGCAATGTTAAACACTAGTTACTTATCAGATTAATTTAGAAGAATAATTTTATATTTACAAGTTTATAAAAATATGTGACCCTAAACCTATCCAATGTTTATTATTTGCCATATGATAAAGAAATAAATATGAAAACGTTTTTATTCATAAATTTATTAAAATGTCCATGAAGAAAAGATTTCAATAAACACATACATAAATAAATATAAATGTAACTCTTGATTTTTCTCTCTCCACATAAAATCACACAAACAGATGAGAACATTTCTTCCTCTGAACCAAACATTTATGGAGTTGGGATTTTATTAAAATTGTAGCAATATCATTTTTTTATTGAATAATTCGTTTTGTATGGCTTATCAACATGTTGTTGGTTAAATAAAGCCATAAAATATTTTTAGATTTTAAGAATTCTTTTTCTAGATAAGAATGGTTTAGAGATACAAGTCTTTAACCCTAACCCATAGCTTGGGAAGGGAGAGAAGAGATGGATTTATACCTTGTTCTGTCAGCAATTAACGTAAACTCGTAAATAGGTTAATCGCTATCCCCCGCCGCTTCTCTAGCCATCTGTATTTCCTGTGAGTGTTAGATTCCCCTGGCCTTCTTTCCTCATAGTATGTTTCTTTCTGTTTGTTTGTAACAGATACTTTTAGTTTGTATTTCCCTTAAAATTTATTTGTTTCACACATGCCATTCGTGGCTAAAATCTCCTTTGTCAATCTTCATCTGTGTGAAGATTGTTCAGCATTCACTTCTATATAGATTAGATGTTTGTTCGTTCGTTTTATTAAGCCTTAAGGGTATATCAACTCCTTTTGGGGTCATTTAATACCGAAATTTAATTTTCTTGAGAGCTTTGAAGTGATAAAAATATATGTTATTCTGCTTTCACAATTGAATACATGGTAGATTATACTTAGCTTTTGTGCATATGCATGTTTGTGTGGACATGATTGAGGCAGTGATGTGCTTGTTTTATGTTGTAGCTTTTTTAAAGTTATATTTTGATATACAATTTGATTTCTTTAAGAAATTATCAAATATTATATGGCTTAATGCAATGGTTCCCAAAGGGTGTGGCGCGCCTCATAGGTGAGGCGTAAGAGGATAGCAGGTGAGGCGGAATGATTGAAAGACAATCAAAGATTTAGAAACAGTTTTAAAAAATTCATATGACAAAAATAAATATAATTTCAAATATTATGGATTACTTCTAATTTCATACATGATCCCAGTATAAATAGTTATAAATAATTATTGACCGATTTTATCATTGTGATATTTTTGTATTATATCAAATATTAAGAATATAGTAAGTAGGCTCTGCAAATTGGAGAAGAGAGTTATCAATGATAATTTTCTGACTTCGAACCTGTGGTTATCTCCCTTTAATCTTCTCTCTGTTTTTTTTTTTTTTTTCCTTTTTAAGTGTATTTTTCATCACGTAGAATTTGTTGAGGCGCGAGCAAATATTAATTCCGAAAATGCAACCCAGAGAAAATAATTTTAGGAACCACTGGCTTAATGTCATGCTGGTTGTTTGGTTTCTTGTTTTTGTTTAGCGGCACATCAACATCAATATGGGTCATTTAGTACCGAAATTTGAATATTTTGAACAATTTTACGATATCAAATATATTTTGGACACAATTGCATGTCTTCAACTTCGGATAAATGAATTATTGGTATTTTACTATAAATATTTAATGTTTTTAATTTATTTTATATAAATATGTATTGCTGGTATTTGAACTATGTAAATCTATAGTTCATAGTGTTTTGTTTCGGGATTCACTATTAGCTGGGACCTTAACAGGGGCTACCACTCCGAGTCAAGGTGGGTCTGGAAACAACAGCAATTAAGACAATATGGTTTCACGCTCCTTAAAACCTTTAATTCTTCGATCAGAGGTTTTGCTTCCAGATGTAATTTATCGTCATACCCAGGACTAAGGAGATTTGATATTATCTCGCAATTTTGCAGTCTTTTCTTTGTTTTAACTAATTTTTCTCTGTCTTAATAGTTTCCTTAGTTTCGATGTTGTGATACATCTTCGGATTTGTTATACTTCCTTAAAATCAAGCATACGAAACCATGGCACTAATAATATTGATGCATCTATTAATAATCCTTTTTCCAAATCAAAACTTTGAACAAAGATAAAGGGGATTGATACTAGCAGCGTTGAAATTTAAAGAAACTAGTTCTTCTTCTGGAACATTGAAGAATGCGAGTGTTAAAACTTCGAACAAAGAAGAACAAGAGAAATGAAGAATACTTTCAACAAATTGTATATCTTCTAAAATCTTTGAAAATGAACAGTTCTCTTTCGCATCTATTTAAAGCGGGACACCATAATGAATCCCCATTATATAATTGCAGAGAAAGACACAGAACGGACAGTGTAACCCTAACCCTACTCAATGTGAAAGGTTCAAAGGCAGAAATCAAAATAACAAAATTTGGTTTCTGCGCAAAAATAACAAAATTTGGTCTCTGCACATAAATATCGGCGCACATCTGGCAAGAATAAATAAAACATTCACGTAAATACAATCGCAAATTCTAACCAATCTGATACGTTTCCGGTTCTTTTTGTTAGCCAAGAAAATTCACCTGTATGTTCCATCATAAAGCATAAAAGATGCTCTATTTCATTTTAACTGCCAGTCACCATTACAATTGATCGCTGCTACATATATCTATGTTCCTTTGAATCTCATTTAACAAAATCTGACACAGCCACCATTGCAGATTTTTATTTCTTGTTCGGTTCAGTATAAAAGTTGAACTTAAAATCCATCGAAAACGACAAAACTTTTCTAAAGTAAAAAATAAAAGTCCTGAGCTGGCATTTCGGATTTAGTTCTTTTCCCACTGCCATAACATAGCGCCCCTCCGTCTTTTCTATAAATATTTTCATCGTAATTGCGAGAATTAAACTTCCTTTTTTGGTACCAATATTTTATGAATGTAAGTACAAGGCGAGATTGGCAGCAAGGTCCCATCATTTTACAGTTGAAATGACTAGATGTAACCGTAAGTTCTATGCACTTCTTGCTTGTGGAACTCTGTTCAAGCTTCTTGCTTTCCAGTCAACTTTGATCTTCAAAAATTTGAATATAATGTTAATCATTGTCTTCTGTCTTCTTATATTTTCTTCTTTTACTGTTCCCTATCTTTAATAATGTTTTCTTTTTCTCGTATTCTCTCACAATCAGTAACACATTGCGTCTTAGTGGCTTTATTGCTTTGCTTGAAGTGAAATGATTGAAAAAATTATAGAGAAATTCATTTTTTTACTTAAACATTATTTTTAGTGGATACACATATTTGTGTAGACGCTCTGTTTATTTATTAAACAGTAGAGCTCATATTAATAATAATAATAAGATTTCTCGAATATTCAAGTTGGTAGACGAAAATAAATATACTGGTTGACAAAATGTTTTATATCTAAAAAAAAAAAAACACTAAACTAATTGAGATTCTTTTTTCCAGGTTTTCAGATAAGCCGTTTAGCCATCTTGATACCCTTTGTCGTAAGAATCACTGAAAAACCCTTTGAGTAATTCAGCTAGAAAGATAATAGCTTAAAATCGTTTTGTATCAGCCCCACTCTCTTCTCAACTGAGCGATGGTGAGAGGAAAAAATCATTCAGGCCTACAGTAATGGTACCAAGCTTCATATTCTGACTTTCATCTTCAAAGTCCATTCAAGAACTATCAAGGAAATGTTGAAAAAGTTTAAAAAGTGTGAACAATAGAAAAGAAAACTGGATCAGGAGGTCACAACAAGCGGGATCATCATTTCAACTTAGAGCTAAAAAGATTAATTAGAAAAGATCCAACTCAATCTATATGTGAGAGAAGAGTTTTAGCTATGAGAGTCCAAAGAGCAGTGAAAATGAAACTTGAAAATGAAAATGTGAGACATCTTGTTACTCCAGGACAGAAAGTTAGAAGGTTAGAGAGGGCGAAGATAATCTGGAATAAGTTGGAAAATGATCCTGCAATAATATATATATATATATATATATATATATATATATATATATATATATATGAACTTTATTTCAATTTTTCATTAATTTCCGATCTTTAGCTATGATTAATTAATGATGAATATGTAATTTTCGTTTATAATCGATTTTATTATGATTCTTCTGATAATCTTGGAGAGTAATTATACATCCTTATTACTCAAAGTAGAGTCCAATAATGTTATAAAAACCTCTGAGAATTCCAGTAAGATATCTTTAATCATTTCTAAGATACAACAATTCAGAGCTTAATCTAACAATTAGGCAATTTTGCTGTTACACGATTTGGACAATTTCGTTGTTACAACCAGATCCTGATCATTCCATTCGTTCTGATACTGGATTCATGAGGTTAAATCGGAAATTGTTTCTTTCTCTTAAGCACAACTGATAAATCGCCATACAGTGTTGACTATGCAACTGTTTTATGGGAGATACTATATTGAAGTTTGATGATATATACCAAATGGATACCGAAAATTTTACGAAGAAAATTTTCTTAAATTGTAACTTTCATAAAAACAATGATATTCTTTGTAGGACATAAAAAAGTTGTTATTGAATCTGTGTACAACTGATATTCGTTTAATGTTGCAAAACACGCGTATATATATTGGTGTGTCTGTATGATTCATGAAATATTATTCGGTGAAATTTTTCAGCGAAGTCTAGTGCAAAAAATGTGATCCTAAATGAACAAGAGGAATAAAACATTCTTTAGCTTCCGGAGAACAATTTAGTATAAATTAATGGCCGAAGAATCTATCTACTACTTATTTTTATAACTATTAGAACGGATATATTTGTTATGGAAGAACAGTAGCGGGCGTTATAATTATATGATACGGTAACTGAAAAGAAAATAATCACTTAAAAGCTGATAGGTTTTCGGTCGTCACTCTTAGAAGTTCATTTGAGAACTTAAAAAGGGGGTCGATTTGATTTTGTGTTTATGTGTGTTTTCTCCTTTCGATTGGTTGTCTGCAGTAATTATATTTTTGTCTTTATTTCTCATTACTCTTGAATTACAAAAAAAACTCTATTTTAATGGCTATAATAAAATTTTGTACACACAAGAAAACCTTTAAAAATTTGTGGATAAGGTAGCCATCTGTTATAATTCAGAAACAGAATTATATTATTATGCTTAGAGGGAAAATCATTAGACAGCTACTCACCCATAATACCAAAATACTAGCAAAATCAAATACTAAAAATAGACTTAAAGTTGACTAATATCACTTATGCTACTTATTAATGTTCTGTCTGATGGTAGTATGATTCGATAGGTGACAAGTTCGTCTCCGTGAGAGTGTGATTATGGTATATCCTATGTAAGATGCCTTGTGATTTTTATTTACAGAGAAACATTAGACAGATACATAGAAACATTAGACAGCTACTCACACGCAATGCCAAAATACTAGCAAAGTCAAATAGTAAAAACAGATTCATGATTCTTGAAGCAAGGCTCATACAACAAAAACAACCATCAATAAATAAAAGAAAACTCGTAACTTAAGAATCCGCATCCTTAAAAAAAAACAAAACACATGTCACACTTCGCTAACGTCACCAAATTCTGTGCCTACGTTAGAAAGTGTTCAGTATTTCTTCTAAGTTCACCAACTGTCTCTCTATCTGACCTGATGATGACTTGAGAAAGGCGAAAGTTTGTATCGTATTCCCTGTAGTTTTCTTACGAATGAATTTCTGAAAATGTATGAAGTTAAGCATCGTACTAAACCTGCGTCGAGATGCCATCAATTTACACTTGAACTGTCTCGATGGAGCCGTAAGTTTTATGCTAATAGTTTCTTTTCTTGTATTTCTCCCGTCCGGCTCCATGCTTTCCGGCCAACTTCAATCTTCAAAAATTGAAATGCAATGTCAATTGCTATCTATTGTACGATTGCTTTTCTTTTGCTCCCGCACATTATTAATGTTTCTGTTCCTAATACTTCCATGCTCATAAACAAGAAAGTTTATTTGGTTAGTTGGTTGGTTTTGTTTGTTTGTATTTTTTTTTTTTTCGTTTTTGTTTGTTTTCTAATTTAAACCATTCAGTTTAAATCTGCTTTCCATACTATTCGGTAAAAAGCGAGATTTCGAGATTTCTAATCACACGTTTCCAATGGTGGCTCTTTTACAATGAAACAGAAATAATTTGACAAACTTAAAAAATTATCAGTTTAAAAACTATTAGGGTGGTGCAAAATAATGTCGTTTTCTCACATATGTTACTATGTGAGAAAACGACATTGTTTTTGCACCAACCTAATAGTATGAATAACATTTTTTTTTTAATCGGCATCTGTTTATCTCTCAAGATGAAAGTAGCGCCGTGTCTGGCCAAGATTCTGTCCTTTGATACTGGAGTGATCTCTCCAAAGCACAGGCTGCGCGATGTTATATGTAGGCCGCGCGCTGATTCCGACAAGATCCAAAGGAGTATATTTGGGGATAGATTGGCTTTAGGAGTTCACGGAAAGTTGTTAGTGTTAACAGCCAACCGCCTTCGGAACTTCACTCAGGGTTTTCTGTTTGGATTTACTTCAATAGCTTTCTCCGTGTTTGGATATGACCACAAGGCAAGTAGAGGTTTAGAATCGGGGTTTTCCTTCCTCTAGATTAACAGCCTTCCTGGGAAGTCGAGCTCCATCAAACTGAAACTATTATAACTTTAAAAAATAAACGAACGTGAATTATGGAAGGCGTAATTGGGTATTTCGTTTAGTAGATGTAATGTACTTCAGGCTGAATTATATATGAAATCGAAATTTAATTTCATAAAAATTATTTGAAATCGTCTTATTGCAAACGACATCGATTTTTTCTTTGATCGGCTTTGATACAAAATATAACTTTGCTGTTGTAGAATACTAAGGTAAATTCACAGCAAATCAACTTTCAAAAGAGATCAATAAATATGTAATCATTATTTTTTAATTCGAGATTAACTAAGACGCAATCGATTTTTTCACTAGAAAATCGTTCGACTGCTATTTTTATAACATTTTATCGAAATGTTAACATTTAGATAGAAATCCGGATAAAATAAAAACATTTTCTGGTAAGATTGATATATAATTGATATTATCTGTAGGATGTAGTCGGTGATGAAAAATGATCTGTTTAAATTAAATGGCTTACAATCAGAACTCACATTCTCGATTTATTGCATTATTTATTTATTTTTACTACTGTTTTCCCAAAACAAGGCCCAAGTGCATCTCAAGATAGAAGATTGCTGAACGCGATTGGTGAAAGTAGATAACAGTTGAAGCGAGATCTGAAGAGGCTGAGATTGCAGTGATTGAATAAGTATCCTCTCCGGAGCTTGCTTTACAAAGCTGCGGTACTTGGAAAAAAGCCGTTTTCTTTTTTTTTAAATCAATTCACGACCAGCAAGCCTGCCACTAAGATGAAAGGAGCTACAAGGAGTGAAAGAGAATAAGAAAACTTTAAAGGAAATGGAAACCCAATCCTAAACAGAAAACAAGAGATAAACTCCTGTTCAATTGACTGGGGAGGGTGTGAACCTGGAGATAAATTAACTTATCAACTCTTACTGAGAAAAAAAAACGAAAATAGTAAATAAAATTTCAGAGTTCAAGTGGAGTTTAGTGTTGAAGTAGACTTTAGAAGGAACCGGAAACCCAATCCTAAACAGGATACAAGAGATAAAACTCTACTCCTGTTCAAAAAACCGGGGAGAAGTGTGAACCGAGCGATAGGCGCTTATTGGAACTTCCTCATTATTAATGGAATACGAATGGAATGATTCGACCAAGTATACCTAGCATGATGTGTCTTCGCTGTAAAGGTGCAAACTCTTGAAACTAATGAATATAAAATTTCGGCCGTTGTACGCTCCGGCCTTCTTCAGGTGGCTGGAATGTCGAACCATTAAGGATACATGGCACAGTGGATAAAGGCATTGGTTAGATCCATGACAGGACAAAGATTTGTGAGGTCAATACCTGGTTAAGGCAGTGGAGAACTTGGAAAGGTGAATTAACAGGAGATAACTGATGCCTGACATCTATTAGACATGGCACGTGGAACTAGAACAGTCTACCCCAGCGAGCGAAATAAAGGGTTCACTTCGACAATCCAGCCACCTGAAGTAGTCCGGAGTGTACAACGGCCAAAACGTTGTGATAAATATGGCAACAAAGATGAGGATGATAGTCCGAATAATGTAAATAGGGTACAGAAATATAGACAGATACTAATGAATATAACTTCAGAAAATTTTCCATGGAAATCGCGAAAGAGCAGCGATAGATTTGCAATGTTGCCTCGGTGGGAAAGGGTTTTAGGGTGAAAATGTGACCACGTAGACGCTTTTGGAATTCGAACTCGGTTCTCCAATTTCTCTTTCCGAACCGTTATTCATTACACCAACGGTACAGTCAATGATGCCCTGAATTCAGGCATTACTTCTGTCTATCACTCAATAAATCATTAGCATTCACGCATTTACCTACTAAGATGACGAGCAGTGGCGATTCTAGAACTCTGAAAGGCGGGGAGGCACTTGGGGCCGAGATTTTTCTGTGGAAGAGTGGGGGGGAAAATTCAAGCATGTGAATGTAATAAAAAAACTAAATGAAAACGAGCAAGAGAAAAGTACTGAAGATCAAATCTTATCAAAATCATAGACTGATTAGTTTCATAAATTTTTTAAGCTTAGAAAAGATAGGGGGCAAACGAAGGATCAGCCAAAATTCTGGGGGTGCATTAGCCCCTTCTGCCCCCCCCCGTAGAATCGCCACTGATGACGTATGTCATAATCATAAATGAGTTACAACTCATAGCGTTTCATTTACAATATTTATGGGAGAAGGGCGCTTAAAATTGGACACAGAGAGTTGTTGATATAAACAGCGTGGACATTATTATTATCATTATTGTTATTATTATTATTATTGATATTGGGATTCTTTCTAACTCTTTAAAGTTTCGGTAGAGTGATCATGTTTACATCAGCGTTTGCCACCTGTCCGGTATTCCCAAGGTGTACTGCAAGGCAGAGAGATTTTTGGAAATAGTCCCGACTGATCCAACCAGAAAAGGATCAACTTGAGTTGCTGCCTGGTACGTCCCTCAGATTTGCCCTGCCAGGTTTTGGGACCTCTGCGTCTTCGCGTACTCCACCATCACGATATTCTTATCCCAAGTGACCACAGCATCTATTAGGATCCATCCATGGCTGCTCTTGTGCACAAGTGTCAGATCAGAGCGATTGCTCTCCAAGCGCTTGTCAGTCAAGATGTCCGGACCTAACAAACTCATTCTCAGCCACGAACTGAAGTGGATGCTCGTACCACTACTCTGCCCACGTGAGGCTACACTTCATGCAGAGATCTCAGTGTATTATTATTATTATTATTATTATTATTATTATTATTATTCCTTTGGTTTCTGGTGTATACTCATTTCTTTCCGGGTCCCGACCAGAGACCAATGGTCAGAAATGACATTTTTCACTGAGCAGTTTTGAAAAAAAACAATCACACATATTTTAAATAGACAAAGTCCTTCGTAAGTTGTGGGCTGTACTTGTCAGTACAATTTTTTTTTTGTATTTCTTTACGGCATGGGCTACTAGGGATTCCTTCAATGAGTCTATTGGAATCTTTTCTTATTAATCCGAGTGCTCCAACTACAACTGGAACTGTTAATCTCCTCACGCCCACATTTTGAGATTTCGATTTGAAATTCCTTGTATTTTTATAGTTTTTTTGAAGTTCTTCAAAGATACATTGCAGAGTCTGCAGGGACTGCCATATCAATAAGTAGGTACATTTTGTGTTTGCGTTCTCTAATCACGATGTCAGAACGATTAGCTTTGGTTGTCCTGTCTGTGTGTATTGTAAAGTTGCTGTTATTATTAACAACATTATTATTATTAATATTATTATTATTGTTGTTGTTGTTGTTGTTGTTATAGCATACCTATGGACGATAATGGGTATGTCCCCATTCACATAAATACAGTAGTAAATACTGTATGTTGGTCTGCAGTTAGAAATTCGTTTGTAGCTGTGCTGGTTAAACCCTCTGCGTCCGGGTAGAGAGGATCCCCAGACGAGGCTATGTCGAAGGGCAGAGTCTCGTCTCGGGAAACAGCTACTCGATCTCGTTTTATACGGTGTTTACGGGGAATTTTTGCCGAACTTATAGGCTCGGATACCCCACATTAAATTCAGCCTTGTGTCACATCTGGACGCGTGAGGCAGTTGGTAGATATCCTGCAGTTGGAGATTCATTGTGAAATTCACTTGACTCACTTCCAGCAGCTGACTACTACTTCTACGCGCCGCTGAAAAATCTTATATGTGTTGTTCTTGTGCTATGTATTCATTACCAGCCTTTGTATAATTATTCTATTCTATAACCTTTCCTAAGTTACAACAATTATTATTATCATTATTATCGACTAACCAATTATTTTCCTGGCCCGTGAATATTCCGGAGTACATCTTTGTATTTTAGGTCGAGATGAAATTCATTAAAAATAGGAAAATTCTTTCCAGTTTATTATATTGCTATTATTCTTACCTGTCAATAATTGTACAGAAGTCGGAAAACTATTTCACTTCTTCTGCGCATTACATGGACTCGGAAAAACACAAGAAAAATTGTTTTAATATTTTATCGAATATTTTCATTCTTTCTATTTCTAAAGTCTATGACATTCCCTAAATGTTAGTCTGCCAGTCAATGTGCCATGCTTGATACACGCTTAAGCGATCATGTATCTTTCGATACATGACTGACGAGGCAGATTTTTCCCGCAGTAGGTTGCCATTTCTTTCTGCAGTAGACCAGTTGCCATCCAAGGCTATAGAACCTGATCTGTTCTAGTTGAGGGTGGGGGAGAAGAAGAGGGTTCATACCTTTCCCAAGGGCATTATCACGTAATTGAATGTAATGGATTCGACTAGATTTGGAACTCGGTTCTGTGATTCCTCAATTCGAGCCGCTATCGATTATTCAATCGTGCCTCCTGTACGCATTACATTTTTCATCTATTTAACCCATGTTTGCTTTAATTCTTTTAAGAAAATGGAGAAGAAAAGCATTTTGATAGAAAAGCAGAAAAGTAAGAAGAGCTGGAAAATTAAAAAAAATTCGGAAAGAAAGAAAAATAACTGCAAGAAGGAAAGGAGACGACGTCAATAGAAGATGAAGGACGGAACAAAAGACAAGAAGAAGAAACTGCAAGTGAAGAAGAAGAAGAAGAAGAAGAAGAAGAAGAAGAAGAAGAAGAAGGAGGAGGACGGTTACAGATGTAAAAAAAAAGGAATCTGCGACAGCTGCTATTACTTCACAGACAAGAGACAAGAAAGAGGACGAGAGAAATGGAGACGCTACGAGTGGCAGTAGATATATATCTGTGCCAAATACGACATAAGATTGATGGCGTCCATGACTCTAACAACAGTAATGGAGGGTAAGACGTTGACATCAGCGCTGGTGAAAGATGCGGGCTAAGAGCCAAAATCATAGGAAAATGCCGAGGTATGTAGATGCACTTAAACCAACTCATATATACTCTCATGCACTAATACACACGTAGACAAAAATATATGCTTATATTGGCATAAAAAGACACATTTATGCATTTAGGGCGCCTCCTGTGAAATAACAGTTTGCAAGAAAGTTTGGCAGTTTGTGGACTAAACTGTTGCATTCATTTGTGCCCAAATAAGAAAGAAAGAAAGAAAGAAAGAAAGAAAGAAAGAAAGAAAATGGGTGGAAGAAAAAAGAAAGAAAAGATACATGGAGAAAGAAAGAAAGAATGAATGAATGAATGAATGAATGAATGAATAAAGAAATAAAGAAAGAAAGGACGTAGAAAGAAAGAAAAAAGAAGAGAAAGGATTTAGAAAGAAAGAAAAAGAAAGAAAGATGAAGAGATGGAATAAAGATAGAAGCAAATAAACATGCAAAATAAAAAAAGAAAGAATAAATCAGATTAAAATAAAACAAAGAATGTAAAACAAAAGGGAAAAGTTCAAAAGAGAAACACGAAGAAAAAAGTGGACAAAATTGAAATCGAAAAACAAACAAAAAAATTCTATGCCAAATGATTATAGATGAATAATTGAGGTATCTTTAAAGATATCGACACGTTTTTTTTTAATTCAATTGTTTTCTTTTCTTTTTACTTATTCTATTACTTCATCGTATAACTCGATTGTTCTTTTGTACAAGTTCTGTAATCATTGCGCGCATGCGTGAAACGTGCAAGGACTACTGTTGGGTATCTGATTGTAATCTTCCATACGTGAATATTTCCTCGCATATTCATATATTCAGGCTCATATTTGCTGCCATAAACTATCAATTTGGCATATTTCTATGTCGCCCGTTCTGTCTTCTTTTTTTGCAAAGAATATATTGCTGGGGAGCAAGGATTTCTATTCTACGACAATCACTGACGTCATGCTTCTAATATTTGAACAATATTCACAAAGTGCATCAAAAAGAGATTCGTGAAGTTTTCGTATCAAGTGGTATCATTACAGATAGAAAATCACCTAAAAAATTAGTAACGAGCCAAAGCCTAGGTTCAAGCTACTGAAAAGGATTTTGTTTTATGGACGGGAGAATATGTACGGTAGATAACAGTAGATTGACACTTGACTTGAAAGGGTTAAGATTATAGTGATCGAGGAAGTATTCTCGCAGGAGTTTCTTCCACAAAAAAAGCTGTTCATTGGAAGAAGCTGTCTTTTTTAATCAATTTATCTCGAGCAAGTCGATCATGCCACTAAGGTTCAAGACGAGTTCAAATAGTTGTTCTTTGCAAGAAGCTGCCCAAATGAAACTTTCTTTTCCACATGGAATGCAAAGGGAATGAGAATGAATCTCCTGGTGAGTCAGCGCTGCAAATAAAACATCTAGCACCCAGTATTAATCTCACCTTATTTAACAACGGAAATAATGTGCTAAAAGTATTTTGTTTTTGTTTTTTAAATAGAATGACGCCAACTCGACTTCCAGCTACGTTCCTTTGGCAGAGCTCGGGACAAACACTACTACTATATAGGTATCCCAAAATTACATGTTCAACAGACAAACATGAAAAGAAATTAATAACACTTAACAATAAAACCTTTGAAAATGGCTAAAGAAGTGGCCGAAAGACAATTTTGTCTCCTCGCTACCTCCACTAAACAGAAAAATTTAAGAACACTAAAAAACCAATAAAAAATTCATCAAATTTTCCTTATCTGATATATTCAACGAAACATTTTAAAGAAACGTTACTGCGCACGCACACACACACACACACACACACACACACACACACACACATACATATATATATATATATATATATATATATATATATTATTTATTTTCTTATTTTCCTGCGTGCAATCTTCAGCAGACACTTTTAGAAGCTGTTTATTCTTATTTCCGTTAATATAATGCACTGTCATGAGTGACCTTAAGGGCCCGGTATTGCTGAGCACTTTTTGCTGGAAGCGTTAGTCCACTTTCACGTGGTCCTACTGTTCCCCGTGACATTGAGCACTTTTTTGTCCTTTTTTGTTCCATTTCTGGTGTTTTTATTAATTGTGATATTTACGGCTATTTTGATCTTGGTTGTATAGATTAACAACCCCCTCCGGTGAGTTTGGTTGATGCTTGCATGAAATGCACACATCGGCTAAACTCATAGCATTTTTGAGTTGACTGGGAGTATAAGAATTTCTATTTTCATACACTACAGTCACCGAGCGCCTGATGATTGCGTGAGAGTGTATGGAACTGGCAGTCGTGTTGACTAAAATTTGATTTTATATATATATATATATGTAAGCAAATATATGGATATAGATCCGACAGTATGAAGAAAAATATACGGAAAAACAACCAAAAATCCCAATATGCAATTATGCTGTTTTAATATTAAAACATATATATATATATGGGGGTGATATGTATGTATATATATATAATAACCAATAAAATCCAAAATTACCACATATGGGGAATAGCCTAGTTCGGTAGACGACGATATCGAGCGTCTGTTTTATCAACCCCGCTGCGAACTGATTAGGATCCACTTGGTTTATATACCAAGGGATTTGTTACCGTTACTATATATATATATATATGTGTGTGTGTAAAATCTCTCCGTTTTTCCCCAAGCGTTGAGCGTTAACATTATTATTAATTACGTTTTAACAGAAGGTATATATATATTAAGACATTTTTATGTTTATACATTCTTTTTACAGATACGAATATTTAAGTAAATGCTCTGTTTATAATAAACAGTATTAAACAACATTTACCGGCCTGAATGTCCGAAAAATTTTCATAGAAAATATTCGTCCTCCGACAGGAATCGAACTTGTATCCTATACGGAACCGTCATTTAGCTTGACGTGACTTTAACCGATTTGGCCACAGAGGAGGTTCGGTTAGCAAGGTCGAATTTGCTGTATTTAAACTTCAATCTTCCATGAATCTCTCACGTACATTCATATCTGCTCATGGCGTATGAAATGTAAACAGATGACGTCACATATTATGAAATGGACAAAGTCCGACAATTATTTTAAGATATTTGTATGTCTATACATTCTTTTTATAGATACAAATATTTAAGTAAATGCCCTGCTTATAATATTAAATGTTGTTTAATACTGTTTATTATAAACAGAACATTTACTTAAATATTTGTATCTATAGAAAGAATGTATAAACATAAAAATGTCTTAAAATAATTGTCGGACTTTGTCCATTTCATAATACACACATATATATATATATATATATATATATATATATATATATATATATATATATATATATATATATATGTGTGTGTGTGTGTGTGTGTACCGGGTGTAACAACAAAATTGTCCATGTCGTGTTACAACATAACTGTCCATTCCACAAAATATTTAATATCTAAAAAAAATTAAAACTAAAGTAAATGTGTTTCTTTTTTTCCAAGTTTTCAGATAAGATGTTTAACCACCGTTTGTTATAAAAATCACTGAAAAACACTTTGAGTTATTCAGCTAAAAAGAGAACAGGATAAAATCATTTTGTGTCAGCCGCACTGTCTCCCCAGTTGAGAATAGTGAGAGGAAAAAATCATTCAGGCCTTCAGTAATTGTACCTACATTCATATTCTGGCTTGCATCTTCAAAGTTCATTCAAGATCTATCAAGATAATGGTGAATAAGTTTTAAAAAGAGGGAAGAGTAGAGATGAAATCTGGATCATGAGATCACAACAGTAAGAGGGATCATCATTTCACCTCAGAGCTAAAGAGACCATTTAGAAAAATACAACTCAATCCATAAGAGGTTTCGCCGGTGTGAGAGGAGTTTCAGCTATGACAGTCCAAAGAGCAGTGAAAAAAATACTTAGAAATGAAATCGTACAAGAAACGTGTGAGGCATCTTGTTACTCCAGGACAGAAAGCTAGAAGGTTAGAGGGGGCGAATATCATATTGAATAAGTTGGAAAATGATTCTGGAATAATATATATAGTAACTTTATTTCAATCCGTCCTGAGCTTCAAAATAATTATAACAGAGCCCGTTCACGCATGTCTTTTTAAAAAATCACCCTCACAACAAAATTGAAGCAATAACAAGACAGCGAATGAAGAGAAAAGTTCATTGATCGATCGCATTGATGCATATGGTCATTTATAAATGCCAAATTAAAATCTCGTTAAAAAATATTCGCCTGGTGAATGATCACAAAAGCATTTTAAATTATTTAACATTGTTAAGTTTCGAGGAATCGGTTCCGTTAAGCTATCCTGTCCTAGATATACCCATTGCTGTTACGATGCCCCCGAAATACTCTAATAGTTAACGGGTCGTGTGATCGGATTACGGTTAAAAACATTATTTCTTTCCAAGAATCTGTGGATCTTAAATTAATTTTTAAATCGTCGAATTGTTCGAATATTCTTAATCATATTATTAGCGTGAATATTTGTTCGTTTTTACATATCAAAAATTTAAAATACAATATAACTAAAACTGAAAGTTCAGGCCAATAAATGTGCGAACTGTAAATTTTTTCCAAGAATTATCTTTTGAAACATTCCAGTTGAATTAATTGAAGATGACATCAAATTAATTATATACAAGATAATCTTTTCATAAATATTTGATAAAATAATAAAAGTTTTATTGAAAACCGTTAATTAAGTAGATAAATGTCGATTTGTATTAATTTTCACTTCGTCATAGATATGGATGATGTATGGATATAATTAATATCCAATTTTCAATGATGGCAGACAATACAATGTGTTGGCCGTTGATTGGCTATGAAAACACGTTATAATGATCTCCCGATATTTAATAATGGCGTGCTGAAAGTAACACTTGATTCATGTGACTGTCATGTTAAAAACGTGTTTGTTGGCATACAACGTCGAGCAGTCAGAAGCGTAAAGATCGTTCCTAACAGTTTAAATGATATTCTAGACGCCAATAAAGATTTGCCTGAAGCAGACGAAGAAAAATGTGGAGTTCAGTTAAATAAACTTTCTTGAAATCAAACTGTTTTGAGAAAGGAACAAAAAAGCTGATAGCGCAGACAGGCTAAACAGTGAACGTTGAAAGTACAACCACCTGACGAAAAGGATCCCAAAAGGCAATAAACACTTTCTTTAAGATCTTGTAGCCCATTCTATTATTCAGAAAGAAAAATGAAAAAATTCTTAGGGTAAAACATAAAGGAGAAACCATTAACTGTAGGAAGTTAGGATGCATGATTACTAGCAAAAAAGGCATTCTAAGTTGCGAGTTACCTATTGGAGATGTCAAAATCATGCAGTTACAAAAAGTGACTTATTTGGATAGAGTTATAAGAGAAGACGGAAAGTGTGACAGTGAAATTTGGAGGCGCAAGCAAATAGGGAAAGATGATTTCCAATAACTAAGCAAGTTATTAAGAGAGAAACAAATCTCCTTAGAAACAAAGAAAATAATGCTGGACTGCTACAAAACATCTAAAAGAAATGCGGGGGGTGAATCATTATACACCGTTTCGTTCTTTAAAAGGTTTTCATCGAATGAAAATAATGTTCTTCTTGATGGAATTTCATATAAATTGGGAGAGGTGCGAAAATATATACCAGAACGTTCTGCAGCGGGAGGAAATCCTGGTGATGTAAGGGACGCTAAAGTTGAAATTTTTACATCTTTTCTGGCGTCTGACGTGTCTAGACGATAAAACGCTCATTTGATTTCAATTAGGTTTCCAACGTTTTTTTAATTTTTTTTTTTTTTTGGTGGGTGGAACATTCGCTAATGAAAAGCAGATTAAAAAGTTCGTCCAAAACGTTTTCGCAACATACCTGAGGAATTTTACCCAAATGGTATTAAAGAACTGCCTAATAAATGGCAAGAATAACTTGTAAGTAATGGTGAATATTGAATAGAATGAAATATAATTGTAATTTATTTTAGTGAATAAATTTAATAAACAGAAAAGGAAATTATTTAAGAAAGAAAGAAAGAAAGAATGGATGGATGGGTGGGATTTGAATGTGAAAGAAAGAAGGAAATCAATGATAAATGGATGATAGAAAGTCATTGCAACAACCCACTTTAAATAATAAGAAATATATAATCGTATATATATAATCGTATATAAAGGGTGTTCCAATAAGTTGGGCCGATTTTAAATGTGAATTAAGTTTAAAATCGGCCCAAGTTATTGGAAAACCCTTTATATATATATAATCGTATATATGACACATTCGACGGAGGAGGGGCGTATTCAACAAAAAATCGAAAATTGCTCTTGCACTGCAAATTATTCATTATATCATATCAAAATAATTTACAAAAAATTAGAGCTGATTACACAATATTTCAAGCTCAATTTAGGTTTATAGTTCATAGCCATGCAATGAGATAAGGCAACATAAACCATAGATTTGTCTGCGGAATATCATTACATTATTGTTACTTTTAATTATAATGAAATCATTAAGGTTTTTTGTCAAAAGCATTTTATTTTTGGTCATATATTAATTTAAAATATTCCTTTCTAGAGGCTTTATTTTTTGAATTGAATAAGATCATTCTAAATTTCAGAATTTCACTATAGCCCCTCAAAATCACTTGAAGAAAGCAATCTAAAAACAACAATGGAAAACAGAGATAACAAAGCATAAACGAAATATCTCTAGTTTGTTTTGAAACTTAGCATTGCCAATAATGAAGAAGAAAAGGAAAAATATCTAATAACAAATCGAATATAGCATCAAAATTTATATTAGTTTTTATTTATTTACAATGTAACAAAATCCATAATTGTCAACAATGTTTCCATAAAACTTGATATTTCCTGTAATAAATTCTTAATAAATATTATTATTGTTATTATTTTATTTAAGTGTAAGGTAGTCCTACATTTACAATTCCTTACGGCTAAGCATGAAAAGAAATGGTGATCAAAACTGCATAAAACCTTTAAGTGTGCATTGCTGCAAAATTATCAAACTTTGAATACGCCCCTCGTCCGCCGAACGCGTCATATGTAATTTTACCATTTTTACAATAAATTTGATAAATGAAAATTATGTTTGACTCAACGTGATATATTTTTATTCTTTAGATTCCATGCATGATACATATTGGGCGATCATTTCTTTTTTCGACTTGGCAGAAGAACTCCAGCAATAACCCGCCATTAGCTATAAATTGGTTGCCACCCAAGGCTATAAAATCCAGTCTGTCTAAGCCACGGAGGGTACGGATAGGGGAAGGCAAGGTCAAAATAATACAAATCAAGTTTTGTATAACAAATAATAACTAATTTCAACAGGACTATTAAACAAGCGCACAGAAAATTGGAAAATTTCCTTGAAATGTTGGAAGGTTTGTAAAATGTATTTTTATAGGGAAACTAATATTAAATATCTTGGAAGAAGACGCAAAGTGCAACACTGAAATCCAAAGGCGCACAGGGATAGACAAAGGTGCCTTCCAAAAGCTAAGCAGAGTATTAAGAAACATAAAAATTTCGTACTAAACTGTTACGTGATATCCGCCGTCTTATATGGCAGTGAATGCTAGTCAATCTCCTTAAAGATGAAGAGACTTGAAGCAATAGAGTTCTACAGTAGGATGCTGAGGATGTCATGGGCCGAACATGTGAGCAACGACAAAGTTTTAGAGAAAATGGAAACAAAAGGGAAACTTATACTCAACATCAAGAAGAAACAGTTGAAATTTCTAGGTCTTATAATGAGGAAAGATGGTTCGAAAATCTGATACTCACAGGACAGATTAAAGGCAAGAGGGAGAGAGGAAAAAACGCACAACATACTCAGTATTCAGTAAATGCATAACAGAACAAGGTTTTGAATATATAAGAAATATATAAAATTTATTAAGAGCTACAAAGGACAGGAAATTGTGGAGAGCCATGATCGCTTACATCCGGAAGGGTAACAGCACATAAAGAAGAAGAATGTAATTGAGAGACCTTATAAAAAACATTTCTTTTTGTGGAGTGTGCGCTATCCAAGAAAAAAGTTAAGAGTTATTTGAAGAAAAGCTAATGTGAAAAATATCTTGCTTGTAATTCTTTTTTTTTTTTTCTCTTTTTTTCTGATTTGTCTCGAGTCTAATTAAGATGAGTAGTTTTGAAGAAAGAATTGCTTCTGGCCGCACTCAGTGTGTCGGGTTGAAAAATCTAATGTCCGGGGCTTCCTATTTCGAAGAGCACATGAAGAAAATTATTTTACCGTCTCTATTGTCTCAAATAGGCTCACAAAGACAGTTTTTTGGTGGATGAAAATTAGTGTTTTGATAAGTTCTAAATTACAACTTGAATGTTTTTTTATTTTTTTATTTGTGAGCCTCTTCTAGTGGCCGTGAGCTAATCTATCTTTAGACTCATGTAAGACAACATGTGTTGGTATTCTAATTCTGTATTTGGCGCAGATAACCATTTTGTCATCAGGAAATTATCAATGACAATAATCAACACATTAACAATCTCAAAAATAATTATAATTACTGTAACAAAAACCTAAAGTTAATCCAAACATTGACTTAGATTTTAAGTAGGCTTAGTCTCTACAACATTTTACAGTTTACCAAATTGAATGCCGAAGGCCCACACTAGATAAAGGGTTAGTGAGTGAAATTGTAAGGGGAGAAGAAGGAGGAAGTAACAGAGTATTATAAGGATGTGTCAGATAAATATTGTTTGACCCTAGGATTAGAGAGTGCAAGATTATAATTGTGAGGAAAGCATTCTCAAGGGAATTTGTTCCCGAAAATAACAGTTCTGGGGAAGAAGCTGTTTGGATGAAATTTGCCCTTTTTTCAAGCCCAAAAACTTGCTTTCTTTTTTTTTTTTTTGCTTTTTATGTTTGATTTATTTATTTTTATTAACAATTCTGATCCGTTATCCACTACACCACCACTGACAGCATCTGTTACTCCCAAACTGTCACTCATCTAGGGACTGACCAGGTTCGACATTGCTTAAAAAAAAAAAAGAAGAAGGGAATGGGAATGGAATTATCACCGTGAACACGGCAGGGCAGGGGCTCCTAGCCGTGAAGGTCCGGGTTGGTGACACTAAGGAATGTAACCTGTCCGAACCTCTGCCATAGTAATAGCGATATAGTAGGGAGGAGAGGCGAGAACGTTTCGCCCGTGGGGTAAGAGTTGAAGGGCGGAGAATAATTCATTATTCCAAACATTGACTCACATTTTAAATTAGGCTTAATCTCTAAATCTTGACAACCTGTGCAAGAGCATCGTGCAAGGCACCGTTGAAGGTGGACGTAGGAAAGAACGCCAACGTAAAAACTTATTGAACAATTTCAAAGAATGGACAGGTATGACTGTAACAGAATTGTTGATGCTGCCGTTGATAGACCGTTGTGGAGGATATTTAGTGTGACTACTGCATTCGGATCACCCCCGCCCCTCCCACTATGATTACAAAAGTCAAGAGGATGATGATGATGATGATGATGATGATGATGATGATGATGATGATGATGAAGATCTCTACAGCATTTTTTTTTTTTACAGATAATTCACCAAATACATGATAGTGGGTCGCTGAGTGAGACTGTAAAGAAGTGGGCAAGTAAAAGAGCCTGATGGCGGAACAAGGATTAGGAGAAATATCAAAAAGACAAAATTTATTAAAAGCTACAAAAGACGGGAAATTTGGAGGGTCATGATCGCCAAATTCCTCAAGGGACACGATTCAGAGAAGAAGAAAAAATGTTTTCTTGAAGCCACACGTTAACGCCAATGTTTTTCCATGTTCTGTCGCACACAAAGTCAGGCGAAGGAGAAAAGCTGAAAATAACAAAATAATAATCATCTGATGGTTTAGACTTTCATCGCTTTCAGGACATTATAGTTGTTTTAATACTATATAATATTATAGTTGTTTTAATACTGTTCGGATTAAAGATTCACATTGTATTCTGCTTTTATCATTCATTTGATATAGAAGGAGAAAGTTTTTAGCTTAATGAAAATAATTTGAATATAAAAGATTTACTGATTGGTCCCATGGCGGATAAATGAAGACGATTTTGGCAATCTTGATTTGGTGAGGTCATTAAAGTTGTCGATTCCATGGGTGATGAGTTTCTGCTGTTTTAGAAAACGCAATAGAATTATTCAATTAATTTAAAGCAACATTTAATTTACACAAAATCATTATAAAAATGATCAAATACATGCGCTTTCACATGCGTTTCACCCCAAGCAAGGCATTAAAGCCACTAAGACACAAAGGGTTACTGGGTGTGGAAGAATTAGGAACAGAAACTTTAGTATAGAGCGAGAAGAGAAAAAAGTAATAAGGACTACAGTAGATAGCGATTGGCATTGCATTTATTATTATTATTATTATCATTTTTATTTTCTTTGCTTTCTGGCGTTTACACATTTCTTTCCGGGTCTCACCCAGGGACCTAAGGTTAGAAATGGCATCATGACACTTTTCACTGACAAAAAAAAAATAAATAAAATAAAATAAAATAATTACATAGATAGAGCCCTTCGTAAAGTGTGGGCTGTACTTGTCAGAACAATTTTTTGTATCTCCTTGAGGCATGGGCTTCCAGGAATCCCTGCCATTAGTCTACTGCAATCTTTTCCAACCAGTCCTAGGGCTCCAACTACAACAGGGATTGTTGATGTTCCCATATGCCACATTTTCGAGACCTCTATTTCAAGGTCCTTGTATTTTGACAGCTTTTTGAATATCTTCAAAGATACATTGCAGTCAGCAGGGACTGCCATATCAATAAGGAGGCACCGTTTTTGTTTGTGGTCTTTAATAACAATATCTGGGCGGTTGGCCTTGATTGTTCTGTCAGTGTGAATTGTGTAGTCCCATAGAATTGTAACAGGTCCTATCTCCGTAACTGGGTCTGGGTGGTGTTGGTACCAGTTTCTTTCAGTTTCCTTCCCGTAGAAGTTGCAGATTTTCCAGTGCAGATATTGGCCCACTCTGTCATGTCGGGTTTTATATTCAGTGGGTGCCAACATCGTGCAACCTGATACAAGATGATCAATCGTTTCTGGATATTTATCACAGAATCTGCATTTTGGGCTGACACAATATTTTAGTATATGTGCTTGATAATTCCTAGTTAGCAAGCATTGGTCCTGCGCAGCAAGGATAAAACCTTCAGTTTCCGCTTTCAACCCTGCACTGCGTAGCCACTGATGGGTACGGGTTTTGTCTACATCAGCTTGTTTGATACGGGCAGAGTATTGGCCATGAAGCGGTTTATCTTGCCATCGCTTCTGTATCTGGTCGGTTGCATTCGTCTTTGCTGTCTTTTTCAAGTATTTTGCAGTTTCAGCCGGTGTATTGTGCTGTAGTTGCATCTCTACGCCCATTTGAAGCTCCAGTTTGAATTTGTTGGCTTCTTTCATTACGGAGTAAAGACGCTTACTACTTTCATGTTCCTTGACGCATACCATCATCCAGTCTTCTGTAGTTTCCAAGTATTTTTGGAGGCCAATTGTTGTAGTTTTGTAGGACAGTTCTAGTTGAACTAATCCTCTGCCTCCTTCGGATCTGGGCACATACAGACGATCAACATCAGCTTTGGGATGATGCATGCGATAGCAAGTGAGAATCTTTCTCGTTTTGGCGTCCATTCGCTTAATTTCAGCTATGGTCCAGTTAAGGACATTAAAGCTGTAATGCACCACTGGGACAGCCAATGTGTTTATAGCTGATATTCTATTTTTTGAGTTTAGTTCAGTATTTAGTATCAGACGTACACGCCTGTAGTACTCTTTTCTTATTTTTTCTTTCATTTGGGGGTGTTGTATGCCATCTCCTTCGCTAATTCCTAGGTACTTATAAGCTTCTTCATGCTCCAATTCCCTAATCTTTGTGACAAAATCTAAATCTATTGAGGGTGTTTCTGTAATTCTACCTTTCTTGAATGTTACTTTTGCACATTTATCTAATCCGAAGTCCATACCTATGTCGTCACTAAAGTATTTTACAATATTGAGGAGGCCTTTCAACTCATTGTCGTCTTTGGCAAAGAGTTTGAGATCATCCATGTATAGTAGGTGATTGAAAATTTTCTTATTTATTTTGTAACCATAGCTACTGTTGTTCAGTTCATATGTAAGAGGGGATAAGGATAAACAAAACAGAAGGGGTGACAGAGAGTCTCCTTGAAAAATTCCACGTCGGATATTCAGACGGTTGGATATGGCAGTGCCCCCGGTGTGCCTAAGGTATAGTTTTGTGTTCCACATCCCCATGCTGTGCTTAAGAAAGTTTAATACCACAGGGGAGACTTTGTACATTTCCAAAGCCTTAAGGATCCAAGAATGTGGAACACTATCAAAGGCTTTACGATAATCAATCCACGCTGCACTGAGATTTCTGCGTCGTCTCCTGCAATTTTCCAGGATCATTTTATTTATCAGAAGTTGATCTTTGCAGCCATATAAACCTCTACTGCATCCCTTCTGTTCCAGCGGGAGAATGCTGTGTTATTATTATTATTATTATTATTATTTCCTTTGATTTCTGATGTATACACATTTCGTTCCGGGTCCCAGCCAGAGACCTAAATGACTTCGTGACATTTTTCGTTGAACATTTTTGTAAAAAAAAAAAAAAAAAAAAGAAGAAAAAAAAAACTAAGACCACACACATTTTACATAGATAAAACTCTTCGCTTAGGCATTAGAGCAAAAGTGAACTCAGCAGAAGAGGCCAAAATTTGAAATCTGCTCGTCGATTGCACTCTCCGCATTACTCCACCTGCACACAGTGAAGGTAACTTCAAAAATTTATTCGGAGCTTCGAGACATTTTATGGCTTCTTGTTTTTTTTGTTTTTTGTTTTTTGTTTTATTTTAAAGAAAGAAGTGGAATCGTTTTGAAAATGAAATTAGACTATTCGTTCTTTTTTACTGATACTTGCAGCATTTAAAGCAACAATTAATGCAATATTGAATACGGTATATTTAAATCTTTGCCAATAGTTTACGAAATTATACAAACTGCCCTTCCTCCCCCCTCTCTCTCTGTCTCTCTTTCTCTCTCTCTCTCTGGCACACACACACGCACACACAGACACACACACAGACACACACACACACATATTTGACCTTTTATGTTCTTATCAAATAAAATCTTGATTCTGTGAATGTTAATCGAACTACCTTGAACTTCGTCCGCATTCCACGCGCCACTAAACTTTTCAAAATTCGTCTGTTTTTACTTGCTCTTGTCACTTCACACTGTATTCTAGAATTTACAGTTCTATCCACAATTATTGCAACACTTCTTCTCCAGTTAATTGTTATCTTTAATCGAATTTGATTTTTCAATTCTTTCTCTTTGTGTGAATTATTTTACTTAAGAGAATTCACACGAACGTTCTTTCTCATTTACTTTGCCATCATCACGCAAATATGAAAATATTAACGCAGGCTAAACTAAATATTACAACATTTAATCAATGCCATAAAACGGACATAGTTTTTTTTTTTTTTTAATGAAACAGGAGGAAAGGAAAAAAGCGAAGGAAAAAAGAAAGGAACGACAACCGGTCAGCAGTTTATATATGTTTTCTTTTTTTCTTTTTGTTTGTTTCTTTTTTTATTTTTCGCATTGCCATTTTAGCTTGCAGGCTGCTGCTGCTGCTGCTGCTGCTGCTGTTGCTGTAGTTCGTCGCTCTTTTCTCCTTTCCTCTTGTCCCTTGTTTTAAATATCTTTTTTATAGCATTGAATATCGTTTAACTTCGATGCAATTTTGTTTGGTTTTTTTTTTCCGAATTTATTTCATCTTTGCCATTTTCCTCTCTATCGTACAACGCTTGAGTGTCATTTTTTTTTACTAAAATTCTTCGCTTTAATTATAAACACGCTTCTATTTCTTTTTCTTTTTTAATCTTTTCTTAATATTTTGTACTGAAGGAACTTTTTACAGCAACTTGAAATTATTTTAACTGTTTTTCATCATTACGTTGATTTCAGTTTTATCTCTTATCCTTGGTTTAATAGGGGGTCGCGGGTCTATCAAAATTCAATTTCTTCTCGTTGCAGCAATTATTTGTTTATGCCACTTCTTTTTTTATTAGAATTCTTATTTTAATGTTGCCTTTGTTATTTCAAATAAAATGTTTCTTCTAGATTATTACTTGCTTCTGTAATTAATTTTGTTTCTTTCTCTGTTTTCGCGTCATGATAGGATATAAAAAAACTTCGGCTGAATCTTTTTATCCTGCATATTTCGAGCGAATCTGACAATATTCATTGTAACTGGTGTTTGAATTTTCAATTTTCAACACTAACTGCACAATTTCAAATCATCGCAGAGAACCATTTTTCCCTGAATCAGTATGGCTGATGCTAACCTCCAGGAGATCAATGCATTACGCCCACTTGGTCTAAGATTTTCTACTGACATGAAGTGAAGTGATTATATTGAGTCAACTGTTAGGTCTGCTGCTAAAAGGCTTGGTTCAGTGTCATGCCAGAAATCTTTTTCTCGTCAGAATCCATCTTGCACATTTATACATCTACCAATCGTCTGTGAATTGAATATTGCTGCCAGATCTGGTTTGCTCATCAGGCTACATATTTCGAGATTTTCGATCAAATCACAAAAAAAGAAATGTAATCTTATCGGTCTTGACCTGGCATCTCGTCTTCAGTCACTTCCTCACCGCCACGACGTCGCTTCTCCCTGTCTTTTCTATAAATATTTTCATGGCTGTTCTTTTAATTCGCTCTCCCTAAACTCGACTGTGTAACTGGGTCTTATTGTTTTGCTGTAGAAATAGCGAGAGAGGTAATCGTAAGTTCTGTTCTAATCGTTTCTTTTCTCGCACTTATCACTTGTGGAACTCTCTTCCGGTTTCTTGCTTCCCTTCTACCTACAATCTTCAAAAAATGAAATGTAAAGTCAATCGCCATTTTCTCTCTTCCTGGACCCTGTGCTTTTATTGTCCTTTCTCCTCATTAAAGTCTTTTTATTCTCTTCCACTCGCAGTAATCCTTTGAGTCTTAGGGGCATTATCGCCGTTCCTGGTGAGAAATCATAAAAAAAGATAGCAGAATAATGTGAAAAAAAAGACGCTTAAAGAAAGAAAGAAAGAAAACGAAAAAAATCAAAGAAGAAAGTAAAAAGGACGGTTATGATAAGAGACAAAAATTGTTCAGTTATTTTTTCTTTCATTGTCTAGACATGCTCTTCGTGATCTATGTTACATTCCGAGCGCCCTCTTCTGTGTGAAGGCCACGTCGAGAAGCGACCAGAATAGGAAGCTAAACCCGGCCACAGAGAATTACTTCGCATTACCAATCAGATCAATGACGAGCAAATGCAACGCAAATTGATGTGTTGGTTTCCGCCATACATGGTCCACCTGAATACAGACATTGGTGCAATAGCAAATGTTCTCTGTCTGTCTGTCTGTCTCTCTCTATCTCTGTCTGTCTGTCTGTCTCTCTCTCTCTCCTTTTTTTAATGATGATAAATTGAACTCTGCAGGGTTAAAATGAATTGTCAAGTACATGAATGACATAATGAAAGAAACAGCGAGACAAGCCGACAAAAAAGAGTGAAGCGAAAAAAAAGGAAGGTTTTCAAAAATATAGGAAACACCAAAACTTAAAAGAAATAAACAATAAA